>JALIZF010001514.1:0-322500 GCA_029948255.1 Telmatactis stephensoni
TGTTCCTTCGCCAAAAACTTCGACATTTATTGTAGACAGACCGTTGATCTCAAATGGTATAACCACGTGATAACGCTTGGATTCTCGTGGGATAAAACAGGACGTCGACTTGCATAGTTTTATTGGGTTGTAGTACACCAGGTTGTGAATGGACTTCCAGGTAGGCCGTATTTTCGTAATGACACTCAATACTAACACACACACAAAAGCTATCAGTATTTATAAAATATTTGAGATATAAAGCGCGCGCTGATTGGCTACGCCTCGTGTTCCTAAGCTTGCTTTTCTTTTGCTCTACATCTTCCATCGTGTTTATATCACAGTACAGAGACATGCGCGCGCGTTTTATATTCCTTAATTATAATGTTAGTAGATAAGAGATGAATGATAAATCACCTTATATCTTTAGCATCTTGGTTGGTAATTAACAGTGTAGTTTTTTGTAGTGGCATACCAGCACGATAGAGAAAGCACGGACCAAAGTCATGTCTTAGGAATGAGAAACTAAGTCCTGGTTGGACACCACTGCCAGTGATATTAATACTGAATATTGGACCATTTTTCACCTACGAAGCACAACATGTACAAGTATTAATCCACACAAATTATCTCGGTTTTTCAAATTTGATATCTTTTCGCTTTGCTAAGCCTTTATCGCAGTTGCAATAATTAAGGTAGTTACGTTAGCCTTAAATTTCATCAATGAATTCCCTTTAAAGATAATTGTTTGGCAAGTACAACCCGAGAAAAAAAGAGGGGGTCACCGTATTGGTTTCTGAGCTATAAGATGTCGTAAAAGGAGGTATTTTCCATGATTTTCCGCGATTTTTCTCAAAATGTACGTAATCCATATGATCTAAAGAATGCGAACAAAAGCTTTCCGAGAAACGCCTTGACCGTCTCAAAAGATGGATCTGAGGTTTATCTAGCAGGTTTAATCGTATGTATTGTTTGCAATCATATTTGCAACTTTTGTCACTTTCCTGTTACTAAAAATAACCTTAAGCGCCAAGCACATCGCGCGCACATCAATATCTTAGTTTCGCTCTCTTAGTATTTTGGTCTCTTGCTACATAATAACAATAAGGTATACTGACGCGTTCTTCCAGAATATCCTTACTGTTTATTATATTCAATTTATACCGACGAAAGCCTTAAAAGTTCCACCGTGCAATTAACATCTCGTACGTTTCGGCCTTTTATCTAACTCAGAAACGCGTATTTCTTGTAGATGTGTTATTAATAAGAAATTCCACCTAAGTTCTCGAAGAACTAATGAAAAATACTTATCGTGCGACGCAGTCGTAGTATTAGGCCACTTTTATCAAATCCGCGCGGTATTTTTCATGAATTCTTCTCGTAACACGTGTGTATCAACAGAGTAAAAGGCTTACCCGCAAGAGTAGATCACAGCCTTTAAGAGAAAGCCTGGCAAGAGGGCAAAACACCAGTTGACAACGTTTCCGTGTATTCGCTGGCACAGTTCCACTTACTGGTGAAATGGACACGATTTGCTCATCACTGCTGCGCGACGGAAGGTTTTTCATTTTAGTTTTATTGATGAGCTCCCAGCTGAAGTCAAAGTTAAATCTGCCAGAGTTGAAGATAAAGAGAGATCGTATGGCTTTCTCGTTGATTTCCACCTACAAAAAAGAAGAAGAAAAACTAAACCACTTGAACAGCGTCACTACTTTGGGAACAGATTTAGCCATACCTCGCCAAGGTTGATTCTATTGGTTCCCTTGGGTGTCAATGCTACTTTGTTGCCCATAGAATCTTCACAGTACAACTGTGCGTTCATAGCGTACCCTTCAGCCTTAACGTTAAGAGTCAGTGGCGAAGTCTTTTTCTTGACTATACACAATACGTTGAAATTCACTTCCTTTTGAGCGGATGCAGCGAAAGAAATCTCGATTGGCAATCTAAATAGAACAAACATTTCTATGTATAGTCACAAAGTACAATATTTTTCCTTTGTCATTGATATCAGATATGGGGATGGCGACGCAGAGTGTCGTAACATCGAGGTGGTTAAAGGAAGGGATAAATACTGAGAAGCGAGGCTTTTAGCCATATACATCTTAGGGAAGATCTAGATAAAACCCTTGAATTCATAATGACCAGGATACACGCGATATAAAGCCCCATGAATAACAAAGAAACCCGACTCAATCATATTATAAGTGGGAAGACCACTTGCTTTCGTTGCTTTCTCTGAGACTGAGAACGATTTTATCCTCCTCCGCTGGCAACTCCTTTTATCTCTTGGGCTTCCTGTTGCAAAGAATAGAGACTGGTTCCAGTTCCCCTCCCCTCATTTATCTACCACAGGAAATTCAATAGAAAGGAACTAGAACTATTCAAGGTGATGTGTCAGTTATATACACCAACTAACCAATGAGAGAAGAGTATTAAGAATAATAGCGTGCATGCATAATGATATTATACGAATGACTTAGCATAGAAGACAGTATTTAGTAATGGACACCTTACCTCGACTTGGGTTCTATCGAACCCATGATTGGTTTAACAGCTAAACTAGAAGCATAACCGTCTGTATGAAGAGACTCTTCTTTGAACGAAAAACTAAAAGGAACTTGTTCTTCATTCACCAGATGAACAATCTGTTTGACAGGATGACCTGCAAAATCCATTCATAGTGTTATCAAACGTCTTATCGACATAAAGACATAGGTAGGTTTTCCCTGCAGAGGGGGAAAACAACTCTTTGAGAAAGGGAACAATAGGACTACCCCTAAATGACTTGACATGAATGCACTTTACTACACCAAGGCCTATTCCGGGCCCTAAAATCGCCCTAAATCGCCTTAAGTTGTGAGCATCTTTGGGGATAATTTTGCTTAAATCGCCTAAAATTGCCTACGATCGCCCAAAATTATGGCGATTTTAGGGCCCGGAGTAGGCCTTACACCATCAATGTTTACTGACCAACAAGAATTTCTCTGAAGTTAATATGCGATCTATCGAATGACAAGGCTGGTTCAAAGGTGTGACCGACCAAAACAAAGGGAACAGAGATGTTAAATTCAGGAACAAAGAATCTCCAGAAGGACTCAACCAGATCCAGTGACTCTGATACGTATTCAAACATTATTTCAGCTTTCTTGCCACTGTCGACATTACCACGTGGTGTTAGACAACGGAAGTTACAGTGGTCGGGAGGGGTGCCGTCCACAGTGTCTTCGTTGGTCCAAGTAAAAGAGTACGATGTGTTGGTTGGATTGAGCACGTGGAAGCGTCTGAATAAAAATACGTGACAATAATGTGTTTCGTCCTTACAGTGGAGAACTGTGGCCTGGGTATTCAAAATAGCCTGCGGCCTCGGTCGATATAAGACCTGTAGCATAGTTTTTTCATTATAGCATAATGATAACAGCGTGCTTTATACATTGCTTTAACACGTTGCTACTTAGAAAATAAAAACAAGAATTGCGTGGTGTCAACCTTAGCTGGATGTCAAGTCAAAACTTACTTTTGGTTTTTAACTTTAATTCCACATGATTCAAACTCAATGACTTTGGTGTGTGGATCAAGAGTGGAACCAGGAGGTGCTCCACCTGCTCCACGTAGTTCGGGATTACGTCTTCCTCCTGTGATATAGTCAGAGTCTTCTAATTCAAAGTGGGCATACGGTAGAAGACCACGACCACGCACAGGAATCGATAGAGACTCTTTACCGGGTTGACAATTTGATATTCTGCGACACAAACGATCATTGTTGATTTACGAACAGTGGAAGCATAGGTTGTGTAAGACAATATTGAAAAACGTCTGCGCATTCTCGTAGTCACGTCTTCGTGCTTTTATAAACTAATTTCGCTTTTACGCTTGCTCTCAATAATGATTTTCACAAAATGTCAAAACTTAGGGTCAGTTCTTGAGACTTAGGACCAGTATTTACATAATGTCTTCATTAACGCAATCTTTGTCTCACTAAAGTATACAAGATAAATTTTATGTATACACCAAGAACACGAGCATTTCATTTCAAGCTAAAACTCACACATTTCTTAAGAGAACATCGTAATATCAATGCACACGCAGACGTTTTTCACTAGTGTCGTTGTGTACAACATTAAAAAATTTGACTCACCCAGTATGCATTGCGCACCTATTCTAGATTAGACGCCATTTTCAGGGCACCCGAAAGTCATCATTCATTTCTGTCGTATCTATCTTTCTCAGATTTTTTAAAAAAAGATCTAATTTAGATTTTTATTAAATTTTCGTAATTTTCGAACAAGTGGCTCAACCTCTGGTTTACGACCTCGAAGACCAGAAGGAATTAAAAAACAAAGATTTCATCTAATAGAGAAACGTTTTCACAAAGCTTGCTGATCACTTACTACATGGTCAGAACTGGCTTCAGAAGTAGACAATGGATTTGAAAGAACTTTTTAATGATATGGGCGATCCGTTATAGTTCGTAGCTTGTAGGTGTAGAGTTTCACGAAAGGTTCCACCAAATTCTGACACATTAACGTCGCTACTAGTTATATCTATGGAAAAAGCATTCTCCTAGTACCACGAAATACAAAGATTTTGACAGCCAAGCTGTATGTAAACAATAACGAAAGCGCGTAATGCAAATTGGGTGAGTGAGATTCTTTAAGACCTAGTACATTAATAAGAAAGAAAGAAAGGAAGGAAGGAAGGAAGGAAGGAAGGAAGGAAGGAGGGAGGGAGGGAGGGAGGGAGGGAGGGAGGGAGGGAGGGAGGGAGGGAGAGAGGGAGGGAGGGAGGAAGGAAGGGAGGAAGGAAGGAAGGAAGGAAGGAAGGAAGGAAGGAAGGAAGGAAGGAAGGAAGGAAGGAAGGAAGGAAGGAAGGAAGGAGGGAAGGAGGGAAGGAAGGAAGGAAGGAGGGAAGGAAGGAAGGAAGGAAGGAAGGAGGGAGGGAGGGAGGGAGGAAGGGAGGGAGGGAGGGAGGGAAGGAGGGAAGGAGGGAAGGAGGAAGAAAGGAAAAAAAAACCAAACAATACCGGCAAATAAGAAGTCCAGTGTAGTCAATCACATCCATAGGAGAGAACTTCAGTACAAAATCGACCTTTTTGCCCGCTGGAATGGAACCACTTTCAGGCTCAATGGTGAAGGGAAATACATCGGTGCTTGCTTCACTAACAACACTACCAGTTTCATAAGCTAAAGCCAGGGCACTGGTAGGTCTGTCACCAGCCATTGATGATTTGGGTCTACTACTTGTTTGTACTCTAGTAGGCTCGACAGACGAAGAACCAGTCACTGTAGTGCTTGGTCTTGGTGTTTGTGTAGATTGTCCGTCTGACGGTGCTGCTGCTGCTGCACCTTCATCGATACTCACTCTTTTAGCATGACCAACATTTTCAAAGGCCCATTGGTAATCAAACTGAACATCACCTTTGTTGGACAATGTAATACTGCAAATCACAAAACACAACATCATGGGATCCCTGTGTAACATGGAATGAATTCAACAACATGGACAAGGTACCTGAAAATTCTGGTTCGAAACATCAGTGTATCTTTGAAATGTACATTGTCTACTTTGCACTTCATCTTGGAATAGTCACACACACCACTAACAAGTAACTCCACATCACGTCCATCGTCCAGGGCTGTGAAGAGTGGCTCAGGCTCGACTTCAATGACTTTCTTCTTTCCAGGTTTGTTAGACTTTGTACCACTGCCTGGAGCCCCTGGACTGTCTTCAGGTTTGACAACGTCTGTAGCCAAGTCCACCCATTTTACCACGCGCATACGATCATCCCAGTCAAGGGGCTGAAATCAAAAATTCTATCAGAAATCTGCAAATAACCGGCAAGTATAATGAACACAAGTTTTCTAACCTTGTCTAGATTTTCGCCAACTTTTATCTTGGTAACTTTACATGGGATATTCTGGGTCTTTAGGACCTTGGGCTTGGGTGATGTAAGGGTAATGGCAATGTCTTTAGCACATCCAGGATTAAGGTGACCGGTGCACGGCGAGAATGTTATCTCTTGTGGTGGATTCCAGTTAAAACGAACTGTATCAACGTTGGAATGGTTTGTTAGAGTGAAGGACAATTGCTTGGCCACACCTACAGCACAGTCATTAAACCTGATGTGGTTTTCACGTAACGCTGTAAAAAAAGACAGAACGTCTTGTGAATATTGTACACAGTAACCATAACCAAGCCCAGTAACTGCAATAGAAACTTTTTGTCAGAAGGATTTCTTACCAGGCGCATTTTCAGCAATCTCGATAGAATCAGTTAGGTTTTCAATCACACCAGAAGGACGAATATTATCAATGGTTACATCATCTTCATAGCCCTCTCCAATCAGCTGAATAAGTCTTTCTTCATACGGATTATCAATCACCGAGAGTTTCAGTTCTCCAACTAGTCTTCCAGTACTTGAAGGGGTGAACTCTACACGAAATTCTGCTGACTTTCCCATAGGAACAAGCACAGACAGGCGGGTACCTTTATCTTCTCCTTCAGTTTGATCCTGAGGAATTAAAGGCTTAGTGTTTTCTGCATATGAGACACTGTACACTCTGTTGGGATCCTTGAGACTTAACATGACCTGTGACACCAGGGTGCCCTCGTTATGTAAGACTAAGGACATGACTTGCGTCCTGTGAAGTAGTAGCCTTCTAAACAAAAGCACAGTGTTGCCTTTCTTGTTCCGTGAAGTTGGTTTTTTGATGGAAATTCGTGGGAGGTTTCCTTCACCTATTGTGTAAACGATTCATATGTAAGAACAAATAACTCCAAACCAGACATGATTTTGTGAGACGACATACCTTGAATATCAAAGGTAAGATTTCGATACTTGGAAACCACACTTGGCATACCATCTACTGCAGCCTCAAAGATCGCTGAGTAAGTCTGCATGGATGGAGGACTGAACGTCACTGTGGCATAGACAAAGTCGTGTGCTGATATTGAGGCCCGTTGAGGTTCTACTTCATATACATCGTGCCAACGAGCCGACGGCTTGTTTGATAAGGGTTTAACAGACAACACCAAGTCACATGGCACCTGAAGTACAAAACTGGAATCAATATATTGAATGTTTACTTTATGTTAGCAGCAAAAGGCTACGATCTGATTACCTTATTAGTATTGCTTATCTTAAAGCGAGCTTTAGCCTTTCGTCCTACGATTGTATTATAAAATATAAACTTGTTTTCATCTTCTCCATATACACCTGCTCCACTTGAAAGATCGTGGGTCATGTATTGAAACAGATTTAATTGCTTGACGATCAAATGTTCTTCAAATATCGATCCAATGTTTGATGGACTTATAGCAGAAATTCCAGGCACACAGGCTTCACCAATCAGTTTGTAGGGGATTCCCTGGGGATTGTCGGTTGGTGGTCGGTCTGAGATATCAATAGCGATGTCCTGAGAGAGCAATCATGCCATACATTAGATATACCAAACACGATAAATTCAATTTCCAAATTCAGAAAATCCAATTCAGTAGTTGTCAGTATTGATTCTTACCTCTTCCCAAAACCCTGGCGATTCTGCAACCATATCAACTGTAATCTGCACGAAACTACCTGCTGGTACAGTACCTATTGCAGGGTAAAGTGTGAACATACCAAGCTGTAGCCTGATGTTGGGGGCTCCTGTTGATATGTCAGCACTGAAAACCAAAGTTTATTGACACATTAATTTAGTAGGCAAGCATTTCTTACAAATGTACACATAGCCTTTTGTTACCCTTTCACAGAATCAGCTCTTTTGGGTTTGGGCGGCTTGTTCTCCTGAGATCGACCAGAGCTGGAGCCATCACGAGACTTGGCTCTTTTGCCGGGAGGCCCTAATTTTTGACGACCTTGAGAGGCTGTGTTTATCATCTTGAGGATGGAGTAACGGAAGTCAAACTCTCCCTTGTTCTCGATGGCAAAAACCAAAACCTTCTTTGTATTGACAAGCATGGATCCAAAGTTGATGTCACTGATAGGAGAGATGGTGTATTTGCTATACACCGAACGTACACTTATCTTGACTGGAATACTGGCGATGACTTCTCCTGCGTCGCCAAGGTGAGGTTCAATGATCTACAATACAAGTCAAGGAGCTCAGAATCTATCATTCTAGCTAATCAAGCATTCTGGAATAGATATACCTACCTGACATTTCAATATAGCTTGGTCCTTGATTGTAACTTCTTTCTTTGATCTGAATATGACTTGCACCTGTGTTGGACGATCAGTAGGCAGTAATGGGCCTCTATTAGGAATGACCGTGAAAAGATCATGAACACTTGATGGACACGACTCGGTTGGTTCAAAAACAAAGTTGTAGTTTATTTCGAATCTTCCTTTGTTTTTGAGAGAACAAGCTTGCTTTGTTTCGTCCATGACTTTAAGAATGCCAAAATCTAAACCTCCATCAGTACCTGTATCAAGCACAAGAGAAAATATAGTCAAGAGTTGTGTAAACAAAGTCAATCTACAAACAATGATACCTTTAGGGAAGCTCATATCCAGTGCTACATCATAGGCCTCTGCATGTACTTGGATATTTTCTGCTTGTACAAGACCCATAATTTGCTCCACGTCAGATACTTCCAAACGAATTATTTTCTTGACGTTAGTTGGCCGCACTGCTCTGAAATGCATTTGTAAAGCATATTCTGATTTGGCTTCGATGATGCCGTGCTCTGTGGTGAGAGAGAAGTCATCTCCAAGATTATCTAAACCATTAATACGCCAAGCCACAGGTAATAACGTACTATTACGTAAGAAGATCGTACGGGTATCCTTTCTGTAGAGAAATATACACAAGGATTAATAAAAGAGGGCCGGCTGAAGTTTGGGTCAAAATATTACGTAAAAGCTGCAAGAAAATTGATAGCTGCTGTAGATTCGCAATAGCGATTTATAGTTATTGTATAGTAAAGACATCAATAGTTACTTGCAATTGCACTCATTTTCAAAATTACGCAACTAGTCGTAATACTCCAGTACTTTGTCCGTCAATCAAATATGCAACACCTAGGATTTGCAAAATTTTAAAAAACTCCGTAAGAAAGGAAATTGCTTCGTATATCATTTAAACAGTTCAAACTTTGATATCAATTTTGGTTTGTTTGATGAGAAACTGATTCGTCGGAAATTTGTTTGATGACCGTCAAAAATCAGAAGAGCTTTTCAAGTGCTGTCTGCAAGGGTCGCGTAATTTTGAAAATAGGTGTAACACTTTTTAAAGCTGAATTATCGCATTAGTTGTGACAATAGAAATAGCCATTACCTATGTAAGAGCACTCGGTCAAACTGTAGCTGTTTTCTGTCAAGTTCTAGTTCTGGTCTGACACCATGGCATGATACCTTGAACACCACAGGCTCTGGATTCTCTCGTATGCAGCACACCAAGGCGTCTTCAAAAAAGCCAGGTGTCTTAGGATACGCCCATATGGACAGGTCCTTATCATAGATAAAGAAAATGTGAGGTCTCTAATCAAAGGTAGTTCAATAACCAGTAATAGAGTGATTTAGAAAACAAGACGCGACGTGAAAGAGGACGCTGCGCGCGCTGACGAATTTTGTTCGAAATGATCGTTGACGTCGCCGACGTCAAGAAGAAGACGTGAAAACAATCGAAATGGCGTCCTGAATGTAGCGTCGCGACGTTGTCACGGTAGTCACGCAACGAACGAATGTAGTATATTTGTCATCTCACGTCCTGGTCTAGCGTTGCGTCGCGTTTGCTAAATCACCCTCACGTCCATACTCACCTGACTTTGCCCTGATTTCAAGTTCATTATAGGTGGATCTAGAAGGAACGTCACCGCCGTGCTGTCTTGCTGAAAACAAAAGCTGATTTCTGACTCAATTGGTGAGGTATTGAGAATTGTTAACTTCTCCACGTTCTCAGGATATCTCTCCTCCTTATACCTATCTCTGGTCTTGCCACATAACAAAGGACCAAACTCAAAGGTCTCACTGCTTAGTATGTACTTTTTATGAACAACTTCTTCTGGTTTACGGTACTTTTTACGATGAGGAAAGACAACACGTGGCTCACGACTGATGGCTGGAAATGCACAGACACCTCGACAGAACAGTTGGTATCGTCGTCTAGTACCCACGATTTCAAAATTCAATGTTTGGTCAAACTGGCCAAGTTCCTCTGACCTGAACCTAATGCGAAGTGTTACTGTTTCGTTGGCTTGGATTATCCATCGATGCACAGCAAGCTGTGGTGCAGTTTGACCAACAGTTCCATCACTAGAAATTAAAACACAAGTTTATTATTGTAGTAACAAACTAATATACATGTGTCACGTGTCTGTATTAACTACTGTAATAAGTAGGTACCCTTTTTCTTCGTCAGCAGCGGGGGTAACACTTGGTGGTGGTGACGCTGTACCATGCCCTGATTTTCCTTTGCGAGCAGAGTTCTGTCGCTCACGACGGGATTTTCCTCCACCGCTTTCTCGGTCATCTTTATCTCGAGTGCCTCGACCACCTTTACGACTATGTTCCTGAAAAACACCGTGATCATGTAAACAACAACAGCAGCAGCAGCAGCAACAACTACAACTACAACAACAATAACAACGACGACGACGACGACGACGACAACAACAACGACAACAATAACAGCAACACCGTCAAGAAGACAAGAACATTAAACTTACCTGTGGTTTTTCTGTGGTCTTGTCTGTTTCTGGTTCAGGTTCTTTAGCTTTGTCTTCCTGAGGGGCATTGGGATCATCAGGACCAGAGGCCACAAAGATATAATGGCTTGGTGGATCAGAACCCAACGGAGGACGACGACGTACTGGATAGGGAACCACGGCAAAGTTTGCTGGTGGTGGAATAGGAGGCCCATGAGGACCAAGACCAAGACCATCAAGTACCTGTGGACAAATTGTACCGTGTATCTAATAGCCCATCTCCAGCAAAAAGCACAATAGTTTGTGGACAGATATCAATTGTACAGTGCATCTAATAACCTATCTCCAGTAAAAGCAGCAAATATTTGTTACCTCTTCATATGTGGGTAGCAAGTTCTTTTCTAAAACTAAATCAGCCCTTTGTTGTTGTGGTTCCTTAACTTCTACCATGATGTTTGGTACACCAATTCCATCCTTTTTATTATCTTCTTCTTCGTCATGATCACCACTGCCACCTGACAGGGGGGACACTGACACCTGGTAATATCAATTGGATTCATAATAATAAATAATAATAATAAATAAATATTTATTTAGCGCCATTTCCGGCAGCTCAAGACGCTTTACAATATTACTATAATACGGTTAAAATCATGAGCCTATAAAATATTTATGATACGATCACGATCACGAAATCAGAGCATTCGTGCAAGCATGCATAAATTGTTTAAAAATTTCAAATTAATCCAGTGCCATTCAGTTGTTGTTCTGTCTAATACAATAGGACATTTGCACGATGGCGTCATTTTACTACAACTACCAGAATGCTCTACGAATTTTTTTTCTTATTCAGATTTTTATTCCCTTTTGAGAATAGCAAAACAATTGGCACTAACTGGTAGTTGTAGTATATGATGCCATCATGCAAATGGCCTATTCCTACATTATACAGATGTTTGCCACATACGAAAACTCTAGATTAAGCACATTTTGTGAAACGGAGGGAAAATAGCAGATTTTGTATGACTGTGAAAACGGCACGGTCAACGCACGGTACGGTTACGGCAGGAATTTCGAATGTTTTTTTATCGACGTCACCACGGTACTGACACTGTCACGGCACGGCGTGGTAAGTTTCACACTCATACGAAAACCACTCTAAGGCGGCTGTACTTACATCTTTATTCTTTTCTTTTTCCTTCTCTTTTTCTTTGTCTTTTTTGTCTCCTTTGCCCTTTTTTGCAAAACCTGACGGAGGCTCAGGTTCTTGTACGTCAGACTTGGGTGTGTCTGGTCGGTTAACTGTACCAGTTGAACGGTCCCAGTATTTAAGTACATTGTCAATCTCACGAAGACTTGACTCAAAGCGACTAAACCTGAACAAACACATTACTAGATTATCAAACTGTCTAAATAAATCTTAAAAACTTAAAAATGAATTGCTAACTTTTTGACGAGCTCCTTTTCTCTCTCTTCTTCTTCTGTTAGTACCCTTGGCTCTTCTAATGGTAGAGCGGGTAGGGCTGCAGAGGACTGGCGGGGATGTTTACTAGGTTTAGCAACACTGAGACGTTTTTTATCATCGATGACGTCACTACTATCAGAGCGTTCAGAAACTACTGATGGTGCGCCACCTCGAGCTTCTAGGCTTTGTCCTTGTGACATGACAGCTGTAACTCGACCTGATGTCAGTTTTTCATTACTTTTCTCGGGTTTCTTATCCTTGGCATCATGGCCTTTCTTGCCGGCGCCACCCTGTTGACCAGCACGTTTGCGTTTTGTATTTCTACAATAAAGAAAGTGGTGAATGAGAAAAATATATAAATTACTGGTAGTGCATTTTACTAACAGCTTACTTTTCTTCTTCCAGCTTTTTCTCTTCCAGCATTGCTTGGAGTTCTCTTTCCTTTCTTTCCCTCTCTTGCCTTTCCATTTCTCTTTTCAATCTTTCCTTCTTCTGTTCAAGATGTTTCCTATCCACTTCTGCTTTCTCCTCGTCCGTTAAGGCATCATATTCATCCTCTGACATCTCCTCAAGGCGACGTTTTTCTTCTTCTTCCTTTCTTTTTCTTACCTTAGCTAAAATCAAAAGTAATTTATTTTATCATTTTGGTCAAATATATTTTAGGCCCTCCAATACTGGCCTCTTGTTGGTACTGCAGGGACATGAGGCACACAGAAAATAGCCAATTTATTACCCTGAAATTGAAGGAACGAAGAATGCGACACTACAACGTGCGACAAGCGAATGCTGTAAATACACAATGCTGCACGGTATCAATGACACTGTTGCTACACAATGTCACAATCTACTAACCTTCTTTTTCTTTCCTGTCTTCTTCAACACTTTTAAGACAAGCATGTTTTAACATAATTGTTACAAAGTAGATGTATTTTCTGTTGTTGAGTGCACGAAGAATGGCTGTTGCTGTGGCAACGAAGCTTGGAGAAAAGATCGAATCAAGGCCATCTATAACTATTCCTTGCTGGCAATCACTTAGCTAATAACAAAATGTAGTGTTAGCAACTGGAAAAACCACTGTGAAACAGTAAAGAGCTGTTATTTAAGGAATATAAAAAGCGCGTGCATGTCTCTGTACTGTGATATAAACACGATGGAAGATGTAGAGCAAGAGAAAAGCAAGCTTAGGAACACGAGGCGTAGCCGAGTGTTTCTCTTGCTTTTCGAGTGCTCTACATCTTCCAGAGTGTTTATATCACAGTACAGAGACATGAGCGATCGTTTAATATTGCTTTTGTAAAATATTTTCGACGTTTTTTGAGCGAGCCATGTCTCTGTCCTCTGATATAAACATGGTAGCCAGCCAATCAGCGCGCGCGCGTTATATCTCAAATATTTTATAATCTACATTAACAACATGTTACACAACTGCAACAACGTGATTGATGAAAGTGTTTCAGGCTCTTACCAACATTCTCTCGGCTAACAGCTCCACCATCAGATCCTCAGGTAATACACAGCTATACAGACCGTCCTCTCCACAAACACTAGCACTAACACTCAATTTACGACCAATAGGAGCTGCATTAGGGGGTGTCTCAGGAGGACTACTCTGCTGAACCTGAGGAACATTCTTTCCTGGAAAGCCTTTTGGTCCACCAACAGTAGATGTTTTACGTCCTTCACGAGCCAAGAATGACTGGGCACCTGTTACTGAGCCAGCAGTATTGTGAGGTTGTATACTCTGGCTTCCAAGTTGTGCTACTGCTTCGATACTTAGACTACCAGGTTGACTTGGCTGGTGTGAATCTGATACTTGCTCTGCTTCTTTTGCCGCTCGAGCAGCCGCAGCACAAAGGTCTCTGGCCCTGCGGGCTTCAAGGAAAATATAAGCAATCTACTAGTTAGCCATTTTTTTGGGAAATCATAAGAACTCAGAAAGCCAAAAGTCTGCTGCAGTTTGTCGATTTGGCTTTCGTCAATCAAAATTAAAAATCAAAATCACAAAGAAGAAGGGAACGTAGCCTGTGTAGTGCAGGGCAGTGCAGGGCACTTTTGCAAAATTTACGATCTTTGATCTATAAGTGTTTTTTATCACACTTTTTGATCTAAAATCCAATGATAACATCTGAGAACCGTATTGCCATATTTTCCCAAAAAAACGTATCGTTTTGATCATAATTGATGGGAGCCAAATCGTCAAAATCAAGAAACTTGAATTTCTGCATGAGTTTGCATGATTTTGGGAATTACAGTAAAGCCTTTTGCTGTTCATCGGCACAAAGTCAAGAAAGAGTTTTATAACATTGCTCAAGGAGTAAAATATCACGCCTAAAATCATCTGATAAATGTAAAAGTTTCTGAATAAAATATTTAGATAAACGTTTTCAATCGATCGAAACTCTATGCATGTTGCTCTGATTTAGATAATACACTTGATACCTGCTGACGAAGAGCCAGTAGATAAGGCTTCAGTTACAATTCCATCTACAGTCAAACATGCTGCTCCATATTTCTTTGCCAAAGCAATAGATGTACTGGTTTTGCCTGCAAATGGTGAACCATGAACCACAACCGCTATTCCACGGCGATTACGTGCAGCTTTTCCTTCAGAGGAAAGGTCTATGCCAAGATATCGAGCGATTGCAGCAGATACTGGAGTGATCTCTAGCTCTCCCACGCCAAGACTACTAGCTGCATCTTAGACGAAAATAAAACATGAAAAGTCACATGGCTGTGAATAGACAAATTAAAGGCAGACCTCTTACCTCCCGCTCCTTCTTCGCTGCCATTGTCTTGTGCACCTGGTGTAGGGGGAACTGTAGCAATGTCTGGAGCAGCAGCAGTGCCTTCAACAGTACCCTGAGCTTCACCACCAGCTTGAGGTCTGGCTTCATTGTCAGTCTGTGCCTTTTCTTCCTCTTCTTTTGTAGTCTGTTGCTCTAAGTAAGAATCGGTGACCTCTTTTGGAAGCTTCTCACCTGGTTGTCTTGGTGGTAATAGAATAGTGTTGTACTCGTCATAGCCTTTGACATTTCTCAACATCTGTAGTAATGTAGAGAATGGAATTAGATGATATAGAGAAATGCACTGAGGTAAATGTCTATACAAGATGGAGGGCAATTCAACAGTTATGTGTAGAATACGCATCCACCACTAAAGACCATGAAAATGTCCGAACATGGCAGGTTTGTCACTCACTTTTTCTTCCTCTAGATACTGTTTATCAAATTCTAGTGAGTAGAACTCGATTGGAAAGTTACAAGGGTTCTTGACTGTCAATTCCTTTTCATCTCCGTTAGAATGTGGTAGAACTGGGCCAAACTCAACCAGGGTAGAACTAAACTCTACCTTAGGTTCACAACCTTGACCCGAGGCATTGACTACAATACGACTGCTGCTCTGAGCAATACGAAGCACCACACGTTGATTATACACAATCTGTAAAAAGTACAATCAGGTCAGTCCAAATTCTATCACTAAGTATTGGCACTAAATGGAACTACCTCTTCAGCAGGCATAAACTTGACTTGCACATTGATTCTTTGCCCTGGCTGCAGTGTACCTACTGGTGGCATGACCTCAAAATGTTTGGGTTTTGGATGCTCTGAACGGAGCTTCTTTCTCAGGTGAAGAGGAACCATTTTGTCAAACTGCAAAGAAAATATTAACAAATTTGATACAGAACGCAGAACAGAACCAAGGTAATGATTCGCTTAGAATTGAACTTCACCTTTTGCTAATATTCTTGAATTGGTTTTATAAACAGTAGCAATTAAATATATGACGCGTGATGCCTAACAAACAGCACACCGTTGCGATCGATAACTCCACAATTTTGATAGTTTTTGAACATGTTTGAAAGCTAATCTTCCAACCCAAGTTGGCCTTACTACAAACATAACAAAGATCTGGTCCTTGCTAGAGTACACCAGCCCCATTTGGGGTGATCTTCCAAATATCTCTCTGTGGAGTTACAAAGAGTGCAAGACCGATGTTCGAGAATTCTTGGACTTCCTAAGGACAAACTGAAGCGTATGCAAGAGAGGAACAACTTCAACCACCTATATTTATTTCAACAGCCTTTTGAACGCGTGCAACCATGTACCTCTCTCCAGGACAGAGACATCAACAATCATTTTTTATTTCCCTGTAAGAAACGCTGTATTTCTTTGCTAGAGTGTTTCCAATGAAGTTATTATTATCATATCTTGACTACTATTGTGGTAACATTTTAAAGAACCAGACACAATTCAATTATCATATAACCTTGAACACAACTCTCGTTTCTCTCTCTATATATAATTATCCAGTTCCCTTGCAAGGACCTCAGCTCGCCACGCTGGTAACAGCAGTGTGTTTATCCATGCAACAGCTCCATACACATAACTTTATTCAAGTGTCAATGTATTTAGCTAATACAAGCTAATTGGGGACAGTTGCAGAACAGTTACAGAAGTAGAGCTATTTCATGCAATGTTAAAGAAAAAGTTGCCTAAGTACAGTACCTTTTTCTTCTTTTCCTCTGGTGGTTCAGATGACCAATCACATCTAAACAACAGTGTGCGAATAAGCGTTAAAATGCATTACAAAGAGCAAAATGCAAACACGCATTCCAACAAGGATACGTACGATTAACAGAACAACAAAACACTTTACCTGACAGGCTGGCAGTTATGTAGCTGAATGGTCATTACTTTACACTGGCCACATACTACACTTCCAAACTCTAAGCGATCCGTGGAAACCTTCATATCTGGCATAGTGACATTTGCCTTGAGTCTCAGTCCATACAGTGGACCACCAAGGGTCATAATGGGTACAATGGTATCCACTGGACCCAGGGAGATGTTGCTACTTTTGGGGTCAAAAGTAACCATAAACTCAATACTCTCATTGTCTGGGCTTCCAGGCAAGTTTCTTATCCTGTCCAACTCAATGTCAAACCCAGTTCCATGAAGATCCTTTTTCTCTGGAGCAAATGAGACTGGAAAGTAGCCATTATTGGTGACACGGATAATGTGAGAACAAACAGTACCAAACACAACATAGCCAAAGTCAAGAAGATAGTTTATTGGTTTAGCCCTACAAAAAAAACGACCATTATTCACAAAGAAAACCATACGCAATTATCAAAACGAATAAAGGATTCATACTTAGTTTTCTTTGGTTTTGCTGCCTGTTTTGTGGCTTGAAACAAAGAAGAAACTCGGGGTGTCATCTGCTGTTCTAAAGCATGATGTTCAACAATCAGTCTTTCCAATTCCATAAGAACTCTAAGGTCATCTACAGCCTGTAAAAAAATGGAGTAGGTTGCAAGATTTGCACACATCATAGAACAAGCAATAACTAATCACATGAACACGATACGATTTGCACACATCTTTTTTTAAGGTTACTTACATTAGCTGCAACCTTAACTGGTACATCATCATTGATCTTATCTTGAGTTGACCAACAATGCTTGTTCTCCAAGTTTTCTTTGGCTTGATCCACTAAGGAAGCATACCGCTCATCAGCCTTGTCCAAGGGAAGGTCAAACATTATACGGGGGAAAACACCCTCCCCTATCAAGGTAATTTTGTCTGGTTCAAAATGGGCCACGCGTATCTGAAAGGTATCATTACAAGAGTTAATGACTATTTAGAAAACATTTAATTTACCAAACAATGTGGCAAAGCAAAAGAAATGGATTTCCAAGTTCAGCACGTATGCACACCACACACCAAACCTCCTCTATGATAGTGAATGAAAACAAACAAACAAACAAACAAAACAAAACAAAAAACAAAACAAAACAAAACAAAAAACAAAACAAAACAAAACAAAACAAAACAAAACAAAACAAAACAAAACAAAACAAAACAAAACAAAACAAAACAAAACAAAACAAAACAAAAACAAAACAAAACAAAAACAAAACAAAAACAAACAAAAATGGAATTGAAACACTATGGTGTACTTTCCCGCTTTGCCTTAGGTTAAATAGAGGTGCCATCATTTGACTTGCATTCTTACCTGAAAGCTTTTCTCAAACACTTTTGGAACTCCAGGTAGATACTTGATGGTAAGTGCCTGCTTACTAAATGCTGGGATGTGTCCCTTGGAAGGACTTACATTGGGCAGACCTGGCTGTACATTGTCATCACCATTTATATTCAGAACAACAAAGTCAAAACTGACTTTACCGGTGTTGTGAAGGATAATCTCATCGACTGCGACTTGATCAAAGAGCTGTTGAATAATCAAATTAACCTCTTGTGCATTACACCTTTTTGTACAAAGGTTATCTTTTAAAGGGATCCAATTACATTAATACTGAGGGTGTTTTCCATTTAGTTGAACCAAACAGTCAGAACGGCCAGTTGTTAAACGGTACATGTCAATTCCTAGCCCTGGCTGGAATCAGTCCTAAAATCAGGCCATTCTGGCCGGTTGGCTCCACTAAATGAAAAACACCCTCAATGCTGGTCCTGCACAAGCAGGGAGGGGGCTGTACCTGTTTTCCATATTCAACATTCTTCTTGTCAAAGAAATACTGTACAAGGGAAGCACTTCCTTTAAGGTGTATGTCATAGTCAGGTCCACCATAGACAGAACACCTAGCAATAGCTTCAGCACAGAGATTTGCATGCCCATAGAATGTGAACTGTAGCTTTTGTGTCTCCATAGGATGCAGTGTACTGTAGAGTGGTAGGATATCAAACACCTGTAGACAACAAATGAAATTATGACATGCACAACAGTTAATACATACATTTTGTACTGTTGTACTTACTTCATCAATACCGATATCAAATAGAGGTGGGGCGGTTGTCGGTGGCCATGCTTCAGACTGCATGATTTGTCCCTGAGCTGACAATGGTCTGGACTGTGGCAAAGACTGTCTCGAACTACATCGAGATGAGTCTCCTTCCTTTCTCTCTATATCAGACCTTTCATCTTGGCTCCCATAGCCAATGTCTCCTATACCTATCATTCAAAAACAATTAGGGTAATTTTGACAATTGCAAATTAATCACTTTTGCTTGTAAATGATGTACAAAACAATATTAATTAAGGCTTTCTAAGCATGCAGCTAGGCAGCTTAGCTCTTAACCTTAGCAGCTTCACCAGTTTGAACGCTTTTTGCAACGTTTTTCTAAGATGCTTAGCGGCGACCTGTTTTTGGCCATTTTAGTGTTCACGCTAGAAATTTTGACTGGGAACGCGTTCAATCTCTACTACTAAAAACATGGTTTGAAGCGGGTCGGGGTCCGGCACTACACCTTTTGCTGTTCATTACCAGAAAATATATTTTTTTACTGTCATTAATGCGAATTTGATTTTCATTAGTGCGAAATTACATTCATTTTATAGTATCGACATTCATGTTAGTATTTATGAGATTCATTAAGGATTTTTGCATAAATAGTTCTGTTCATTACCACTAATGGACAAACATTTACATGAAAGGACACTCTTTAGCGTCAATATACAAACATCACCGTCATTCTGAATTCAATAAAGAGAATAGAATTTCAATCATACCAGGATAGGGCTCGCATGTAAAGTTTCATTTCCATACTTTCATAACCATATCATGATAAAAGTGGAATATTCAATGTAATAAGTATATTACTTGAACAATTAGTAGTAATCTTTTGAAAAAAAAGAAAAAAAGAAAAGAAAACGCATAGGCGTGCTGTGTGCAGAATTTGAGTACTTGGGGATTGATCAGAACATGAGAGAAGTGTTAAGAGAAGCAAGAAGCGTAGTCGAGTGCTTCTCAACGCTTCTTCAGTGTTCTGATCAATCCCCAAGTACTCTAAATCTGCACACAGCCAGCGGGCAAGTTTTCTATTTCTCATAAAATACACCGTCGCTTTCGAGCAAATTCAGTGTTCATTTACACTGCCAATCTCGTACCCAGAGGAACGCAGGCTCTGGGTACGAGATTGATACACTGACAAAAATTTCAAAAAGTGCGCATGCGTGCTGTGTGCATATTTAGACTAGTTCGCAGCATACAAGTCCTTTGGCCGTGTGCGTCATATGATGGTTATTTCAATTCAATATTACCTTCATCTTCATCTTTGTCGTCAATGGATATAGTACTGTCAATAAAGCACCACTGATACTTGACATCTATAGGACTATGATTGGTTACACTCACTACTTTGGTTACTTCTGTATCATTTAGAATACACCCAAAATCCACCTGTAAAGAGGGATATCAAGACATCATATGGTGCTCTAAGAAAATGCTGCATGGCTTTTATTACTCACCTCAGTCATCTCAAAACTTAAGTTGGGAAAAAACACTTCTCCTTTCAAATTAACAAAGTCCTAAAAGGAGGAAGAAAATATTCTCTCAGTGCAAACTTAACAAAAGTTTAAAGCTGGTCTAATTATGTTATTCCATATACCATTTGTGGATGGTCCTTGAATGTCACCTCAAGAAAACTCTCTGCAACGCGTGTAACACTGTCATCTTTATAAGCTGGATTGAACTGAATGAGCACAGGCACTGATTCCGAGATGGCCAAACACAGTTCCTGTAATAGATAGATTAGCTACAATTAAAATTTGTTACTGAAACTGACTTTTAACGTAATGGTTAAACGAATACCGGTCGTTCTGCCCGAGAGTCGTTCCGCCCGAAGCCACAGGTGCTGATGGTTGACAAGGACGCCAACTCAAATGAACTCAATAAGACTCGATCGTTTCTGGTCATTTCTTTAAATTTGAATTATATAAAGATCATATGCAACTATGTCACTTTCAGCTACACCATTAATAACACAGTATTTACAAATAAACTATCATCGGGCGTATCGACTTAGATATCGGGCGGAGTGACCTAAACTTCGGACAGAGTGACTTCGGGCGGGACGACTCTCGGGCGGAAAGACCGGTTACCGGTTAAACAACAGCACCTGAAATACATTGTCAATAATGTACAACTGATTTGATACAAATACTTTTCTTCAAGATATAGTTCAAGAAAATACTTCAAGATAAAGATTCAAATTTTTCGAATGTTACCAACGTTTGCATAATTACGTGCATGTACTTTCAGACAAAAGTCTCGACTGAGAATTGGGCTACTGTGAAGCCAACAAAATGTTCAGAAATCTTAAAATTGAATTGGGTCCTAATCCTAACCTGCACCCTAACCCTTGACTCTGAAGATGACTTCCGCTCAGGTTGTCGAAACGTCAGTCACACCAAACAGTCCTTCACAGGACTACATCCACCCGGATGATCACATTACAAAACAATATTGTTACTTCGACAAATATTGTTACTTTGATAAACATTAACCCTAACCTATCAACCAATTCGGGGTCAAGTCCAGACTTTTAAGACTTAAAAGTCTGATGGAGCGAGCACCTCATTATGCAAACGGTGGTCAGTCCAGATGAGATGTAAAAACGTTTTCTTGTATCAATGTAGATTTGAAATAAGAGAATATACTTCAAACATTACTCCTTACTGTCTCAGAGGATTGGACATTAAGTGGAGCCCATCTCTTGTCTTCTACTAGAAGCTGGAAGGGCACAAAGGCCTTGAGTTTAACCATTAACGGAAGAGAAGAAACGTTTTTCATCACTACTTGCTTGGTTTCCAATTCAAGAGTGCTTTTTGGATACTAAAAAATAAGGTAAGAGATAAGAATGGATGTTCTTTGTATTTTATTTCACTTTTTTACAATCCTCTCTCACCTTCATCACACAAAAGTTAACTTCCCTCTGTGAAAATTCCAGCAATGGATTGATAAAGTCTGCCATAATATCAACCTTCATTATCTTCTCTTTGCCAGTACTATTACCAATAATAGCATGGCAAATCATTCTTTCTTTGATTCTTTGAGCCCTGACAAAGAACAGAACACAGGTAAACAAATTTGAAAATGAATGAAAGTTGTCACTACAACGTAAACTTTTTAATTACAACGCCGAGCTTTCGGACAAAGTGTCCATCTTCAGGGCAAATGAAAATGTTACATTTCTCCGAAAGCTCGGCGTTGTAATTAAAAAGTTTACGTGATAGTGACAACTCTATTCATTCATGGCTTCTCCCACGTACAATGGCCTTTTAGATATAAAATTTGAAAATGTTCCATACAGTGCTAATGTTAAATCAGAGTCATTACTTACTGGTCAGAATAGCCCTTAAGTGTAACCTCTTGGCTTTGTCCTGGATGAAGCACCATTCTATCAGGATTTAGGCTAAATACAGGCTTTGGTGGTTCTGGAGGGGGTGGTACACCCTACAAAACCAACAACATCGATCATTACATAACATATACTTGGTAAACTCAGAACAACTGACAGTAATTGACTGCAGCTAACATTCAGTTACACACCTGAAATTTCATATCTTCTGGGTTATAATCTGATCGTTTCTTAGTCTTGAATGGATGAAAGCCTTCAGTGGTCCAGTAGATTTGTTGTGGACGTCTGCCTTTGTTTGTTAAACAGAACACCCTTGTAGATGGCTGACAGCTGAACTGTGGACCTAACTTGACAGCAGGAGCCAATGGTGGCTCACTGACTATAGTAGTACCACACCCATGTGCGATAAGGCTTACTGTCTGTACTTTGCTGTCATTGATGTTAATTGACAGTTTATCCTGAAATCTGCCAACAATCATTAGCCAGGTCATTTTTGTGAGTCTAATTGAATTAATTATAGGAAGTATAACAGCTTACTGGTAAAGAAAACGTATTTCTTGAATAAGTGGAATAAATTTGTTGATTCGCCAACATTTACTGTCAATAAACTTTTGCCAAGCTTTCTTTTTTCTTCTAGTGGGAGAAATTTAACTAACAAAACTACCCACTTAATGAGCCTTGATGATGATGATGATGATGATGATCATTGAAATTTCATAAAAGGGCCTTGCTTTTTCTTTTTCAAATATACATCATTATACATTGTATTTGAGAATAACTGTATCCTCAGGATTACCTGATTGTATCATCAACCACTGCTGTAACATGTAGCTCAAGAACATCTTCTGGTGCTATTATTCCTTGAGATGGTTGAACTGAGAACAGAGATTGAGGGCGTACCTAGAAAACAGAATCAAATAAAAGGGTAAATTTCATGTACACTAATCTTATACGATGAGTCAGGTGTTGTATTCATGATTTTATAACTGGACCAATATGTTTTTACTACCAAATGATCCAACTATCAAATCGTACACAGTATGTCATACCATCTCACAGGAAAACTGTGCTGGAATTAATGACTCATTTGACAGCATGACAGTCTTTGTTATTCCACTAAGTACAGGTATGGTTCCATAATCTATATGAGTTGGAGTCACATGAACCACAGGTCCTTCCCCTACACAATGAATTTGCACTGGCTGGAACACAAAAAATGATATGAGACTATTAATGACTAGGTGTCTGGTTGATACAGTTGTTTAAGGTGATATCATATGTAAATGGTCTCTAAGACTCTACAAAGTGGATCCCTGTCAATAGTGGGTAAAAAATTGGTTGGCTAGGAGTCAGTAAGTGATAAGAAAGGTGTCAGTAAGTGGTTGGTAAGGTGACAGTAAGTGATTGGTAAGGTGTCAGGAAGTGGTTGGTAAGGTGTCAGGAAGTGGTTTGTGAGGTGTCAGGAAGTGGTTGAATTGGTAAGGTGTCAGGAAGTGGTTGGTAAGGTGTCAGGAAGTGGTTGGTAAGGTGTCAGGAAGTGGTTGGTAAGGTGTCAGGAAGTGGTTGGTAAGGTGTCAGGAAGTGGTTGGTAAGGTGTCAGGAAGTGGTTGGTAAGGTGTCAGGAAGTGGTTGGTAAGGTGTCAGGAAGTGGTTGGTAAGGTGTCAGTAAGTGGTTGGTGAGGTGTCAGTAAGTGGTTGGTAAGGTGTCAGTAAGTGGTTGGTAAGGTGTCAGGAAGTGGTTGGTAAGGTGTCAGGAAGTGGTTGGTAAGGTGTCAGGAAGTGGTTGGAAGGGTGTCATTAAGTGGTTGTTAAGGTGTCAGGAAGTGGTTGGTAAGGTGTCAGTAAGTGGTTGGTGAGGTGTCAGGAAGTGATTGGTAAGGTGTCAGTAAGTGGTTGGTGAGGTGTCAGTAAGTGGTTGGTAAGGTGTCAGTAAGTGGTTGGTAAGGTGTCAGTAAGTGGTTGGTAAGGTGTCAGGAAGTGGTTGGAAGGGTGTCATTAAGTGGTTGTTAAGGTGTCAGGAAGTGTTGTTAAGGTGTCAGGAAGTGGTTGTTAAGGTGTCAGGAAGTGGTTGGAAGGGTGTAAGTGGATGGTAAGGCACAATGTTGTATCAATACACAGTCCATCAACAATGTGAGTACTCACCAGCGGCTGTTCGCTGCTGCCAAATATCATAATGTAAGCAACAGTTTGTACTTCCTCTAGGAATTCAGCAGTGATTTGTAGTGGAACATCTTTGACTGACCTGGCTTGAATCACACCCTGCAATGAACCACATGACAAAGCATTGTAAGTATGCAATAAAGCATAAGTTGTCAGTGAATAGACCTAATCACTTAAAGTGACAATGTATTTCAAATTCAGTGTCAGTGGCAAACTTCTGTGGAAGTAATTAGAGCTACACAAATTGTGTTGATGCTTGAAAAAAATTTTCATTATTGTCATGGGATTCTGAATGTTTCATACTGGTAAAAAGAAATTAAAAGTAATTATAAAATACTGTATTTCATAGAATGTGCACACTGACTGGCTAGCTACTGACAGTGTTTAACATGGCTTGCACAAAAAATGAAACGACATGTATTTTTCAAAAACAATATTAAACAATTTCCTCCCTAAATCTCTGTACTGTGATATATAAACACAGTCTGGAAGATGCAGAGCAGTTGGTAGGTTTTCTTATATGCTGTACATCTCAGTGTGTTTATACTACAGAAACGTGTGCACATGTACAATTTGTATTGCTTAATTATAAAATAATATAAACTCTAGAGGACTGTCACAATGTATTGGGTAAACACTGTCATAAGAGTGATCAGATCTATTTCCAAACTGGCTGATTAATTAATGTTGCGATGTATTTTTATTTCACTTTGTAATACCACCAGCTTTTTAGAGATTTGTCACATTGAAATGCCACATACTTGATGAAGTTTTTCAACTGATAATTATAAGATTAATAAGGCTAATAATATGACTAGCACAGCTGTATTATGGCAATGAACTGACCTTTGGTTCTGTGCTAGAATACAGAATTGGTGTCTGATCATCAACTACCTGTTTGAATACAGTAGAACAGAATATTTTTGAATATTAAGAATATTAGAAATATGAAAATATGATTTATGATCGATATAGTATTAACTGTACACACCTGTGTAAGTAGTTCATACTTGGCAGGAAGGTCTGACTCATTAACAAGTTGTATGGGTAATTCATAGGGATGATGAATAAAGCACCGGCCATAGTTGAGGATTGGAGTATAGATAGTGATAGCTGGAACAACACACCTTAAATAAACAATAAACATTGTGTTTAGATAGTAAGACATCAGTGTTAATAATAACATGGTGAATGCACTCACTTGGCTAAGATTGGAAGTGACATGACTTCTTCTCCCACTCCCTCAATGTCTACTACCAGTGACACATCATACTTTTTGACTGTTGTTGACACGAAGTCAATCTGATGAAAATGATTCAAAATTAAACCGTCAGGTAGTCAAGAAAATGCATAAATAACTTACATCGATCTGTAACAGAATGGTACATTAACACTGTAATATGACTGTCTTACTTTTATTCCCATTTCATTTTGTGGCTGGATTGTCCCATAAGATGGTATAACATCAAACTCTCTCGGAAGGAACATTACAGAATTTCTGGCTGTGTCAGTGATATTACTGTCAAGAAGACTTGCACTGCATGTGTTGGAATCCTCTCTAGTCCCTCCATCTGATGGAACATGCAGGTGAAACTTCATCGGAATAAGTGAAGTATTTTTGAGTTTGAAGTGATGAGTGTTAACAAATCCTGTAAAACACAATATATTATCATTAAGAATTAAGCATTTATTGGACTGGAACACCATACTAACTATATATCATTGTATGTGGGTTGCAACTATTTATATAGGATTTGCAAACTTCTATGGGTTAATTGCTCTTGCCAAAGTCTGCACTGTTTTGTAGTGCTGTAGCAGCTGTAATTAGTTATACAATTGTTAAATGAATTGATGCAAGTGCATGCATACTCCGATACTAATTAACCTGAAAACTGCTTTCTACAGTAAATATTTGAGGATATCTCAAAAATGGAATTGTCAGAATTTTGTAAAACTGAAATATCTGATGATTTGATATAATAAAAATGATTAAGTGTCACCATGTTCGCTTTTGCGTTACAGCTTGCTAAAGTATGAATTTTGTCTTAAAATAGGCTTGACAAATTAAAGACAGGACTTAAGGGGAAGTTTAGATGAAAAAGTAAGGATTATATTGAAAGCCAATCGACCTTTCAATTATATGTCCCAAAAATAGTCCTCTGTCAGTGTTTTCAGTCTTGTTATGATGTTTTCAAATCAGCCATAATTTTAAAGCAAATATTTCAAAAATGGTGTTTTTTATCTAAATCACAGCTAGGCTCCCATCTTGAAAATTTGAAACTTCTCTGTGTGTACGAGCTTCGAGTATAATAAAATTGTGCACAATAGAGCAATTGCAAGTACAATGCAAAAACTACAGAATTTTAATATGCTTAATATATTATTATCATGTGTTTAATGATGCTCACCATAGGATATTGTGCCAAACTTGAGTTTGGGAACATCAAAATGAAAGGTTGGTCCAATAACTGAGCCACTGCAAAAGTAAATTGTGTATAATGCATTAATTAAAAATAGGCTATTATCAATTAAGGTACGTACTTAGCAAACTATACATCAATAATCATGGACTATAATTTATTGTTTAATTACAGCACTTAAGTTAAACTGGTTAAGAGTTAAATAAATGTTAATGAATAAATGTTCTTCTTTGGTTGTACCTGATAGACAGTTTAGGTTTTACTGGTGAACCTTCAACAGAAAATGTGAATTCTTCATCAAAGCTTCCCAAAACAGGTGAACAAAAACAAATCTGCAAAAAATTTAAAACAAAACACAAATTCCTTTCAGGTCCAACAAATACAATAGTCCAGTTCGGAGATATGCTAATCACCTGCCACATACAAAGAATAAATTAGATTGTGAGGCTGTAGATGCTAAAACGTTTGTCTTATGGTACCACTGACTGAATTTTATGCAGGTAGCCTAATGTCTTGATTACTTTATGTATGGCAAGTGAACTGTATCTCAGAAGTCAGCTGTTATAATTTTCAAATAATCCCCCCCCCCCTCTTTCTCAAGGTCATTTTTGAATATGCCCCTGAATATATTAATATATTAATATTTGGTCAATTACAGTAGATGATTTGATGACTCAAACAGAGGGAATGGTTCACATTCCTTCTGTAAACTTTTGAGAGCCATGGGGAGATTATTTTATATATAAGTCAAAAAGCACAAAGAGGTTCTGATTAGTGGTGTTCAAAATTACAACTCTAATGATTCTTCATATTGTGTTGACTTTGAATTGTTTGTCATGTTCATACAAGATTGGCTAATACAGTGAGGCATGTAGAAAAATTACCTTTTGAACAGAAAATGGAACAAAAACTTGCATCAATTTGTGATCAAATTATTGCATGCTGAAATTTTAGACTGCTCACAAATACGTACTCCTAACTTGATACCAGTAGTCACAAGATGATACAAGTTATTGGTCAAATGAGACAAGTGAAAACTTTCGTTGATTTGCATTCTCATATATAGGGCCTAAGGTCTAGCCCTGCAGTGGAATGAAATTGCAGTAGACAGAGATGCTTACATATTCAGGACATATAGTAATGGTTAAAATGCATTGTATAGGGTAAGGTACAAGTGTATATTGAGTGCAGTACTGTAATCAGAGTAGATGCGATGGTCTATTACCACACACCATAATTTCCACATAACAACTGCAATTCTGAGGGCCACAAGTTTATCTTCAGTATTACTGTCAAGTGTTACCCTTGTGAAATAAAGTTGATCGATTGATTGATTGATTGATTCATATGCACAAACAAATAAAGCACTATTAAATACCTTTATAGCTTGATAGCTGCCTGGTACAACTATGCCTTGTGCTGGTACAAAGTTAAACTGGGGACCAAACAAGGTATCAGATGGATATAGGCTGTAGACTGCATCAATGTCTCCTTTGTTGGACAAAATGACCTGGTGAAAATAAAATCAGCTTTACATGTATAGTACAGAAAATACAAAATACCAATTGAAAATATTTGTCAGTAATTCTCTGGAAATCTTTCTTTTTATCAAGACTGAATCAAGATATAAAATAATAGCATTCTAAAACTCACCTCATAGGAGTGTTCAGAATTGACAAACACATTGCCAATGTCCAGTTTATCAAAAGAAAACTCCACTAAAGGACCTATACCCTCTCCTCTGATCCTAAGTGGCAACCTTGATTCACGACCAAATACATCACAGTATAAAGTTCTTGCATAGCTGTAAAATATTTCATTCATTACAGTTTTGAATTATTTGTATCTATTAGGTTAAATAACATGATTTTGAGTGCATAGAGCGAGTGTAATTTGTAAGCATTGAAAAATTTCTGAGTGGAACTATTTATTTCAAATTGCACAATAAAATCATGTAATTACTTATTAAATAAATAATATAGTACATACAAAAAATTCTGTCCCAGCACTTTTGAAAGTTTCCACTCATTTATCTTAGGGCAAAGTCATGAAAATAAAGCTCATGCTTTCCAGCATTAGGAAAATTATGAATTTTCTTCTTTCAGAGAATTGATATCAATTTTTTTTCCTGGAGAATACAGTTTATTCGTATCAAAAAGCCTTCTCTGGAGTGGCAATGGTACTGCTGCATGGCTTGGTGTTGGTTCCACAGCATCAGAAGGCTGTCTCTTATCTGGGCTGTGATCTACTGTTGTTTCCTTAAGTTACAGGTTTCTGTATTGATTTTCTGAGATGACATCTCTTCCTTCTGTACACATCACCCTTGTGTTTCTACCACATACAACCGGTAGAGGTTATTTTGCGAGCTTCAGAATGGCATTTCGTGTCAAAAGGTCCCGTTATTAGGGCTAGATAAAGGTTAGGTTTAGGGCTAGGGACTGGGATAGGGTCTACCCCTAACCTAGCCCTAAACCTAACCCTAAAACCTAAAATCTAGCTCTAATAATGGGGTCCTTTGAAGCAAAATGTTGTTCTGAAGTTTGCAAAATAACCTCTACCCATACAATCATTCATCAAGGCTCGATGTAACTGTGGCCTTCCTCCAAACTTTGTTCCTCATTTTGAATGGTTTCATGTGTACTGTATCACCTTTATCTAACACTGGGAAATCTTTTGTATTACAGTTGTGGTATGTGGCCTGTTGTCTTTGGTGCCACTTCATGTCCCTTATCTCTGTCTGTGGGAAGACAATCTGCAGCTGCAGGAGGGTCTTCATGGAAGGTAATAGAGTAATAATTATTGTATGTCTACTCATTAGTCTTTGTGCAGGACTGGACTCCATGTCTTTAGTTTGCATGTTTCATTAGTCAGATGGCCCTCCCAGTTGGCCAGATAACAGAGGCAACACAAAGGACTTACCCAAACATGCCAGTTTACTAGTGGCACTTATGATCAGCTCCTGATGTGTTCTAATGTACTGTTTATACACATCACTTCTCCAACAACCTGAATCCTGAATCAAGACAGTGTTCAGGAAGGGATTCCCACTTAAACTGCCATGATAGTAGCTGCTCCAATGCAGAACCTGTGACTAGATCGAGTAACTACCAGGGACCCCTGCCACTTGCAGAATTGACCATTAAAGCAATCTGTAACCAATTCCTTGTCAGAGGTTGGCTGTTAGGCAATAAAAATAATGGACCAGAAGGATCGATTATCACATAAAGTCAAATACTGTAAAATGGCAGCAACTGCGTGCACACATGGACGATGACTCATGGCCAATAACAGGCAGCAATGCTGAGCAATGACTGGCCACAAGGGTGAAAGCAGCAGTAGCAAATTCATCCAAGCTGGATTGTGGACCATTAATTGTCACTTATGACATGATCAGTGATTCAGTGATTGATTCAAGCTCAAGAGCTGCTCAAGAGCATGGAAGATAGGAAGATAGGAATGTATGTATGAATATAGGTCTGTTTCTCAACGTAAAGAAAACTGAGGTAGAGCCTTTTAATATCTGTGGCAATTAAGGTAAGCTGCTTGACAACTCTTGAAGGTGATGTGGTAGTCATGCTGGACAAATTCAAGTACCTAGCCTCGTATATTAGCTCTTCAGAAAAGGACATCAGAGTGAGAAAAGCCTGGCATGCACTCCACAAGCTGAAGAACATCAGACAGTCCAGTATGGTGGACAACATGAAAAGCCGTCTCTTGGTTGTCTCTGTAGAATTGATCCTTATCATGGCATGACACTGGCTTGCAGCTAGTAAATGAGATCAAGGCCTCTATGCTGTACAGACTATCCTGGCTGACTATCACCTCATAATATTATTTCCAAGGAGACTCCAAATGATTGATTGATTGATCGCTATTTTCCATTATCTTATTAAGCAGAGTTCAGCTCTTTTCCCTTGAAAGGTTTGTCGATGCTTCTTTGTTTGCCTGATATTAGATGTCTATTAGTACTGGAAAAAGGCTTTTCTAAAAGTTCATGGACTGAGGTAATAAATACAGAAGCATAGATCTTACATACAGTTTGTCAAAGATTCACTTGCAATGTTCATTTAGCTGAATGAAAAGTTTGAGGGGAAATCAGGAACATGCATGATGCAAAAACTCTTGCCAAAAACACCAGCTAAAAGTAATTAAAAATAAAAACTAATTTTGCAAAAAATATTTGTTTTTAGTTTATAATTTTGAGTGGATCCAGTACAAATTTTGAAATTTTTGAGTGCAAAATGTGAAATTGAACTTGATTGGCTAGTTGCAAAATTTAAAATAAATTAGGGCATTCTTAGCCAATCAGAATGCAGAAATTTTTGTATATAAATTTAATTATTACAAATAATATTGATCTCATTTATCAGGTCTAACATTCCAATATCAATGTACACAATGTTTATGATGTACCTTTGTGCCTCTTGAGGTTTGAAAATAATGGCAATTTCAGTTTGTGAATTGGGCCAAATATCTCCCTCCTGTCAAGAATAAAAACACAAAAAAATTGTTAAATATTATACAAATATATGTTACTGTGTGATTGAAAAAATATTTTGTCAAAAACACAATTAATAGGTGGTATACCACTGGCTCCACTGACAGAATGTCATCTTCAAACAGCAGGTTGTCATCATTAATCATCTACCAAATAGAAATGGACGGTTAATAAAAATAGCACAGAAGTTACAATGTATGTGAAAAACCAAACATTTTTACCGTAATTTTGTTTTTGTATTTTCTGGAGACAATAGACATCTGGTTGCGTATCGAAACATCACTTAGGCATTCATCGATGAATGCATCCCTTTCTGTCTCTTCTTGTCTTCTCAAATCCACATAAAATCTAGACAACATACAGGTAATGTAATAAATAAAATAGAGATTAATGCAATGTTTTGGTGTCCTGACAAGGCACCATTCTCAAGCAAAATGAGTTCAAATGAGCTGAACATGCAATCTGATTCCCTCAGGGCAAAACTCTTTGTTTAACATGTAAACCTAAATATGCAAATTTTGTTTGATATAATCCTTTGACTTTGAGTTTGAACCCATTTTGCTCCTTTAATCTAATCAACAGATTTTCCAAAGTTCATTTCTGTCTAGTTAGGCTTCTATATATAATTATGTTCAATGATTTTGAAAGAACCAAATGTTTGTGCAACTTAAGAAATGGTAAATGTACTCAATGATGTTGATGATGTGTACCTTTCTTTTTGCTGTAGTTCTTCACGTAAAGTAGCAAACTTTGTCCATTTAAAATGTACCATTATGTCACTTCTATTGGAAATGGTTATATTCCTGGAATAGTACATTAATATATTAACATTTCATTTATTTATCATACATAATGACTTTCAATGAAGCAACCAGCCTAATTTACTCATTTAAATTTAATTAAATTTTTGTACCACTTGGATATTGTAAAGATAAAAATCATGATTGAAAAGTGTCAACTTAAATTTATACTTAATATATATATGTCCCTAAAGCATAAATTTTGCTACATACTTAATCACCAAACAAATAAATTATTTCGTCCATGACACTGCAATTGCATAATAATTATTAAAGGTGTATTGGCATATAAAAATTGTCTTTCTAGGGAAATTTGTAACTGCTCCAAAAGGCATCTAAAATTGTCAAATCACTTTCATATTTGATAGTTTGTCTTCCAAGAGGAAACTATGGTAGTTGATGATGTTATCAAATGATGTTATGGGTGGCATGGTTGGCCTAGTGGTGAGAGCACAGGCCATTCACCACTGTGGTCCACTGGTTTGAGTCCCATGCAGCTCAGTTGCTGGATCCTATGTAAACTGAGTTTGTTTGATGTGTTGTTCTCAAGAACAAAAATGAGTGGGTTTTGTATGGGGGGCATCATCCTAAGTCAAATGTTCTCTCACCAAAAACATGCACAGGCATGCCACAAATGCCATCATGCATAGCAATGACATTGCATGGCAATTATGAAATATGTCACTCAGTACACCCTTAAAGCTTGGTTTCCATATGATCACTGTGATCACTGCAATCACTACTAAAGTCACTGTGATCACTGCAATCACTACTACAGTCACTGTGATCACTGCAATCACTACTACAATCACTGTGATCACTGCAATCACTACTACAATCACTATGATCACTGCAATCACTACTACAATCACTGTGATCATTGCAACCACTACTACAATCACTGTGATCACTGCAATCACTACTACAATCACTGTGATCACTGCAATCACTACTACAATCACTGTGATCACTGCAATCACTACTACAATCACTGTGATCACTGCAATCACTACTACAATCAGTGATCACTGCAATCACTAACTACAATCACTGTGATCACTGCAATCACTACTACAATCACTGTGATCACTGCAATCACTACTACAATCACTGTGATCACTGCAATCACTAACTACAATCACTGTGATCACTGCAATCACTACTACAATCACTGTGATCACTGCAATCACGACTACAATCACTGTGATCACTGCAACTACAATCACTGTGATCACTGCAATCACTACTACAGTCACTGTGATCACTGCAATCACTACTTCAATCATTGTGATCACTGCAATCACTACTAAAATCACTGTGATCACTGCAATCACTACTACAGTCACTGTGATCACTGCAATCACTACTACAATCACTGTGATCACTGCAATCACTACTACAATCACTGTGATCACTGCAATCACTACTACAATCACTGTGATCACTGCAATCACTACTACAATCACTGTGATCACTGCAATCACTACTACAATCACTGTGATCACTGCAATCACTAACTACAATCACTGTGATCACTGCAATCACTACTACAATCACTGTGATCACTGCAATCACTACTACAATCACTGTGATCACTGCAATCACTACTACAATCACTGTGATCACTGCAATCACTACTACAATCACTGTGATCACTGCAATCACTACTACAGTCACTGTGATCACTGCAATCACTACTTAAGTCACTGTGCATGATCACTGCTATCACTATTTCAATCATAAATATTGAGAAAAATGTGCTCACAATGATCATCTCTCTAGCTAGAAATATATTTTGTCCTATCTCAGCAACAAGATTATCATAAGTGTAAATATTGTAGCCATGGCAGAAATCCATGAATATAACTTTTAGCTTGAAATTATCAAGTGATAAAGAAATCTTAGGCAGACAAACTGCAATCCATTTATTTCACTCTTAGGATGATATGGTAATGATCTCTAGTTTTCATGAGAAAATATTGCAACATATACACAATGTATTTTTCTTAAGACATCATCATGTGTTATACTAACATTGATCTACATTGAACAATAAGGTGGCATAAAGACATTACCTTTGTGATGCACTTGTAATGAATGTATTTTCCATTTTAAGGGTGTTTTTGTCAAGCCTTATATTACAATCCACAGCAGCTCCATACAGGCCAATATATATGTCCTCACCTAACAAAGAAGTAGAACTGTAGCTGCATTTAATTTATTCACATAGTTATAGACTCCGTGTGATGTAATATGTATAAATGTACACTGTAGGTTAATTAGTACTAAAAAAATTATTATTGGATGAGGTTGAGCATGATATATTGTATATTATATATCATATAATAAAAACTGAGGTGTATAATTGTCAAAGCTACTACAGCTGGAGATGAAGTGAGTAAAATGTACAGTATAATATAATGTACCTGTATCATAGTGTAGAATCATGTTACTACAATGATCTCCAGTTTGTAAGGCATTAAACTCCACGTGGACTTGCAAACTATCTCCTATGGCTAGTTGACCACTGTCTGGTGTTACAGAAAAGGGTTTTTCTACTGAAAGCTGAAACTTAGCTTCTTTGTTGCCAATATTTCTTACAAGCAGTGTCTTGGTTGTAGTGTACTAAAACAATTTCAAATCAAAAGTCAATAAACCCAAAATACGTGTAGCAGTAAACTGACCAAAGTTTATTTGGCTTTTAAGTCATACCTTTACAGGCGCAGAGCCAAAATTGATTTCATCAGGAAAATCAAGAATAGCTCTGGCTCCAATTGCTTTGACTGGAACAAGAAACTTTTCCCTTTCTGTGATACAAATTAACTCATGGGAGTAGTCCTGTGAAAGACGTTCATAACTTTTATTAGACTAAATCACTTGTTTTACATGCATTGTGTACAAATTATATGGCGTGTTCATGTATAGTGTTAATTCATATAGTGTTCATATTCTTTTGTGGGTTGAGTCCCACCCAGCCGTTCTTTTGTTGTGTACTAAATGGTAATTGTAAGATGATGGACAATGGTTAGATATGGTAAGACAATGCTCAGTAAGTGCCAAGGAAAATAATGTCTGATCTAATGAATGATGTTACAGACTGTAAACAGGACATTTTGGTGTGATGCTGATGAAGAAACAAGTTTTATAATATGAACAAAGATTTTTTTATACATTTAAATGTAATTCTTATTAAATTTAGTGAAAAATGTAAACTGTCACAGACTATAACAAGCACTTTGATTGGTCAATTATAAAGGAGGAATATGCATGTTCTACTTGAGAACCCAAACCGAACCCAGCACACAATGTTTATATGCACTTTTTGAAACTTTTTTTAAGGTAGTTCATGATCAGGACCCTTGCTACTGCATAAAATATGTTTGGTTGTTCCAATTTTTATAATTTGACCAGATATGTGGCAAGGCCATTTTTCGCAAAAAGTGTCCAAAACACCCCACATCTTCCCCCTCATATCTCAAGAGTGACCTCAGTGACCCCCCTCGCCTTTTTATTTCACAATTTATTTCCACCTATATACCTCTTTCTTTGGAGGAATCTTGGAGACAAGTTTATCATAAAATTCATGAGTCCCGGGGGAGGGAAGGGGGGGAGGGGGGGGGGGGGGGGAGAGAAATACAGACAACTTGTCTGCTTTGCTGTGTGCAGAGTTAAAGCACATAGGGATGTGAACAGAATGCTTGGGAAGTATTGTGGTTCTCTTAACAATTTCTCTCATGTTTTGATCATTCCCTGCAAATCTGCATGTGCATTTTCTATCTATTCAATACATTATTTTGTATAATATTCAGCAGCATACCAACATACCTTTTTCTCATCTGGAGTAAACTGAATGATGAATGTTGTATCCATGCCAGGTGCTACTTTATATCCAATATCCAGTGGACTAATGATTTTGAAATATGGTGAATCTGTCTGTGTTACCTTTACCAGACGTGCAATCTAAATCATACAGTTACATCCAGTTATTCCAGTTATTAGAACTACTTTACTCAAACCTATTGGAATCAACTAATTACCATAAAATCTGGAATTAATTAGTTGTAGAAGTGACATTATTGCAAGTGGAGAGTGGCAATTTTTAACAATTTTTCTTGCAAATTTGCACATTTTGGCAACCCTCATTGTCCTCCTCTACATAGGAATTTACCTTGTCATTGTTTCTTAGCTGCAAAGGAACTTCATACTTTTCAAAAGGCTCAAAGTTTTGGAACACAATATCTGATGGAAAGGGTTGGAATATTGGCTCTTCAATGTTCATAGAAGTAAACTAGAAAGAACAAAATAGTTTGTTAGGACTTATATCAGCATGTTATAGCAAGTTAATTTTCTAGGACCCTCAATAATATTTCTAACAATTATACAGCATTACGATACTATTCATACAGAATCTCAATATCATTCAGTCTGTTTTTGAATAGCATTTGCTGATGCCAGTCCATATTCAAATGACACTATTTTTACAAATTCCTCTGCCAAATCTTAATTCTACATTTTTGTATATGCTGTGGTTCAAAATGAGAAATTAATCGATTCAAAACTTTTTGGACTGAGTTGAAGATTTTTGAACCCCAGGTTTAAAATTGTTGAGAACTACATGTAGTTCAAAAATTTGAAATTTCTAACTAGTTGGAAATTTTTCTGACTTTTTCTAGACGTTGTAGAGTCTTGAATTATTTTGAAGTGGATGCGTGCATATATTAATATATAATGATGTAACAGAAAGAATAAAATAAAAATATGACACCCTTCTAACATCTGAAGTCTTTACCAGTAGTAAAGTTGGAAGGTGTTGGCCTCCCAATCTCAAGGTTCCAACTTAGAGTCACAGTTGTTCCAAATGGAAGGTAAGGAAAAAATAGCACAAGAATCCCAAAAACTGATGGTTAACTTAGACAGACAGATTGGTGTAAGGCAAGTAGATGTCTAAGGGTAGAGGTATTGAGTAGTACAGTAGGGGGAGGGGTGAGTAGTAGAATAGAGGGAGAGGTGAGTAGAATAGGGGATGGGTGAATAAGGTAGACAGGTAGGGGTGGATCATTGAGTCAGTTTAGAAATATACATTATGCATAATACGTCTGTGAAAATTGCAGCCAGGATATTTCACTGGTTCACTCTGGCTCAGTATTAAACATTAATTAAGATCAATGAAGACAAATAAAACAATTTTTTAGTTTTACACACCTTCTGTAATGTTTGTTCAGACATATCAAGCAGCTCAATAATTTGTGGTACTCGCATTTCATATGTCATTTTGAGCCTTTCTTCTGTAGTCAACTGCATCTCAGCCATATAAGCAGAGGGAGATTGCTAACAAATAAATAAATAATATATGGATGATTATTGTTTAACCTATTGCTTTCTAATTTGCTATGCTCTCCCAACATCATCTACCGTATTTACTCGAGCCGGGGCGCTTATTAAATTTTTCACGTCTAAAAGGGGGCGCTTATTCGGGGGAGGCGCTTATTCGAGGGAGGCGCTTATTCAGCGGGAGGAAACACGTACACAACTGTCAAAGTATGATTTCCTCTTAATATCAATAATATCAATGTTATACTGCTACAACAGTACTGGTATTAGTATACTATAACGAGGAGCGAGGCACTTATTCGGGGGAGGCACTTATTAATTTTTTTTGGCCAAAGGGGGCGCTTATTCGGGGGAGGCGCTTATTCGGGGGAGGCGCTTATTCGAGTAAATACAGTATGCATGTTTAGATGTCACAGACAAAAAATGCTGATTCCCGACTTAGGGCTTCCCTGGGTCAGACCTGGGAATCTCTTCTATTTATAATTATTCAACTTGGGAAATCTGTAATACCCAAACTTGTAAAATAGAACAGATTCCCAGGGCAGTCCCATATTAGACAAATTGGGAATTGACAATTATTTCCAGTGTGTCAGACACTATAAATATTTGAGATATTAAGACACATTATTACCCTTGTCGATATGCATGCTCTGATTGGCTGAAAGCTGTGCTTTATCAGAAAACGGAGCACAGTTCTGATGTCAGCAGCGCTATCTCGACTGCACGCGCACCTTTTTGTAATGGGAGAAAATCGAACTTTTTCCCTTGAATATTTACTTCAAAATATATAATAAAACAAATAGAACAGCTTTTCCATGCTCCGTTCAGTATATAGCACTTAGGAAGTACTGAGAGCACTCAAGAACTTCTTTTATGCTCTCAATTGTCACTTCCTGCATGCTGTATTACCGGAACGGGGCACAGAAAAAGCTGTTCTATTTGTTAAATAATTATTTAATTGGCTACCAACAAATATTTATCTCAAAAGACAGAAATGATTGGCTTGCATTTAAGCAAATACAACTAAACAATTTCTTATATCTCTACATTGTAGTTTAATTAATAAAATAAAGCACATATGTAAGAAAACATTTTTATATCTCTGTATTAACTAACAAATACTCTAAAAGATGTACATGCATGCATGTAGATCAGAGCTCTTGGAAAGCAAGAATTTTAACACTTTGCTAGCTTGCTTCACATCCCCTAAGTAAAGCTTTCTTTTCCCCTAAGTAAGCTTTCTTTTCTTTTGCTCATAGTAACACCTCCCATTGTAATTATCACAATACATCGCTTACATGTGCATGTATTTGCTGGTAACATTTAACTAGATATCACAAAGCATGTTTGGATTGTTTGACTGGACAAAACATCAAAACATGTTTGGTTGGAGTCTTGAGCATTCAAGAAACAACAGATATTGATAATCTAAAGCATTTCTGTTGTTAAAAGCTATATAATAATTACCTCATGCAAGTAATGAAGAAATATGAAGTTTTGTACATTAATTCTGCCAAAAACCCACTTGGACATGGTATCCCGCTCATTTGGTTAGTGGCTAATTGCTTATTTATAAAATAATTGAGATAATAATACGGTTGCTGATTGGCTGGCTATCATTGTTATAGATAAATTCTGAAAATTTTACAAAGTCATTTGCGTTAATTCTCCAGTTGACAAACACTACTTGTATTTTGAGCTTTTAAAAACGACAAAATTCTACATTTCCCTGCTTTTCCCTAGTAATATATTTTTGTATTTTTGCCGTTTTTCAAATGAAGTTTCCAGTAAGTAAGACTTATTTTTCCTTAGAAACTTTGTGATAGGAGTCGTGAACTTAACATGATCCCTTCGTTGAAACCCCCTGTACATGTGCTCACCATCGTACCTGTACCTTCGTTTAGCTTATAATAATCTACAAACATATAGCAACTCGTCAATACAGGATAAAAGTTAGAAATACAGTAGTACCTTGTCATCCTCTACTTGGGTTTTAACGAGCTTTGGATTCCTTGGATGAACCACTTTGCTTTTATAATTAGAAACTGCAGCTGAGTTGCCGTAAGTCTTTCTGACGGACGACTCTACCCGGCCTCTTAATTTTCCTGAAGGCATTTCAAAGCTCTTTATTCACATGCTCAAACATTGCTCTACTAAAATTGCTTCAAAACAAACCAAACGAGCGCCATTTTTGTGTTCATGTAGTCTTTCGTTCCTATAGCAACCATGATACATGCGCAGTCGCCAAGATGTGCCGACTGCAGCACAGGCAGCCCAAGACAGTTAAAAACACTTCAATGCATGGAGTCTAAAATACGACTTTTGACGAATAAAATTACAGAATAAATCAATACGACATTCTATGTGCCTTGTAAAGGTATTATAATTGTAAATAAAGCCTTATTTCACGGTTTTTTAAGAGGGAGCCCCGGGGAGGGGGGGAGGGGGGGTACTCCCATATATTTGCTATGCGAGAAACACTTCCTTATTTACTGTCCTCTGTATTCTGACCTCAGGGCAGACCTTTTTAAAATAATCTTTCATGAAAATAATTACTACCAATCTTTATCAGATTATGATTTGTTCCTGCTACTGATGGATCCTCCGTCAAACCTACAAGTAGCAGTAGCAAAGTACGTCTATGACTGTTTTACTAAAAGAACCTCGAATAGTGTTAGATGGCGTACGAAACTCAAAGGGAGAGAGCCTTAAAGCCTTAATTATTACACGGGTTTTTTTTAGATCTACCTCCCTCCCCGGGGGGGAGGGGTATTCAACCCCATTTTGGATAGGGGCGTGCCGCCGGAGTTCTAGAAACCTGACCCTGTTTAAGACACTCGAAAGTGAAAAAATCATACCCTGTTCAAGACAAATGAGACGAAAATCGACTCTAGCCTAGACAAAAAAGGCTGAGGAGGCGCTTTTTTGTTTAGTTTGAATATCGTACCCTATCTAAGACACAAAAAGATGATATGGCTTGGGATCTCGTCAAAATTATAGATCCTTTTTAAGACAATTTTGGGTAAAATGTATACCCTGTTCAAGACAGCAGGGCCAAAAACCATACCCTATCCAGCGGCACATATACCCATATAGACAGACAGACAGATCTTTTTTATTTGGTGTCTTATATATCTTGTATATATACATTGACTTAATCCAAATAAAATACAATAGGTTTTTTTTACATATTACACATATAATAAAAATAAAGGATTCAATTGAGATCATTAATGTGATCGGCTAATAATTCTATTTCGTGGATTTTTTAACGATTTTTTGATCAATTCTGTGCGATATCTGTACCGCCTGTCAACGTAAACACTGTTACAACTCTCATCAGTAGATATCAGTTGATAAACGAAAGGTTCAAGTGAGAACGAAACGACAAATGAGTGCATGACTAGTGTACTTTCGATGTTTTCATTGGGAGCTTAAATTCAATAAACGCAGGGAAGCAGAATGAGAACGAGATTGAGATTATATTTAAAGTTTTGGGAAATTATCAAATATGATGTGAAATTTTTAGTGGGCGCGCGAATATTAAATGACGTCTTTGGAATCATATCGAAAATTGGACATAAAACTGAGGTGCAGGATTGACTTACTTCGTCAAGAGGATGACCTGTATGACTAGTCTGAGAAGGAAAGCAGACGTAAAACCTCCTGTCATACTTGGGAACTTTACCTTCTTTAATAGCATCATGGAGAAAACTTGTTTGTTGTCTCTTACAATTACATGTACACCACTCAGTATTTTTTTTTTTTTTTTTTTTTGGCCTGAAACAATATTCCAAATCTTAGAGGATTACTCACAACGTGCAACATGTTTTCGATAGATGATATTAATTACCTTCGTTGTAATCAGAAAATTTCAAAATATCTTTAACTACAATTTGGGCCTTGCAATCGAATTTCTTAGTGTTCTGCACCATCAACCTTGGCTTCTTAAAACAAAAGTCGCCATTCTGCAATAAATGCCAGCAGTTTTGTGGTATAAAAACTTTTGTCTGCACAGAATAGCAGAAAGAAAAAGAAAAAAAGAGAGAGAGAAAGAAAGAAGACAAGACAAGTAAAGTAAAGTAAAGTAAAGTAAAGTAAAGTAAAGTAAAGTAAAGTAAAGTAAAGTAAAGTAAAGTAAAGTAAAGTAAAGTAAAGTAAAGTAAAGTAAAGTAAAGTAAAGTAAAGTAAAGTAAAGTAAAGTAAAGTAAAGTAAAGTAAAGTAAAGTAAAGTAAAGTAAAGTAAAGTAAAGTAAAAAGAAATAAAGAAAAGTATAATTGAGGACTAAACGAGATTTATAAGAGAAAGAACAAAAGATGAAGGTACAACAACAACAACAACAACAACAATGGCGTATACTGTCAGTGCTTTCCTACTTTGTTAAAAGCTTCTCTTTTCTTTGCTTTCCACATTTGACATGTTTATCTTTGCCATGCTGGCAATCTAACACTTTTACTCCATGCACTATGAAGGGAATCCCATCATATGATAGCCTAGCTCGTACCACTTGCATGGTCAACATTTTTCCTGTTCAGCTCCTCCCATAGCAGTCGATACACTTTTAATTTAATTTCTACAAGTTGCAAACCAAAACATTTATGTTTTAATGATCGTGCTAGATGATATTCCCCGCGTAACCTGTTAAATGTATAATAAAACACATCTGCTTTGTTTGGCATGGACTTTCCGTCCACAAAATGTAAAGCTTTTCATTTGTCTAAGGTGCGACAACCATCTTCGTGTTCACCACGTACTGCTTTCACATCACCGTCCACAAGGGATTTGACAAGCTCAGTGGCGGATCCAGGGGAGGTGCGTTGGGTGCGGACGCACCCCTCTTGGACGACGGTGAAAGCTTTTCTCAAATATAAACGTTTTTCATCAATCGTTTTTGGGCCGGGAAGGCTGTTGTATTTGTGGCGGGAAATCACCACATCATCATTCTTGGGGTATGCTGGCCCACAGGGGCAAAACACAATGCAAAATTCCTTTGAAAACACAACAAAGTTTTATGGAACACAACAATCTTTCACATGCAGAACACAATAAAGTCTCGTGGAACACAACAATCTTTCACTGAACACAACAAAGTTTCGTGGAACATAACAATCTCTCACAGAACACAACAAAGTTTCACAGTACACAAGTCTTTCGCAAGCAACTAAAATCTTTCACGGGGCAACACTCTTTAACAAGCACAGCTGCCACAGGCTTCCCAGTCTGATTAGCTGTGGATTATTTCTAGAAACGGTCATTTCCAGGTTGAAAGCAAAATATACCCTGTTAGAAATGCTCTCAAAATGACTGATTTTTTCAAACATCATGGCAAATATTGAGTTCAAAAATAAAGATTTTAAAATGCTTATTTAAGTCTCGGAATTTAGGGATGGCTTGTTACCTCTTTCCCTCATCCCTCTCCTCCCCTCACCCCTATTTGCGTGTTCAAATGGAACGTTCTAGTGTACGTCGATCAGGTGGCACATACAGCACAATCGGAGAACAGTGAAAACGATAGCCTGGTTTTCACTATCGAAGCAAGACAACGCCAAGTTCGTGTTTTCACTTGTAAAAGTAGCGACGCAAGCATAAACGCTAGCGCAAAAGAACGGAAGGTTTTATTTTTCTTGCGCGGGCTTGCGTCGTCTTGCGTCGTCTTGCGTTGTCTTTCGTCGTCTTGCGTTGTCTTGCTTCGTACGTCTTGCGTCGTCTTTCGTTGTCTTTCGTCGTCTTTCGTTGTCTTGCTTCGTCTTGCGTCGTCTTTCGTTGTCTTGCGTCGTCTTGCGTCGTTTTGCTTCGTCTTGCGTTGTCTTGAGTCGTCTTGCATGCGTTGTGTCGAGTCATCGTGCGTGGTCTTGCGTGGTTTTCCGTTGTCTTGCGTCGTCTTGTGTTGTCTTGCGTCGTCTTGCGTCGTTAGCGTGAACCAGGCATTATATCGTATTTATCCCACACCATAGCGAATATAGCCAATCAGAAAGCAGCAAAGCCGTTGTATATTCGGCGGTATTCAACTGTCTCTTCCCATGACACATTGCCATTATTTGCTGTATTTTCTGTGGTGTGGGCTTAGAGTAGGATAAAATAATGGTATGTATTTGCTACCTGACGCATAAAATCAAATCAAAGCGATTTGAATTCATGCTACGGGGACAAATTCTAATGTAAGTCAGGAATTTTGTAAGAAATGGTTTCCAATTTTATTATTCAAATAGGTATTTAAAAGTAAAAAATATTATCACTTGCGAGAAAAAAAGTCCTGATATTCGAAAAAATAAAAAATAGGAAAAATCGTCCACACATTTGAAAAAAGAAAAGGAAAAAAGGAAAAAAAGAAAGAAATTTGTAATGTCTAGGAAATGCACCCCACAGAAACAATGCAGTGAGACTATATGAATAATTATAATTAAAAAAAAAATGAAAATGAAATTTATCAGAAAAAATATTAAAAACACCAAACATTTAAAAACAAGTTCAAAAAGATGTAATTTTAACTTAAAGCTTGGGAAAGAAACGGAAAAAATGAAGAAAAAAAGTAGTCAGAAAAGAACCCGGCGTCGACGAGGATCGAACCTGTAACCCTTTAAAGAGCACCCCCCGGAAATAAAATAACAGACTGAATGAATAATTGTAAAAAGAAAAAAAGAAAATGAAATTTTGGGACGATTCTCCCGAGACATTCTGAGAAGCTGGGACATCGAATCGACTTACGTTAAGGATGAATATTTCGGCCCCATCCACGCTATCCCGGTGCTACATATTACAGTTATCTTAGCCCGAAGGCCAGGGAGGGAGACGATATACGGACCCTAATCCATACCTTTAGATATCACCTTAGACCGCTGCGCTACCTAGACACTTAATAAATTTAATGACTAATCGGGGTAGTCTATTCGGCGAAGTTTCACTGTAATGCTAATACTCCCCAGGGAAAGAAATGAACCAATCAGAGTCCAGCTATCAAAAATAGCTGTTTTGAAAATAAGTAGAAAGAGAAAATAAAAGAATAAGTTTTCAGGAACATCGAGCTTGTCTGCATTGTTTTACTCCATCAATTTGTCCCAATTCCCCAGGGAGATAGAAGAACCAATCAAAATCTAGTCGATTGAAGAGGGATCAATAAATTTCCATGATTATTTTAAGTACAGCAAGCTTCAAGCCGTTACGTACATTACTTATGGATTTTTATTTCCGTTCCAAAGTGAAATGATCGGCCTCATTGAAGATGTTTAGTTGGAATCACCGTTTCTTATTTCAGGAATATTCCTAGAGCGTAATCAGATTAAGACATCAGCAAAGGTAAGTTATTTTAAATTTGGATTTTAGCTCATCGTTTTAAAACAAAGCTTGTAGTTATTTACATGTACACGTTTGTACATGTAAACAAAAATATTAACACAAATTTGTTAGTTACATGGTCGATTTGAGTTTAATTGTGTAAGTAGACGAGAAATTAAATTATAACTGATGATCTCGTCAAAATGTATCCCCGAAAACACCACAGAGAATTTCGTGATGCAGAATGCCAAACTCGCGCAAGTTTATATATTGTCGTATTCAAAATATTGGGAAATACCATTTTTGCCTAGAAACTTAATAACACAAAAAAGTAAACCTTTTATATCTTTCATAGTGCTTTCATTACATGATGAAATCTTTCAAGTGAGTTCACTGCTCTGCCTGACGAATTATCCTATACATAGTCTCATGCGACCTGCGCTGGGGCTATTGTTAATGAGACTTGTTGCTTAATTTGTAGAAACCCAGAACACAAGATGTTATTTTCCCTGTAGCTTGTAACATTGTACACAACATGCATCGTGCGTGTGTCCGACCCTGCAACAGGTGCGCGCAATAGTTAGAGAAGTAGAAATGAGTTCTTTTTCTGAAGCCATACCAAACTTGCAACAGATTGCTCAACTTTTTGCGCAATAACCACAGAAGTACAACCGAGCTTTTTCTGGGGCATTGCGCGCGTCTGTTGCAGGGGTTAACACACGTTCTGTTGCGCGCAACATTGCAATAACCTTGGACTACTTGAATTGTTATGAGTTGGATTTTGGCATTTCAAACCTTAGTGGCTACCATTTTCAGAGCTAATGCACACATTCCAGATGGCGCGGAGCTTCAGTAACGAAAATTCTTCGTTCTTTTACTCAAGTAAGCATACGTCTGTTGTGGGCAGGGCCAGAGTTGAAACGTCGCCCAAACAAAAATTCTTACACATGTTCTAAAATGAAACACTTAGCTTATAATCATAGATAAAAACAGTTGTCTGATAAACGTCTTTAAAGTCCGTATGCTTTTTCCCTGTGCTTGTCTACTGACACCTATCGCTTCCTTTCCAGCCTAGATATGAGCATAGTCTGGATTTTAACCTTCTTCTCTGGATGGACTGGATGGAGAATTAAGGTGGAAATATGGCACTATATGTATTCTAAACGATGCATTATTTTTAGCAAGCAGCGCTATTAAACGTTTGATGGTTAAAACGGTTTTCTGATTAGTTGCTTGTGAAAGACTTGTGTTCTGTGAAAAATTATTGTGTTCCACGAAACTTTGTTGTGTTCAGTGAAAGATTGTTGTGTTCCACGAAACTTTGTTGTGTTTTCAAAGCAGTTTTGCATTGTGTTTTTATCATTCTTGGGGGCGGAGCTTTCACGACCTCGTTCAGGGATTGGTTGATTTTAAATAAGCTCCGCCCCCAAACTGATTGACGGTTCAGACAAACCTAAAATCAAAACAAAATTTGTAATTTGCTGGTCGCGATGCAACGATTTTAGCTATAAACGGTCTTTACTCGGCAGTACGTGATCGGATTCCCATAGCTGACTGCATACCATTTAGGCTACCATCAAAAAACGCACCCCCTCTTTAAAAAAGCTGGATCCACCCCTGAAGCTTAAATTAGCATTAGAATCGAGCTGAGTTTAAAACACTAAAACAAACACAAACGAGCCACAAGAGTGTATACATAGCACAGTTGTCTAAGGCGCTTCTCGTAATAGTCTTCGGGCTGAGCTTTGGCCTCCGTCACTGGTCTATTGACTAAGGCAAGTGTTTTATGCATCCACCCGGTTAGCTTGAGCAGAAAAATGACCCCTAAAAGGGACCTGTATTGTTAGATGATGGGCGTGGCAGTGATGAAATTTCACCCCTAAGAGGGACCAATCAATAACCTGTCATTTTGGTTCTATTAAGGTGTGTTAAGTGACACAAGCCGGAAAGGGGTTTAAAATAAAATCAATCGTAAAAGTAGCATTGTTGTTGATCTTAGGGATGGACCATTAGAAAAGTGATGGGGGGATGCATGGGGCAAAAGCATTAAAAAAATATTTCCAATAAAAATTTTGAAAAAAAAAATCTGCCGGGACATTTTCTTAAAAAGAAAAATTCCTGCCAAATTACCCATCAAATTAACGGTGTCCTACCAAGTGATCAAAAAATGCTACATCTAGATAATGTTGGCATTGTCGTGTGGCTTAGGACTATTTGTAAACAACAAAATTACAGATGTCTTTCAAAATCATTTTCAACCACTTTTTTCACTCAAAAGCATAACTTGGGCTTCCTGTGGCAACAGGAACCCCACAGTTGCTGTATTTAATGGTGCATTTTGGGAAGTATCTAACATGGCGCCAGGTTGTGGGTGATAGACGCCAATTCTTGGACGTGATGATGAAAAATTCAGTCAAATAAACATGCCTGGTAAAGTGAAAGTTCGCATTGTATCTGCCCGGGATTTGCCCGTAATGGACAGAACTAGTGACTTGGCAGACGCTTTTGTTGAGGTACTGTAAAGGTTTTAATACAACAAGTTTCATGCTGACTTCGCCAGCGATTAGTGTGATTTTTCTCATCTTAAACTTTACGGTAGCATTACGGTAGCAGAAGACTTCTCAGAATTAACAAAATGATCTATTTCGAACGTTTATGAAGGTACATTCGTTTGTGCTGGTATGACCATTAATTGATTGATAATCGATCACCGACAATCATATTGATTGTCACCATTAATTTAGGTTGATATCAATTACCAAATACGACTATCAATTATCTCTTCTTCCATAAAAATCATAATTAAACCAGCTACGTACGTTAAATCACTAACAAACATTTTTCTTAACCAGAACTTGTTAGCAGCACAGAGCAGAACTGGTGTAATTGCATGAAACTCTCTTTTCTTGTTCCTACACGTTTCATCTCCCATGGAGACTAGGGAATCAATGAGTGGCACAACTATAGACCAACTAAATTTAAGAATGTGCATACAACAGTGTGCAGAATAGACTGAGATTGGTTTAGACACTGTCCTCTCAAATTGACGGATGGACCATTAGAAAAGTGATGGGGGGGATGCATGGGGCAAAAGCATTAAAAAAATATTTCCAATAAAAATTTTGAAAAAAAAAATCTGCCGGGACATTTTCTTAAAAAGAAAAATTCCTGCCAAATTACCCATCAAATTAACGGTGTCCTACCAAGTGATCAAAAAATGCTACATCTAGATAATGTTGGCATTGTCGTGTGGCTTAGGACTATTTGTAAACAACAAAATTACAGATGTCTTTCAAAATCATTTTCAACCACTTTTTTCACTCAAAAGCATAACTTGGGCTTCCTGTGGCAACAGGAACCCCACAGTTGCTGTATTTAATGGTGCATTTTGGGAAGTATCTAACATGGCGCCAGGTTGTGGGTGATAGACGCCAATTCTTGGACGTGATGATGAAAAATTCAGTCAAATAAACATGCCTGGTAAAGTGAAAGTTCGCATTGTATCTGCCCGGGATTTGCCCGTAATGGACAGAACTAGTGACTTGGCAGACGCTTTTGTTGAGGTACTGTAAAGGTTTTAATACAACAAGTTTCATGCTGACTTCGCCAGCGATTAGTGTGATTTGCAAATTGACTACCCCTTCCCTCCCCCCCCCCCCCCCCCCGTACACCTACCTACCCACCCACCTGTTGGGACAGATGTTGGACCTTGCAGGAATCTCCCAGGGTCACTCAACAATGAGTGAGGGGGGAGGAGGAAAGCTAAAACGGGGGTGGTTAATTACCACCAAAATGGGGGCAGTGTCTCAATGAGTTTCACACACTGTTGTAGAGTTATACTTTCCATGGACATGGCTAATACCTTTTTATATATTGGCTGCAAACATTTGTAACAATTAATGCCATGATTATATATTTATTATCATGTAATTGCTGCGAGCGAAGCGAGTAGCCTCCTATTCGGAACACAGTGTAATCTGTGGATGTCACTAGATGAACATGCGATACATACGATCAGCGGTTCAAGTCCATACCGTATCGAGAGTCGATTCAAGGATGTCACTAGACGAACACACAATACATATGATCAGCGATTCACATCTTTTCCTAAATAAACTAGCTTTTTAAAATCAGTTAGTTTTATAATCAGCCGTTTGAGATTGTTTGAAAAATTGCTTTACTCAAAGTGCTAAATATTTTGAACTGTGTGTGTCCGACACTGATCCTTGTAGTTCAATATTGAAGGTCAACTAGCCATGAACTAGCAGTGTTCGTCACACAATGCATAGCACAGGAGATAGACAAGAAACATTTGATATATCAGACAAAGCGGTATACTTTCATAAGTTTTAAGGGAACAGCTCTGCTTGCAGCACTTCACTTTCTATTAGAAATAGCTAGTACTATTATAAACTAAAAATATTGATGACTAGTTAGGAGAAAATATCTTCTGTATTGGGCAGAGTCATGCAGCAACAGAGCCCCATACGTGAATATATTTTCTCCCAGCGCTGTTGATATTTTGTGGTATTGCCATCTCAAAATCCCAATTAGTTTTGTATTTCGATTCTGAAGGTTCTTTTTTTGAAAAAAATAAATATTAAATAAACAGGAAAAACTCATCCATTTTCGCTGAATGAAAGCAAAATCCTTCTTAAGGGCACGCGCTCAAACATAATCCCACTCAAAATTTTTACCTATAGCATGTAGTAATGTGGTACCTTCACTTTGCTTTTAGGTAAGACTTGGGAATGTTATGTACAAAACTGATGTTTGTAAAAAGACTCTAAACCCACGCTGGGACTCAGAGTGGTTTCGATTTGAGGTGGGTAATAGAACTATTGGTTCATGGAATTTTTGGGTTGCATGTGACGTCATCAAAAAGCTAAAATCTAGACTATTCATCACACGAAACTGTTTCCTAGATATTTTATTTATATCATTAAGAAAAGTCCTCATACAAAAAAACGTATGTATGCTAAGAGAAAATCCAATGCATATATGTAATTTGGTTTGAAAAATTGTAAATTAATTTTAGTTTAGGTTAGAAAATTTTCAAACCAGTTTGATTTTTATTATTCCAGATTATGATCATGTAGTGAATCTAGAGCAGCAAAAATCAAACTGGTATGAAAATTTTCAGACCAAAAATCATTTTAAACCACAACACATACCCTTGTATTTTTACAGTAAGGTACATGTAAAGGTAATTGACCATATTTTACATTGGTAACTCAGCTTGGACTTAAGTTGAGGCCAACTGATAAGTGTGCTCTTAACTGCCACACTTATGAGGAAAGGTTCATGTATGTGAAAATGTAAAGGTATATCAGTCTTGTAAGTACAGTTCTAACTGATTTATACCACCCATCTAGGTTGATGATGAAGAGCTACAGGATGAACCCTTACAAATAAGGTAATGGAAACTTACATTCATTAGATAGATATTGAGTATTATTTGAAAAATTATGTTAATACATGTATATACTAGTGAAGTTTATTTCTGAAGCTGATTTGACTGCAGCATAGATCATAGATTGCACAGGGCTGGGGAGCACATGCCCCCAGTTTTTCTGAGAATATTAAAAAAATAAACAGAACAAGAAAAACAAAATGTTAATAAATAAATAAAATTAATGTTAATTATGCATTGTGTGATGCATAGTGACTTTGTGCCCCCCACGTTTTCAAAGCTTGCTATGTCCCTTCTGTGAGCAGTCCCACTTTTCCCTCCACATTCAGTAAAGCTGAGTTTTTAGAATATGTGGATGCGTGGCAGTTGGGATGAGTTAGGGAGGGGATCGGAGAACGGAGAGGAAAAGTAGGAACTGCAGACGTAACACATAGACTTGAATTACCCATTGCCGATACAACAGAAAATTCATATTGGTCAGAATTAGATGATCCTGACATGGGAAAAAGGGGCGATAATTCAAGTCTTAGTGTTGTGTTTGCAGTCTCTATTTTTCCTTTCCCTTCTCCCCACCCCAACTTGTCCTAGTATTCTAAAGACTCATCTTTGCTAAATCAGGAGGGAAAAATAGTACTACTCACAGTCTAAATAGATTAGAAATTGAGGAGATTTATGCAGAATGCCATTGAACTGTTTTATTGCCCTTTCCTCTTTGGAACTGTGGCAAACATACAGTAATCATGAACTTATGCTATGCAATTCTTAATCAGGTTTAGACTGTCAATGACTGCAGTGTACAATGTAAAGAATGTCTCTCATTTTGACTGCTCTGCTCTAAAATCCTCCCTAAGTTTTGATAAGCACTGATATGTTTCTCATTCTCATAGAATAATGGATCATGATACTGTTACAGCCCATGATGCTATAGGAAAAGTCAATCTAAGTCTCAGCACTCTACTGACCCAGGATCCACCAGGCTCCATAAAGGGCTGGTTCCCTATATATGACACTATGCATGGTAAGCATTTTGAATGCATTGATTTCTTTGATGAATTCATAGAGAATATGCATCAGTGTATGGGCTACCATAGCTTAGGCTAACTTGTGTTTAAACTGTAAAATAGTAACACGATCCCTTGGTCATTTTGGGCATAATAATACTAGAAGTTGGCATACATACAGGCATATAAAAAAGGATTCATAAAATTCAAAATATTGTATTGTGCCATAAACTAAGGTGAACCGGTAGAGAGCTATGAGCAGGCATGTGGTGTGATATTTCTTGGCATGTGTTGTTTTCTCTGTTTTTTCTTTTGTTATTTTATGTGTATGAATCAAATCTGATAGGATCTATTCTTTGATATCCCATTTAAATTTTCATGGCTGATAAGATGTTTTGTGACCCCAACCCACTTTAAATAAAATTGGAGTAAAATTATAATGAAAGAGGAATGGGATCACACAACCTCTTAGGGCAAGTAGCCAATAAAGGATCCTGACTTGAATTAGTTTTACAGCTGAATGCAGAATATTGTGTCAATGATGGATTGTACATGTAATATGTTTTATGCTTATCTTGCTTTCATTCAGGTATCCGTGGTGAACTACTTATTCAAGTTAAACTAGATTTCTTTGTTGATTCTAATAAGTTCAGGCAAACTTCATGTGGTGTCCAGTTCTTTTACAGTGAGTACACACATCTTGTATACAATAACGTCATTACTTTATAAATGCACATACAATTTATGTTATGTACATGTACATGTGAATACTAATAATCTGGAGCCAGTTGAACGAAGCCTAGATAAGTCAGAGTTTTTGGGAGATTTCTCTTAAACTGATGAAAATATGAATATGAATCATGTCACATTTTTTGAAAGGTTTTATATATTAAGAGCACATGAGCTGGGAAATATGGGTCATGTGATATCGTAAATTAAGAAATAAATAAATGAAAATGTCCGTTCTAGTTATTTGAATGTATTCAATGGATACCAAAGCTAATCTTAAAAGTTCAAAATTTAATGTCCACCTTTTTGATATTGTTTTTGAAGGCAGTTAGACTTGTAAAATGATCTGGCTTCACATAATGATACATGTACTTGACAAACAGATTGAAGCAGTTTTGCTATTTTTCCCATTATTTTGAGAATCATGATTAGTCCATTATACTTACATGTACCTTGATTATCTTTGTCAGCATGTTCTGTTCCTGTAAGATTTCAAGCAACAAGTGTTCAGGGATTTGTTGAAGAACTAGTTGTCAATGATGACCCAGAATATCAGGTAGTTATAGAGTATTCCCAAATGAGTTGCAAAATATTATTTTTCAGAAATACATGTATGCACAGTTGGATCTACTGACATTGTTTTACTTGATATTTGAACATGGTCATTGGTCTTTGATTATATCCAATCTGTGCACATGCAATATATTACAATTAATATATTATACTTTTTTGTGCACATGCAATACATTACAATTAATATATTATACTTTTTTGTGAAGGTAGCACAGTAACAACTGATGATTCTGACAGTGCCCCTCTAAAGTCTATTGTTAAGATTCATACATTAAAATTACATGCTTTTGTGTAGAAAACCATAAATATTTATGTGTTCATTCCATATGATTGTGTGCATTTCTTTAGATGTGTGCCAGATGTGTTTAATAAAGCGGTAATAAGGCATTCATTTTGTTCACACATCTTACTTTATATTTTACATTGCCTATCATTTACAGTTATGTAATGTTGCATGTTATTGTTAAGTGGATAGATAAAATAAGGACTCCAAGATCATCCAATGAAGCACGTCAACGTATATTCACTAAACTCTCAGGTACTGTTTACAATGTTACATCCAAAGTAATGTATGCTAACTGTCAAGTGGAAATACAAAACGAAGAGCTTGGTGGAAAAAGGATCCAAGTTAATCTTTAGTGCTTCTGATTTCTGCACAAAAGCAGTCTGGAAGATAAACTGTCAAAAACAGTTTAGTTTTTTCAAGGGATGGATCCTGAAACTTCCGAATGGGAGGGGGTGGCAACAAGGACAAGTTGCAAAAGAGGTTGCAGTTATGTATGTATTAATTGTTTTGAGAGAAAGAATTAATCATTAATGGAGTCTCCAGCAAAGTGAAGTAAGCAATTCTACAACTGATGACAGTGAAATCCCAGTAGAGGTAGTTGCCTTGACAGAATACACTTCCTGACAGCTTACAGCTCTAGTTAGTATGATCCTGGAGGGTCTGAGTATTAGGAAATAAAATGAACAAGAAGCAGCTGTGTTAACAAGTTACCATCCTCAAGAGTGGCTGTAACCTGTTTGCCAGGTTATATAATGCTTGCCAAGAAAGAGGGAATTGCAGGAATTGTTCAACCATGAAAATCACTTGATTCCTCCTTTGCTTTCTTGAATTGAAAAGATGTGCACTGGACAGAAATCATAATTAATTGAATGTCTGCAAATTGCCACACCCTCACAGTGTCCAGTGGTAGATGCCAGAATTTGATCTAGATGATGCAGCAGTTAACATGCCCCAAGTGCATGACATTCAAATAGTATACTTTGCAGGAACATGTGAAGCAAGAGGAACAGGAGTGCCAAGACACGTCTGTGTCTGTGCTACAACACTGATGAACTGGAAGTTCATCAGTGTTGAAATGAAAACAAGAAAGAATTGTTTTTGACTAGTTTCTCCCTGAAAGTACTGCAGCTGACAAAAGTGTAGATATCATTAGCTAGCATGGTAGATATCATCAGCCTGTCTGTGATTGACAAGGATGGCACCTTGTAACCACAAATGAACTGTCAATTATTGGCTAGCAGTTGGCCAACAGCAGATATGGTATCTTATTCCTTACTTTTAACAATCCCAAAGCTCAGATTATTTTTTTTTGGCATACATTCTAATGACTAACATCATTTTTGATCATTATAGGAGAACTACAAAGGAAAATAGGATTAAAAGTCTTAGAACTTGGTGGGAATGCAGTCATTGGGTGAGTTAATACTGATCATCATGATTATCACCATCTTTTATGAGTAGAAAGACATGTTTGGGGGGGGGGGGGCTGGGTCAAAAGACAAGAAGGTGGAGTGTAATTTCCTGTTCTTTTGTGAGCCTCCAAAATAAACTCAAAGCTTCTGTTTTATTAATGAGCTCCCAAAGTGAAATCTCTTTTAATGAATCAATGATGAAGAATTAATGAAGAATTAAAGAATTAATGCTCAGTAATCAACCTTCAGTTATATAAATTTCCCACTGGCTGAAAAATGTTAAACTAGTTTGAAAAATTCAAACCAATGAACAAAATTTCATCCACAACATACAATGTAGATACAATGGCTTTTTAGATGAGCATGACTATTGAAATCTTTTACTAAAAGAGTTCCTAACTGTTTTAGGTATCAGCAATGCTTTGACCTTGAGGGAGAGTTCGGCATTGTTGTGAGAGGGATAGGTACTGCTGTTACATTAGCCTGGTTACCAAGCTCAGACCACCCTACACCTACCTACTTTTTAAGCTCTTCAGGAGAAATGGAATCATCTGTGGGCATGGCTGATACTGGGTATTCTTGAATATGTCATAGATCATTAATTATATCAATTCTTTATTCTGCTCATCCTTTAACCCATCCATCCATCCCTCCCTCCCTCCTCCATCCTTTTATCCATCCTTCTATCCATCTTTCCTTTCATCCATCCCTCCCTCCCTCCCTCCATCCATTCATCCATCTTTTTATCCATCCTCCCATCCATCCTTCCTTTCATCCTTCCACCCATCCATCCATCCATTCATACAAATAAAACTAACACTAATCTAATTCATTGGTAGGTTTGCATTTCCAGAAACTGTAAAACCCATCACAATAAAAAGACAACACAAAATTTCCACAGAATCCGAACCAGAGATTACACCACCCAAAGGTAGGAAACCCTTCCACCTTGTAATGGCTCAGGAATAAATTGGACGTAAGCACACATACACCTGTGCAGATGTGAGCAACAGTGATGGGATGTATGGTGCACACACACATGCATGCATGTAAAGGCACTGTTACCCTGTGCAATTTTCTCAGCAACTTGTCTCACAACGGTGTTGCAAAACAAGTTGCTGGAGGATTGCACAGTGTAACAGGGGTTGTCTCGCAAATTTTTGTTATGCGTAGCGTTGCATGAAGTAGAACACAGGTCTACTTTTGCAACGCATTGCAGCAACTTGCAATGCCATTGCACAGTGTATCACCAATCAAGCAACTTTCCTCGCAATTTTTGAGGCACGTTTTCTATGAGCGCATGCGCAATTTCTCATTTCGCTCTGAGGAGCCATCTTGAATCTCACTCGCAGCTTGCCTCGGCCAAAAATATTGTAAGTTGCTGGGGAAAATTGCATAGTGTAACAGTGCCATAATTTTCTCTGCAACTTGATTTGCAACGCCGTTGTGAGACAAGTTGCTGAGAAAATTGCACAGAGTAACAGCACCTTAAATGTCAAATTGATCATGGGTTTGTAACATGTTTAATAATATGGTATTTCACTTACTGTTCATTAGATTGTGAGGTGCTGTTGTTCAGAGATATAATTATTATGGCCAGCTAGGCTGATGACAAGCAGCTTTAGATAACCTCACTATGATTCCATCCTCTCTGACAATAGCAGTGGTCAGCTTGATTTGAAGAGGCCAATGCCAGAAATGCTATGCCAGACCTTGAATCATATTTAGCTCTAAATATGAATAGTTCCACTTCTGATCAATAGATTTTGACATGTATACTAACAGGAATTCTAATCACATTTTAACTAGCTAGTGATTGTGACTAGTCTCATGGTTATGCTCTGTGATTATAATGTATTAATATTTTAATTTGATGGCAGTATATGCACTACATGTACATGATTGTATTCATGTGTTACATTGTTACTTTAATGAATTAGCATGTTCTTAATTCATCATCTTTTATATTTTTGCAGATAGCCTGACTGTTCATAATGCAATTTTGGATAGCAGTAGCTGTAACTCAGGAACTGGCTCCATTATGTACAATGTAACCAAAGGTGTATGGCAGAAAACACTACCAACATCAAAGAATATTGAACAAATAGTAAGCTTCTTGATATAAATTGAACATTAATTGTACTGTATGTACTGTATGTGTACAGTAAATTACAAAATGAGAAGCTTGAGGTCATTGAAGTAATTAAGTGTACAACTGAATGGCATTGTTATATTACTTTTACTTTTTGTCTCAAAATTGGGTTTGTTTGTTTACTTGTTTGTTGTAAAATTGTAAAACTGTAAATAAAAGTCAAACTAGAGACAACCAAATCAAAATTGTTTATTTGTTCTTCTTCTTCTTGTTCTTTCCTCTAGGATTTACCATTTTTCACCATTACAAGATTTCCAAGTGGGTTTTTACATCATATTGGTGGCGTTGTATCAGCCAGATCTGTCAAACTATTGGACAAAATCAATCATCCAGGTATGCATGTCTTCTAAGGTTAGCGAAACTCAAAATTGTTAAAATGTAAACTTGAAATAAAACAATGGTTGAGTGTAATTTCTAACGAAACTTGATTAGTCCTGAGCGATACATGACTGTACAATTACAGCATAAAGTGATTATGTATTTATTGCATCATAGTGAAACTTTTAAGTTAAAACTCTTATGGATTTGTAATGGGCAACAGTAGAATTTGTATATAAGAACATTACAAGCTATATAAAATACACGTACTGTAAGCAGATATGCAATCGTGATTGAGTTTTAAAGCTGCAGTTCTAGCTATGCACTTTTGCAAATTCATTCAGATGTGCGAATGGTAAACGTTTCAGTGTTTTTTGTTCTTTTAACAGTTGGTATATAACCATGAGAAGTCTTAGAACCACAAATTATACACGACAAACCATCATTACTTTACATCGTGATGGATGAGTCAATTAGAAATACTTGTCACCGAAATGTATCTGATGTTTTTCATAAAGCATGTGTGTACTTTTAGATGAGCCTGAAACAAGAGATGCGTGGTGGTCAGAAGTGAGAACAGAAATCAGAAGCCATGCTCGCTCCATGGGCTGCAACGCCGTTGTTGGTTACAATGAATACACAAGTATTTGGTGTGTTTCTCATTCAGTGTTCCATGTTTTTGACTTTAACACAATTGCTGCTTGCTCTTGAAACCAGTAGTGGTTCAGAGGACATTCAGACATTGAAGTGCCAATAAAGCCTAGCCAAATCCTGTTCAATCTAGAAATACATCATATAAATAAACAGAGAGGAGTTGATTTTATTCAGAAATATTTATATAAAACGTTTATTTATATGATGTATTTCTAGATTCAAAAAGATTTGGCTTTTTTGGCACTTTAACTAAATTCGATTTCTTTACTCAGTGACGAGTTGATTGTTTTGTCAGCCACTGGAACAGCAGCTTGTGTTGACTTGAAGTCATTTGGACAGCCACTAGCTGCAGATGTAGGACTCTTAAGTAAGTTTACTCATTACAATTGAAAGGTATTTCATGATGTATAAAATACTTATCAGCTAGTATCCAATAGTCTGGCTTAATGAGGTATTACTACAAACACCTGTAAGAAAGAATTTAAAAACTACAACACATGCAAACACCTTAATTCCAAACTTTGCACAAAATGTTATAATTAAAAGTAATTTAGATGGTGGCTCACTTATTGATGTGTACACTCACTGTTGTGTATTTTTTAGCAACAGTGCATGAGTTTGCTAAAGAACAACCAGTAACAGATGTAGATCATGTATTACACGTACAGACTGATATAGATGATAGTCCTGAACGGTAAGGTCATCTCATTGCAATCTTGGTTGTCTGTTGTAAATTAGTGTAATTATTTATCACCAGGAACATTTTTTCTTTCCAACTGTGCTGTAATGCCGTAGATTGTATATATTTATTGCATAGTTACGTGTTGTCACGTCATAACAACGCGTCACGTGGTACAAACTGACCAATCAGAAAATCAGAATTTGATTGTACAGTGTATGAAAATTGGATAATAATTGTATTTATTTGATGAAACTGTATTTCTCTCTCTAGACTGTCAACTACAGAAGAATTATCACCCACTCTTGTGCATTCACCCCCTCTAAGCTGTTCGTTGTGTCACATCCCATATTCTGACACTGAATTACCATTTCCTATTGCTTTAACAAAATGTCACATCTGCAGGTAATAATTATATGGAATGTTGGAAATACTCAAATGAATAATGATTTAACCCATGATAGGTAATAATTAATTGCCGTTGATTTATCAATTATGTCTATTGTATTTATTTTATAATAGAAACCATTACTGATCTGAGTCTTTATAGAGTCTAGTTTAGTCTTGTTTCAGACGTTTCTAATCATTCATTCAGTAATGCTGTTGTTTTGTGATCGTAAAGATCGTGATAGCAGTCTGTTGTACAGTTTGGGCAAATCAATGCGGCTTCTTCTTTATTGTTGAGTTATTGGGCATGATGTCTTATTTCAATCGCTTTTCTGATTCTTCAACCATGACAGGGGGTCGTGTTTGGCTAGTATGGCAGTATTTTGGCTTGAGACGGTATATCCAGGATGGTTTATGAGGTGTTCTCCAATTGCTGTTGGTGTTCCTTTAATCGCGTGTTTAATTGTCTACCAGTAAATCTAATTTCCAGATTGCATGTCTCGCATTGTATGTGGTACACTACGGCACATTTTTTCTAAGTGGCTTATTGTATCATTAGGCTTGACCAGAATCTGTCTTTAGAAGTGTGTTGAAAGGTTTGTACACAGTGATGATACCATTTCTCTTAAAAGTTCTTACTAGTCTTTCTGATAGACCTCTTACGTACGGTTGAACTACAATTGGCTCTTGGTCACATTCTTTCAATCTTTCGATGGTTGTTGCAGGTGCTGACCCTTGGGAGATTAAAACATCCTGTTGGGGTAGCCGTTATTCTTGAGAGCTTGTTTTACTCATGACTTGTTTCGGATTCTTGGCCTTTGGGGTCACTATCGATAGATTGAGTACTTTAAATGTCTGTACGACTGATCGTTTGTGTTGCAGTGGTTGGTTTGAGGCAAAGGACAAGTACTGGTCAGTGTGCGTACTTTTTCTGTAAACTTTGGTTGACAGGATTCCATCCTCTTGTCGCATTACCAAAGTGTCCAAGAAAGGAAACATGCCATCTTCCTCCCCTGGGGGGGCTCTTCGGGGTCAAAACGCTAGGGATGATCGTCGGAAACCTCCAAAACGTACCCTAAAAAATACCCAAATGCCAAAATTTTCGACCCTAAAAATACCTAACAGCTCAAAAATACTCCTAAAAAATACCAAAAAATCAAACAAAAAACTAACAAAGTAAGGCAGTAAGTAAAAAAAAATCGTCTCGCATATTTTGTACCCCTAAAAAATACCATCTTTTCTGAAAAACCTTGGATTTTCTCTGACGACCCCTAAAAAATACCAAATCGGCGATTTCAACCCCTAAAAAATACGACGATCATCCCTAGCACACCAATATAGGGAGTACCCTCCCCGGGCTTCCTCCTCTTCGTTTGTGAACTTGATTTTAGCATCTATGCTGTTGATGTGATAGTGAATTGATCTTTATTTCACTCTTGAATAATACCAAACGTGGGCTTGGTGCTGTTGATAAGGCTGTTTTTAAAATATACTCCATATATAGATTGGCGAGACTGGAGACCGCATGGCGGCTCCGTGGATCTGACAGTAGAAGTTACCTGTGAACAGGAAATAAGTGGTGTTCAGACGGAATTCTAACAGCTGTAGTATCAGTGGTATCGATTGTACTGAGCGATCAGATCATAAATGCGATAATCTTTTTTGATACTGTTCTACTTCCTTCAACACATCAGGTGTAGGGATGCTGGTAAAATAACACGTCATAGGATGTCATGGTATCAGATGTTAACATAAGGGTCTTAGTTTTGTTTATAAATTCTTTACTGTTACGAATGTAACGTGGAATTGGAAGATAGGATGCTCGTCAATATTGTCGCAGCTTGGTAGGTTACTGATCCTTTGCTGGCAACAATTGGGCGCAAACTGTTCATGTCTGGCTTGTGGAATTTAGGTTGCCCATATATTTTGGGTGGTTCTGCTTGCGTAGGATAGGTCTTTTTGACACAGGTTGTGAAATGGCTGTATCTTATTGCGTTGCCAGTCGCGGATATCTCTATCAACTTGTTTTTGTAAGAGAGCGTACGATCTTTCTTGAGACGTTCGTAGATGTTAGGGTCATCTAGTAAGGCATTAGGTAGCTTAAGCAGGCGACGTTTTTGTCAACGCGAACGCCACCACAGTATACGTTCTTCTTCATCTGTTCGCCATCATAGATGATGTGTCCGTTTTCATTAAGCAGAAGGTCAAGTTAAGGCTTTTTCATCTTCTACCAAGAACAGCAACCTCATCTATGACGGCGAACAGATGAACGAAAACGCGCGTGTGACGTCCAATCTTGTTTATCCATGATCACCGTAGCACCTTAGTATTTCAATTGAGATATCTTCTTTTAGGGCTTTCCTTTCATCTAGAGCTGTATAGAGATGTCAGATTTAGGTTTATTTTGATTACAGTATTCACTACTCTACTCTACTCACAAAACAACAGCAATTACTGAATAAAGGATTACAGCGCAATTCGAAATGTATCTATTTGGTTATAGAACACATTACCAAATCAACTGCCGGCCGACAGTCACCCAATAAAAACATATCTTTGATTCTGTACTGTCTTCAGGCTTCATAAAGTTCCTGATGTTATATTTTCTACCATCGATATTCCTAAAGATGCATCAATTAAAGGAAGTGGTAGCTTAATTCAAGCCAGGTAGGATTTTGGCGTGTAGTTTATGTTTCTGGGTTGGTTCCCTTTCAAAGGACATTATATGAAATAGATTTCTTTGCGATTTTCTTTCATATTATTTCAGGGTCTGTAGGAGAAAGAAGAAGGAGAAGGGTGAAGCAAATGCAGAAATTGTTAGCACTGTGAGTTAATTGGGTTGGGCAATAAGCAGGGTATAATATGTATTTTAAAACAACAACAACAACTATTTATACTTTTTAAAGGGGGGCAACGATGAAAATTGGTTGAAATTAGTTCTTAGTTCAAGTAACTTAGTGATAGATATAGATGCATACGAAGAACTACTTTCCAAAAGATTCTGCATTTTAATCCCAATATCACCGAGAAAAGCCAAGAGAACAGTAGAATTGCCAGTGCCATTCAAAAGGAGATCACCATATTTCTTTGCTTTTCTTGTTACTACTTTTGACTGAAAAACTTAAACTGCATCTCTCATTTGTTGATTCTACTCACTTTTACATTGTGGTCATCTTTATTTTTTTGTGTAAGCAAAAGAGAAATAATGTTTATGCGTTTTGGTATTTTTTGTAGTTTCATCAAAATGGCTAAAATTTCCATTAAAAGCTTCCAAATAAAATTTAACGGCCACCAAAGAGCTTGCAGAAGAATGTGACATCAAAGAATGCACTACCATAATCATTATTTATAGAATACTAGAGTGCTTCACTAAAAGTATTGATGTCTTTATAGATATTACCATTCCTTGAATATGAACTTCATCAACAGTTAATGAACAAACTCAAGGTTGGTATTTATGAGTTACGTTGATATGCCGTAGCCTCCTCCGCACGAGGCAACACTGTTTTCTCAGTCTCGTGTGTTGGGCTTCCTGTTTAAGTGAATTGCGAGATAACAAAGGAAGCCCAAGGAGGAATAATAAGGAGTTGTCTGCGGAGGAGGCTAGATATGCCGTACATCATGAACTGCATAACCAGCAGACTGAGATCGTCCATGTACATCTTAATAAAAACCTCCCAGAGAGTCTCCCTTTACCTTCTCCGCGAACGAAAGGACTAAGAGAGTACAGATGAGTTTGACACATTTGAGCTGTTTTTAGTGCTCGATTCCAACACTGTCAGTGTACTCTGAAAGTGAATGCAAGGCAAATATTTATAGATTTTCAGCACTGGCAAGTGATCAAAGAATAGCCCAAATAGGGTCGATCTGTATTGATCACGTGACACACGTATCACTGCCCTAGTTATGTTCTCCTGCATAGAGTGGATTTCGTATGACTGTGAAAACGGCACCGCACGGTTACGGCAGGAATCTTTTTATAGACATTACGGCACTGTCACGGCACGGCACGGTCCGTTTCACACTCATACGAAATCTGCTCAACCTACAAGAGCGGAGAGGAACAGGAGTCTAAATCTCCCTCCCTACTTTTTAAGCCTATTTCTCCCTCCTCCCTAATTTTTTTCGGCCATTTCTCCTTCACTACATCTCATTATTGTTTTCCTCCCTCCTCCCAAACCGATTTTTCTGCCTCTTTTCTCCCTCCTCCCAACTTTTTGGGGGCTATTTCCCCCTCCTCCCTAAACCGTTCCTCTCCGCTCCTACAATATAGGTAACGCTATTTCATTTAAAAAGCCTTTTTACCTCACCCAGCAGCTCCCCATCCCAACACAACATTCATAACTCAACCTGTATTTTAATTTAATGGAATTTACTTATAATAAACCTTGCCTGAATTTTCATGAATGATCGCCAACCATTAAAGTAAGACTGGGGTGAAGAAATCTATACATTCACTGTATTTTATCCAGCCAGCCTATAATCGAGTCTATTGTTTGTGGTTAGTCACGCGAATTCGGGAAAGGTCTGCTCATTATGAGTATTGCTTTATATGATAATAACATGATGGTTTTCATTTCTAGGTAAAAGGTATGAATGCTTTATTTGGACTTCATCTACAGATATGTGTTGGGGAAACTTTAGTCGTAGGGATAGCTGTAAGTAGATGTACAAACAAACACAAGAATGAATTCTTGGTCCATGGTCCATTGTTTTAGAAATCCATGTAAAAGAATTATTTTTCTTGTTGCAGTCTTCTACAGCGGTTTACCTATCAGCCTTGTCTGCACCACCATTACTTAAAATCTCTGGAAAGGTAAAACTAAAATGCTCAGTGTCTCTGTACATTAGTTAGCAGTAAACCTTTCAAATAAACAGATCGACAGTTTTTCTAAGTGTCAGAAAAAAGTCCTTGTTTTTAACAAAATTGTATTTGTGTTGCTGTGTTCTAGAGGTCTTCTTCAGATGAGGACAGACGATTGACAGACATACAGAAGCAAATCATTGAAACTACAAATAAGAATAGAGTTCGCTTTAGAATTTCTAATTCATTGGTGAGTGCAGTAGAAGTGAACTTTCCAAATTGTTGTTGTTGTTGTTCTGATACTGATAGCTATTTTGCAGGCTCGTAACATGATATATGGGATCAGGGATCAAGCGTCAAATTATGGCCAGGATCAGGGATCAGAGGCCAGGGCTTAGGGATCAAATGGATAGGATCGAGGATCAGGGACATTGATCGTCAGGATCAGGGATCAGCTCAGTTTTTTTTGCACCAAGGATCAGGGATCAAAAATTTCAAAAAATACGGGCTCAGGGATCAAAATTTCCGTAAAAACCCGGGATCAGTGAGACGAAAATATACCATCAATGTTACGAGCCTGTATTTTGTGGCTACCTAAGCAGATCACTAACCCTAAATAGGTATCCAGTTACATGTACTGGGAATACAGCAAATTTTGACTAGTGTTAGGTCTCAATATTCTATGCATGATGTCAGTAAAATCTAAGATGAGTCTTTGAACGAGGTCCCATTGTGAGGTCAGAAATATGATAAATTCCTATACATTACTTGTAAAATGAACGGGTTTTTTTTTCGAACGTTGTCATATTGAACTGTAACTTTCACAGCAAAGAGAGCTGTACCGATTATGTTCAGTGATTCAGCTCCCGTGGGTTGGACTTTTTCATGCCATTCCCATGGTGATCACGGCCAGCATGATTACTGACAATCATTAAACTGTACATTTGAAATGTGATAAAAACGATTTAGAACCAGCATAATGTCCAATAGCAGCTTCAAAATGCGTCTTACACCTGAGGTGTGCCATTGCTCCAAATAATACTTTCACACATCAATGTCTACTTAATTTACGTATATCAGGTCAGGGAGTATGGATTGTTGTTAACAGGTACAAGACTGTGGTTGTACTCCTCCACCAAGTCCTTCACAGCCAAGCCCCGACATGAACTATGATCACGAGGAACATGCAGCTCTAGACTTGACCAGTGGTGGAAAAGATGCTTTTGTTGTAGAGGTAATTAGAGCTGCAGTTGTGAGTGTGAAAAGGGCCGCACTCTTGTACTGTGAACATGTCAGTGCCGCAATGTCTAGAGTAGATTTCGTATAACTGTGAAAACGGCACCGCAAGGTCACGACACGGTTACGGTAGGAATTTCGAATGTTTTTATAGACAACACGGCACTGACACGGACACGGCACTGCGCGGTCCGTTTCACACTCATACGAAATCTTCTCTATCTTCACCTGCCATGAATGTGGTTTTCACAGTCACACGAATTAAACTACTTTATATACCCTTGCAAGTAAAACAGTGTGTACTCAATGACTGATAAAAATGTTTTCTTTTTAAAGGTTGATGACAAAAAGGATGAAGATGTAGTTACAGTATTGCTGGATCCTCCCACACCAGAAGGTACATGCTTCATAGTTACACTTATCTGTGCATAGGGTTTGTGTATATGTTGTAGTTCAAATTGACGTTTGCTTCAAAATCGAACTGCTTCAAATTGTTTGAAGTAGAGGAAAACACATGAAGTACCTAGGTCCAGGAAAGACTTTGTATTTTAGAAGAAAACGTGAAATACCGTACAATGTAACTCAGGTTAGTGTTTATAAGGTTAGGGTCAGGAAACACTATGAAATTTATCAAAAGTATTCTAAATTGTGTTGGAGAAAAACATGTATAAAGCTCAAATGCAACGGGCAGGCAGGCAATGGGAGCAAAACAATTCCGTTTTCAAATCTCCAAATACACAAATGAAACCAGTTAAAAGCGAATTCTACTGGTTTTAATAGAGGAAACAATTTGAACTTGTTCAATATAATTTGAACCAACAATTCAATTTGAACCACAACACCTATCTGATATATATCTGATTATATCTTACTGCATTCTCTTTGTTTTGTTGTTAGGTTTTTATTGCTGTAATACAGAGATTTTACCTGGAATGGGCTGGGTTAAATCAGGTGTTAAGGTAAGCATGTAACAATTTATGGTCCAATACCCTAATCAATCAATCTCTCTCTCTCTCTCTCTCTCTCTCTCTCTCTCTCTCTCTATATATATATATGCTCATGCACTCATTCACAAATTCAGATCTGTTTTGAAAGGTAAAAGCCTTCTTTCGAATTCTTAACAGCACGCTCAATGGAACGTATACTCGGGATACCAGTGCTGAGTTAGCCTACTCATGCACATCCATGTACATATAGTTTATTGCCTCCATTCCCGGTATCGCTATTTCGTTTTATATAACCACTTGACAGTGAGTCATTTCGTGCTTTGCAGATGATAACCGCTGTACAAAGACATGCTCTCAGTGATGAAGATATCAGAACAAACCAACAGTTTGCAAAGATGTTTGAAGACACAATGAAGGTACAGAAACTTGATACTAATAAAGCCCCTTTCTATGTGTATGGAGCTCCGCCGTTATAAACTTTGTAGCTAAAGTAAACGTTTTATTTGCAGAGTTTTTGGTTCAAGCTTCGCCGTTTAAATCCTTGTTGTTTATCCAATCTTCGGTTTGATGTTGAAATACCAGAAGATGACAATATACAGGTTGGTTGATCGTTATTTTACTCAATCCTCAGTGTTTATTGCTATTTGAACTATTGGAGCCACTGGAGCTAGTTATCTCCCCGCGTGTTTCTCATTTGTCGTATAGGTCGTTGTATACACCTATTTCAAAAAAGGTTGTCACCGCTAAGAGCGATAGGCGATAGGTAATAGGTCATTCCAAGACCGCAAAGCACTATTGATTTCTTAATTAAGACATCCTAAATCTTTCTTTACACTCTTCCATCAAATATTTGGCTATTCATATGTAAATCAATTAGAAATCAATAGTGCTTTGCCGGTCTTGGAATGACCTATTACCTATCGCCTATCGCTCTTAGCGGTGACAACCTTTTTTGAAATAGGTGTATGTTTAGGTGGGGATAAGTATGTCTAAAATCCTGTTTTTCAGTTCGCAGTTTCTGGTGTCGTGGTCGCATTAGAACAAAGAAATTGTGATGAATCAAAAGAACAGGATAATAATTCAGGTACTTGATGAGTCTGTTGTAAAGTTTCTCCACCGTTGAAAAATGAAACACCGTTCTGTGAGCGTGGAGTTGTGTTAAAAACCTCTCCTTATGTAGACGATCGCCTCTACTGAAAGGCTTGTGCAAGGACAAGACGAATATGTCCTTTACATGTCACACTAAACTTCAATTGCCCCGCCTATCGCATAATGACGTCACACCAAAACATTCTATTGTTTTGACGCTAAGGATTATGGTCGCCAGAGGGGATCAGAGTGATTGCATATCAAATAAAATGCAGATGAGCAATCACTGATACATGATATATATCAAAACTCGATACATTGAAGTTCTACTTCGAAAAGGAATATTAATAGGTCCCAATTTCCACTGTTTCTGAGCATCTATCCCCAATGTAAACAAACTGTGACGTCATTATGCGATAGGGCAATTGGTCAACAGTAAAAGTAAGGCTTTGCAATATTCTCCTAGTGTCTAACCGACTCTAACATCCACTGCACTCATTAATATGAGGTATTGACATGATTGTTGCAGCAAATAAGAAAGAAAGTGCAGAAGATTTATTATTTCCAATTGAGGAAGTGGAAGATAGCAAGAAATGCATTACCAAGACGTCACCAGGTAGAAACATTGATATAATTCATTGATAGAAATAATATTGGCTGCGTCAAAGTGTGAAGTAGTTCTTTTTACGGACAGTCCTTGGCAACATTGGTAGTCAACAAAGTCTACAAGGTTAAACATTAGAGACCTTAGCGACGATGTAGCTCCTGTGGGCGATCAGTTTTACACTTTTATTAGGCAGACATTAAGTTACCTTTTCGTTGTCATTTGAGGTTCGTGGTTGTTATTCTCAGAGTACAAGGGGTGCTTTAAGATTCATGACGATTTCAGAACACTTTTAGGGTACACTTTTGGCGGCCAATCGTCCTCGCATTTCTATTCCGGCGATTTTTGTGAAACTCACTCAGCCTGAAGTTTGATTCATTGTAGTTTGATTCCCTGTGTTTCATCCATTTATACCAACAAAATTTCGATTTAGAGTGAGTCATTTCTAAACAGTGGGGTCAGGTTTTGTTGAAATTACTCCAAAAATAGTTCTCTTCAATAAAATCACTTAAGGCCAATGTGTAGCTGGATAATTGGAGTAAAAGTTCCTAAAAAGCTATTGAAATTGAACGCGATCCTAAAAAGTTGTGACCAAAAGTTTGTCGAGGCCGAATGCCTCCTGAATTTCTATTGAGTCACATTAAGTCTGTGCGCCATTGTGTTGTTCATGAGTTAATATGGTTATAAAGTAGTTGTTCCAGTATGTGAGATTAGAATGTTTAGTATGTTATTATTGCAGCAACAAGACCTACGCTTACATTGGAAAACAAACTACATACTACCAAGGTTTGTAGAAAGACCTCTACTTGTACTTTTAGCCTTGCGGAAAAATAGGTGCAGCCGCGCAGAATCACTTTTGCTACATTAATGGAAAAAAGCAGCTTTTAAAACGTGGTCCAAGGTTGATAAAAAGCCTGTGATCACCTATAAATGCCACTTGAATCCTCGTCAAGCAAATCAAACGACAGATTTTCCCTGAAACTAACGAAGCCTGGACATCAAAGCTGCGAAACCTGGCCTGGGTTATAAACAACGCACTCTGATTGGACAAGACCCGTGTGGGTCATGGAGCGTATGAAAATTTCCTTCCATCGTAGTGGGGCAGGGGAAACTGTGCTGTCGCCAGACATTATTTCTTGTCTAATGAGAGTGTAATCAGAGTTTTTATTCCACGAGGATTCGAATCTGAACCTTCTGCTGCTTTCTTTTGCTTTACATTGCTTGATATGCCTGGGGTGCCTGTGGTTTGGATGATGTTTTCTGCGCTTTCATGCAAGATGGTGTAATTGAGAGTAATGATTTGTTTGCAGGCACCGTCATCGTACTGTCCTGCGGTGGAGGTCACACCCATGTCATATTTACCAAATGCCCAGATTGAACGTTACCTTGGCAACGTCAATCTTTTCTTTATACGAGAGAGTTTGTCGATTAGGGAGGTTAGTAGACTACAACACTAATAACCTTACCCATGCATATATTAATTACATTGAACGAATGGCTTTTTTTAGGATGGTGGTTTGAATGTTTTCATGCAAGTGTTTCTAGCCGAGGCTCAAGCTATTCTAAGAGCACACGTCCAGGCTTTAGGAGGAAATGCCCTTGTATCTTACCAACTCAACGAGATCGTTCTACTTGATAATCCACACAAGCATCAGGTACATCGAAACCCCCTCTCTCCCTCCCCAATAAAAAATGAAGTGAAAAGTGAAGTGAAAAGTGAAGTGAAAAGTGAAGTGAACTGAGTGAAGTGAAGTGAACTGAGTGAAGTGAAAAGTGAAGTGAACTGAGTGAAGTGAAAAGTGAAGTGAAAAGTGAAATGAAGTGAAGAGTGAAGTGAAGTGAAGAGTGAAGTGAAGTGAAGAGTGAAGTGAAAAGTGAAGTGAAAAGTGAAGTGAAAAGTGAAGTGAAAAGTGAAGTGAAGTGAAAAGTGAAGTGAAGTGAAAAGTGAAAAGTGAAAAGTGAAGTGAAGTGAAGTGAAGTGAAGTGAAGTGAAGTGAAGTGAAGTGAAGTGAAGTGAAGTGAAGTGAAACGAGACACGTCACGTCTAACAACTGTCAACCTCAATACCAAAAACCCCGATTTTAAGGATTGTAGTTTGGTTAATGAGGGTTTACGTTGGCTAAGCTAAAGTAAGAGTAGTTAATCGCAAATAAATGACATATTAGCGTGATTTTAATTAACCCGTGAAAAAAGATGACCATTTCGTGAGTAACTAGTTGATAAAGAACAAAAGAAAACAATGGCTTTACAGTCTACTACTAATGCACCTATCAATGTAAGTCCTGTGGGGGGAGAACTAGGGATTTGATATCAAACGTGTGCCCGTGTATCCGATGTTTATCGTATTTACTCGTGTTAGCGCCGCGGCGCTTATCAATTTTTGGGGGTTTCGGTGCTTATTTGAGGGCGGCTTTTGTTAAGAAATCATAAGGCTCATAAATGATTTAATAAAAAATGCAAATATTAACAACACCATAAACGTGCTTCAAATGTACAAAACGTCCTTTTTACACAATTTCAACGTTGAGTCATACCGTACCAGTTGGTTTTCTGTATTCAAGATGACTGTCTGGTGGAAGTCTTTTGAATAATTGCGGCACAAATTGCGGCACAGTAATTAATTAAGTAATTGCGGCACAGTAATTAATTAAGTAATTGCGGCACAGTAATTAATTAAGTAATTGCGGCACAGTAATTATTTTCTTGTGAACAAATGCGGCACTTATTCGAGGTCGGTGCTTATTCATCACTTTGCCCTTAGGTGCGGCGTTAAGGACGGAGCCCTCTAATGTGAAAGTAATTATTTTCTCTAAAATCTATATTGGTGTGAAAGAACCCATTGTAGGCTGTTAGAATCCAAGAAAAAAATTGGGGGTCACCACGCATTTTAATGAGTTATACGTCATCAAATGTTGCGGAAAATGCATTTTTGATGACCCAAAGAAAAAAAATTAAAAATCCTCTATACTTACAATAAGTTTCAAACTTTTTTTCCCTAAAACACTCTAAGCATAATTCTCTGGTAGGGCTATACCATAAAACCACGAAAACAAAGAAAATAATGTTTTTTTTTAAATATTTACTTGGTTTTAGGATGTTCTAGTCTATGATTGCTAAATATAATATGTGATATTTTTTATCATTCTTCAATTATAAATGCATAAAAAGCTTATATAATTCTAGATTTTTGTTTGGTTTATAATTTACAAAAGGAAAAAAGAGGGATATCCAGGCGATTTAAGAAGTTATTTACCGATAAACGCACGAAATACGATGAAATCCCTAGCCTACCATACAGTGTATAGACAGATTTTACAAAGCATTATAGGACATTCCCAAGATGGCGGCCAATAGGCAAATCTAGTCCTTGTGATCAAAACAGTGGTTTTTAAGCGAGTTTTATTCATCAATACTGAATTTAATTCTACTACATGAACAGTCAAATGTTTTTTTCTACAAGCAAGTAAGTTTTATTTATCCAAATATCGCAAAACTGCTTTGTTTTTACGATGTTTTTACTACGAAGGGCCATGCGCAGAACGCAGTGCGCGCTGACAATAGTGGGCTCCGTCCTTAAATCGAGGGAGGCGCTAAAACGAGTAAACACGGTAATCACAAAGATTAGCCCCAGGGACGGGATATTTGTTTTGGTAGGGAAGTGTAAGCAAGATAATCATTAAAGATGTCGATAATGTGAAGGTGTGACTATTTTGAAAAAGGTAGGAACAATCTAAGCGTCTATCCAAGCAAACAGTGTTTTCAGCAAAATGTGTTAGATGTTTTACATGCACAACTGGAATTAGTGCGTCGGGTTTTAATCTGTTCGATTGATCAATTTCTTCCCCAGTGTAACTTTGTGTCGTATGAGTGACTACTACATCCCCACCCATTGCCCGGTAGTCCCCACCAATTGTTCCGCCCCCTTCCCCCCCTCTCCCCCAAAGGGTCTTACATTGATAGGTGCATATATAACTATTAGTTTGCCAACGTTTTCATGGCCTAAATCAATCAATCTAAATTGCACGACATGTTGTGTTGCAGGGTCAGTGTCTTCTAAATGTAAGTGGTGATGCCGTAGAGGTATCGTATTGGGATGAAGCCCTTAGTGATAGTTTTGGCCGCGGTTCACCGAGGAAACCTAGAACAGCATCTTTATCAGAATCCATCCCACATTCGCCTATCAAGTTGTCTCGTCAGCGCTCTGCTACTCAGGGAGTACCATTCGTCCATACGTACGACCCTTCTTGTGGTACTGAAATCTAGTATGCCCCCTACAGTAGTGCTATGTTAGTTCCCTTTACTGCTACTGATACTATTTGTATACAACAAATGTTTTTAAGTTCCAAATCGTAACCATAGAAAGGTTTTATGTCCTTTAATAACAATAATAAGATATTGACTACACACAAATGATCTGGATAAATCAAAAGAAAACAAAGCAAATATAGAGTTTTACGATATTTTGTAAATAGATGTGAATATGTGCGAATAAAGATATAGCGGTTGTAGAACGCCTAAGGAAATCATGTATTTTTGCGTTGCGACCCCTCTCCTGTACATTATTCAGTTAATCGGCCATGCATGAGGTTTTGTCTTTTTCTTGACTTCAAGCGAGTGTAAGTACACTTAAATTACATTTGCTTAGCGCAAGCACGAACAGAGAGTACAAACTAGCAGTACTTGTAATCGCTAATGTACAAACTAGCAGTATTTGTAATCGTTAATGTTGTACAAAAATAGCTGTACTTATAAGACTTTTTGTGCAGACCCCGTTGCGCTCGTTCCGTACTGTCAAGACCTCGGTCTGATATTTTCCCGTACAGACCTCGCGCTCGGTTAATAATCTCTAAATATTTATTGTTTTGTACAATATAAAGTGTGAAGTGAACCCCCTCAGTCTGAGCCCTGGATTTAGCTTCACGTCTCCTGTCGCTTGTGAAGGTGTCGTATCCTTGTACACTGAAACGCTTTTAGTTTCGTGGAAATTGAGGGGGCTCCAAATAGTTTTTTATTGACTATTCTTTCATTTTTTTCATTTTATGAATTGATTACGTTATTAATTCTAGTCTGTTTCAAACGGCTTTTGCACCAGTTATTAAGCGGTAGATAAACGTTTTGATTGATGTCACTTTCAGCTTAATCGGCGTTACTATGCAACGGTGAACAAACACGACTGTTATCTGTTTTACTCTAGATTTCGATGAGCTCCACAAAAAGCGACTTTATACATGATAATACATCAAAGCAAACAAACAGAATCCTGAAAGTTCACTGAAACCGTCGATATAACGAATTTCGATATAACGTTAAACCCCGATATAACGAACCATTTTTACCGCAGATTTTAACCCCGATATAACGAAACCTCGATATAACGACCAAATTTTACGGCCTTCCGTTGGCAGTTCAATACATCGAGTTTCCACTGTATTTGATCAGAGCAATATTGAATAAACCGCGAAAACATTGCGAATTTCCACGTTGTTGTTTGTTTTTTGTTGTTGTTTTGTTGTTTGTTTTGTTTTGTTTATCCAAAATCTCCCCCTTGTCTTGATATGTAACTTCATTGCAAAGTATTTGCGTTTCTAGAAATCATGAGACATTTTATAAAAAACTGATTTCAGCCGTAACTGTTTATCGTTGCCGTGGTAACACCTATCACGGTATTTCAAGCCACTTTAGCCCGACACCAAAAGCATCTGCATAGAAGGCTTTTAAAAGATGTCAGTACACCAGACCCGATTTTCAGGTGAAATAGGGGGACGTGTAGGCGAGTTTTTGAGCCCCCTCCCCTCCCCCTCAACAGTGTCATTATTAATGCACTGACCAGCGATGTTTTTCTAGATATCGAGGCGACAGCTTTTCATTCTCCCTTTTTCTTCTCTGTTCTTCAAACTGCTTCTGTGCCTGGTACCTAATGAGCTCTTCTTTTTGAAGAGCTTCCTCGTCTTTTTTCTTTAACCATTCCTCGAATTTCAAGTTCTTTTTATGACACTGTCTTTGATGTTGCGCATGATTTGTAGCTGAGTGTCTGCTGGCCATGTTTTTCTCTTGCAACCAATCTTTGTAAGTCTTGCCTGTTGAGCATATTTCATGCCACGTTTCCTCGGCGAGTTTGTGTACAGTTTGCTGAAATTGTGATTCCAAAACCTGCTTCCAAGCTGTGCCTTGTTCCTTTTCGCTTAGCCACTCATCAAAAGACTTCCTACGACTAGTATTTGAATCATCAGTAATGATTTCTCTCTTGTTCCTGGTAAAGTCCTCCTCATGGCTTGCCAGTGCTGTCGGCAGACTTCCACGGCGATTGTTCAAACTATCGATTTCAATTCTCAACGAGTGGACCCTAGAACAAAAGCACGTACATTACCTCGGTCCAAAGCGGTATGCATCCCAATAAAACCCATGTGGTTTAAAGGCTAAACAAATATGAGAACAGAGATAATACAGTCCAACTGAAGATATCATAACCTGACCTGGGCGTACTACAAACAAATATCTAAATATTAAAAACACTTCTTTCCTGCTTGCTTGCTTTTCCTTTGCATTCACTAAAGTTACAGATGTGAAAAGAGCCCTCTTCTCTCTTTACATACCTAGTTTGTTCTTGCTACGCGCACCACAGCTCGCCTGCATATGATATACTACTGTTATCCCGCTTGTCAATGAGAATCGAGTCAATTTTTCGCTGGTAAGATTCTAATCTACACTATCGAGTCAATTTTTCTCTTTGAGCGCAACTTCAGCACAGCAAGTAAGCCAATATAAGATCAGAAAGAAGCCACTTTTTTCGCACACTTTTTATTAGCGAGCACTAAAGAAAATGAAGAATGCCACAGAGCAAAGGGTACTACCTGCGACGCATTTCTTGTAGCTCTTTGTTAATCTTGTGAGATGTGTTTTTCTTTGACATTTGTGGTGAATTAGGAGCAGAGTGGGATTTAGGAAAGCTGGGTTCTTGTAAGTGTTTTATACCAGTTGGATTGGATGGAGCAACAAAGGGTGATCTATGAATAAATAAATAAATAGGAAAAACAATCAATAAACTGTGACCGACCGCCTCGCGGTTGGCGAAGTTCGACTGGACCAACACTAGGGTCTTAAAATAATTGAGGTGCTGCCTTTGTAATTACATCTGCAAATGATTAGACCTGCACGTCTTCTCAGATAAGGACGTAAAACCGTAGGCCCCACACTTAACGACTTGCACTAATTGGAGAGGTCATGAAGTTGCTGGTGTGTGTGGTCTGGTCAGCTAATATGGGGTGACTATAGCAAACTATAAGGGGTGGATGAAAACAAACTGAAACAAAGTGAAGACCTCAGCTTTTTCAAAAAGGAACGAATTTAAAGGAATCGCTCAGAGGGTGGGGCGGCTAGGTATTGTCGAGTAGGCATACTGTTATTTCATTAACAGTTTTTATTCCATTTATGAATACCAATCAAAACTTACTTTTGATCTTTGAAAACAAAACCAAGTCGTCGTTGCATTATTGGGCTTGTCTTTGGAGATATGCAAGGCCTTGTGACTGGTGGGTGGGGTGAGGCAAAACCTTTGAAGCACCCTTGATAAGAATTGTTCGATAAGGAGCAAGGTGCTGATGTTGGCAGATTTGCAGATCGAGGACGAGTGTTCCCTGCCTGTTGCCTTGGTAACAATTGTAAGTTTTCCATACTTTGGCTAAGACGTGTTGTTAGATGGCCGTTAACGTGGCATGCTTGTGTTGCTTCCTGGTCTACTGTGACTTTTGGAACCACAGAGCCGCTCGACTGTGTTTTAGAAGTCTCGACATATTGATGTCTTTTATTATTGGGTTTACCTTTTGAAATACTCGAGACTTCAACCGGCAAAGATGTCTTGCAATTTGTATATCGAGTGGTTCTCGGTGGCATCAAAAGCTTCAAAGAAACTTTACGGAAAGGATTTCTTGTTTTTTGTTTCGGAATCTTTTGTTTTTCTTTACCTTTCAAAGTTGCGCTATTTTCAGTTTGCCTCAAGTCTTTTCTGACTAAATCCTGGTGAATGTTGTCAGCATCATGAACTTTTGGTGGAACCTGAGCTGCTGCATTTTTGTCATTGTGGTGCGACGGTAAACTATTGCAGAGGTCATCCAATGAAGAACGATTTTGTTTTATTGCTTCCAAATTATCTTCAGTTCTGTTCGCATTTTCAGTTGTATTTTTACTGATCTCTACGTAGCTCTCTAATAAAAGAACCAACTCGGGTTTTTGTAACCGCCGACTTAAATCCAGCGGTGTTTCGTTGTTTTGATCGACGTTTTTCAAGAGATCAAGGCCACCTCTTATGGTCATTATGCAGGCAACACACCGAAAATCCCCGCTAGCTACAGCTATATGAAGTAAATTACGGTTACTTAACTGAGTCGTTTTATCTATATCAATACACCACTCTTGGCTTTCAAACAGATAATTGAGAATTTCGTGTTTTGCTTGTCCTGCTAATATATAGGCAGCAACAAATGCTTGATTATCCCGGTCTTTACCATCAATGATTCCTTGAGTAATTCTCTCTTTGTCATATGTTAAACACATTGCAATTAATTTCTCCATCTCTGGAACAATTCGCAGTTGTAGAGTAACTGAATTACATGTGGTTGACGATGAGATAAGATTGTCGTCCTCAAGTGTTGAACTTTTATACCACAAGACTTGGAATTCTGCAGGAATGGAAAATTCTAGCTCGCATAAGAGCTTGAAATCCCTAACGATGGTAGTCTTTAAAGCCTTCAATGTTTTTATCGTAGTGAAAGATGTTTCCACGATTATTTCCAGTGTGTTAGCCATCATGTCACCGCAAATGAAGTTTCTTTAGTATTTGTTGAACTAAAGCACTCAGTTATATGTGATTAAAACAACCGTAATTACGTCACACCACGCACAACCGGTTGTGCCCCCAGATTCCTGATCGCCATTTTGGTATTACATTACGTCTGCATGCGTAAAACCGTTTACTTACCGGATAATAGTCCACTTTCGATATATGGTTGAGTTACCGCACACAAAGGAATCAATACGAGGCTCCGGGGAATAATGCTTAGTAGTGCGTAACAAAACAATTGTCGAGTCGCGCACCACTAAGCATTATTCCCCAGAGCCTCAGCTCAAACTGATTCTTTTGTGTGTGGCATCTCAACCATATATCCAGTGGGCTATTGATTTCGATAGGACAGCACAGTCTGTCGTGTCACGTGACATTTGTAAAAATATGTTTGCTCGCGGCTCTTAGTACATACTGAATAGACCTTTTTGCTGTAACACTGTTTTAGAAAACAGCGAATACGTTTACATATTCATCCCTTCACAAATTAAAGCTTGACATAACGACAGGGTGTCAACTGAGATTTGGCCTGAGAATTAGCAGTACTGAACTTACTAATAATAACAATAAATTTGTAAAATATAACTATACTTTTGTGTCTGACTTTCACTAGTTACATTTGTTCATTTTAGTAGAAACGTTTTGAACAAATAACTAGTAAAAGTCAGAGAGAAAAGATGTAATTATAATTTATAGTTATGGAACCTGACTGCAAGTTAAACATTTTTAATACATTTGTAGTTCACTGATAAATGGAAATTTATGATAAACTGACATTTTACTTATCTTAGTGAAAATATTGTCAACGTTGTAAAAACCGAGTACTAACAATTGCCCAAAAAAATTAGTAGATAACAATTGGGTATACACTGGAAATTTTGCTGGGAAATAGGAACTGAACAAAATGTAGGAAAATACATTGGAAATTGCATTTTCCTAGATGTTTCCTAACTCTTCATTTTCCTATGATAGGAAATATCTAGCTAGGAAATATGTAAGAAAATGTACTTTCCTACATTTTGTCCAGCTCCTATCATAGGAAAATGCAATTTCCTAGATATTATCTGTCATAGGAAATGAGCAAAAATTTCCAGTGCATACCCCTATTAACAGCCTCTAAGGACTGGCAGCTGCGAAGCTAACTTAATTGCAAGTTACAATCTTGAGTGAGAAGTCCGAGGGTAACCCTTTATTGATTTTCGTTGGTTTGGCTGCCATGGGAGGCCATGGCCATTGAGCTTGTTTATGCTCTTGTTCATCTGTTTCACACGGGTTTACTTAGAATTAACATAAGTTAAAAAGTATGACACAAATCAAAATGTCATTCAGAAACCATAGAGTGATGGCACTTAATCCGTGAAATAGATATTAGTCTAACAGACATTAGTAAACACTATTTCCATTGTTTTCTTTTGTTTTATTTAGACTATTAGACACTGACTATTTGATTTTGTTTCACGGATTGTGCCATCACTCTAGCTTACAATTGATCTCATAACTCCTAATTCCGACAAGGCCCCTCACCTTCTAAGAGATCAGTGTTTTGATAAGCTTACCACTACAGACCATAATTATGTCATTGTATGATTGTTCCACATTGTATCAATTAGTTTGAGTCCACAATTTAACAGTTAGATATCCTAACTAGCAAATGCAGCTTTATTTTAAGCTCGTGATTGTCTTCTAGTTTTCATTCTTGTCATAAGCTGTGATAACATCTCTTCTCTTTTACTATGACGACGTTCCTTTTCGTTCGATCTCGATATTACCTCGTTTAACAGCTTTCGCTCTCTCTCAATGGCTTCCTCGTCTTTCTTCTGTAACCAAGTCTTGTAAGCAACACTCGATTCTACACTGTCGTTCGGTTGGGAATGGCTACCGCTAGGGACGGAGAGCAGTTTTCGTTGAGTCACCGTTAGTGTTTGTCTTGTAGCAAGAGGGTGCTCATTGTTCATGTTGTTTATCAAGGATATTCGCTTTTGATCTCTTTCTTTCTGAACGCACAAGGAATTTCTCCTCTTTTGTTCTTTCTTTATTTCAAGCCATTGGTTAAACGTTATCCCTGATGACTGTCTTGGTTCACCAGTCATCTTGCTCTGTTCATCATTCGATTCACTTAAGCTCGAGCGCGTTCTTATTCTATCTGTATTTACTAGTCGAAGTTCCGGTGGATGTGGAGTCGACAAAGATCGTTGTCGAGTGGAAACATTCGCCCTGTTCAAATGCACAATGATTAATATTTCATTATTTAATTTATTTGTAATCTTATTCTTATATTTCCCCAGTGTAGGTTAGAAATATCACCTTCCAAAAACTGGAGGTAAAACAATCACATGTACTACAACGTTAAAGAGGTATCGTTGATTTTGCAATTATTAATATCGCGGTATTCTCGTAGCTTTTATTGTTGCAGAGTCATCTACTCTACACATACTGTAGGCCATCAGTCTCACGAGACAGGAGAGGGGAGGGGTGGGGCTGCATACTGAAAACAAAAACACAATAGAGCGGGCCCTGATTCGAATCAGTTTTATCAAAAGCTGTCAAAATATTTTGAATAAGTAATATAACAATTATTGAATTCGGCTTTCGTATAATATTAAGAGTCATGCAGACCTCGGAAGATGTTTCCGCCTCAGCCTTTTGCTTCGGCAGATCCGGCACACCCTCCTTGGTCTGCATAATTCTTCATATAAAAAGGAAAGCACTATATTTAGCGTCGGTAGTAGTTCCTTCACCGAAGCCGACGGTGCACTCTTTACCCCCTTTTAGCATCAGTACAGTGCTCCATTTTAAGGGTGTTTTTTAAATATCTTTGTTTTACCTGTCATCAACGTCAGAGTCACTGCATCGTCTCCACGTCTCTTCAAAGTAGCCACTACTTGCTGCAGACAGCTCTTCGTGTCTATGACAACCATGTGAGCCAATGAATGGCGTACCTGATATTTTACGTCTCCATTGTTGATTTCTCTTAGCAACCGGACTATTTGGTGGTCTGGGAACTGGCTGCTCCTTAACAGGCTGAACCTTTGGCCTCATCACAATACTCGTCGTCTCCCAGTCTGTTGGCATATCTGTGTTCACTGTACTAAACATTAACTCATCATTGTTTTCAGTGGTAGCATCAGGTGACAATTTTGTAATTGAGGGCATACCCATTTTACGACGTCTTGGAAGTAGTTGACCATCGCTGTTTTTTTTGGCCACTGACTTGTCTTCATCATCATTTGATGGTTGTTGTTGTTGTTGATCGGTGTTGTTCGTATTTCTCATGCCGAACGTTTTACATTCTGCCTGGTCTTTTAGAAAGTCGAGAGTGTTACAAAACCTATCATCAAATTTCAAAGAATGGCCCATTAATTTTGGCTCGTTCGGTGATGACTGTGCTTTATTAGTTCCTTTTTTGGGAAATAACATATTTTCTTCACTGTCATTTCTGTCAGCTAGAAAAGCGTAGTCTTCCGCCATTTTTTGAGTATCATTAGTATTGTGAAGGACGTTAAACATCTGCTTGCCAACAGAATGACTGGGTTGTTGTGGCAACGCAACGGAAAGGGTGGCGTCAGTCGAGAGCTCTGTTGTGTGATGGGTGGCTGGAATACCCTTGTCGGAAAAGAAATTTTCTTCGGAATCAGAACTGTTCGTTCCCTTATCAGAACTTGAGGTAGTGTAAGGTGAAACATGACTACACGAAGATTCGTCAGACTGATCGCTGTGCAAATCATCTTTGTGTGTTGTCCATCCATCATCATCATCATCATCATCATCATCATCATCATCATCATCATCATCATCATCATCATCATCATCATCATCATGGTCAATTGCCATGTTTTCTTGCTTACCTAAGACTAACATGTAGTAAGCATTTAGCATATCAACCACTCCATCCATACCCAACGTCTTGGCCAACAACAGGGGCGTGTCACTGTTAACATCCTTCACGTTAATCAGTTTTCCACCACCGTTCATTAGAATGTTTGTAATACAGTTTTTGTCTCCACCATTCACAGCCGCATGAAGAAGAGTTCGATTTGACAGTTTGGTTGCCATGGTAATATTTTTATTACATGGTAAGATACCAAATAAAAGGCAGCTGTTTGAGTGGCTCGCGGCCACAAAACTGGCCACAAAAATCCTTTTTTCTTTACTCAACTCTTGCATTTTCATTCTGCTGCGAGCTCGTACAAGATGAGGGTTTTTGGACTTGAGACACGTTCTAAGAAATCGTTCCCAAACTTGAAGTACTCGTACAATCAAAATGTTTTCTTTTGATAACTGAAAATTTTTCTGTAAAAGAGATGAATAGTCGTCTAATATCACTTGTCCATTCTCATGATAAAGTTCGAACAATTCTGCTGGTACACCGCTTGATACTTCAACTTGGCACAGTAAATCCTTCAACGTTGCAGTTTTATTCATTTGAATTCGAATGTTTTCCAGTTCATCCAGTTGAACAAAATCAAGTCTGAATGAGATGATGTCCTCCTCTTTCCTGTCTAGAACTTGTGACATTTCTAAAACACCAGTGATTTAAATACAACGTCTAAAACAACCCGCTTAATTCCACAGGATTACTCGTTAACGACCTGAAAGCTCAAACTGTTGACTTACGAAATAAAAAATAGTAATCAGTGAATAGAAGTGCCGCCATGAGGTATGTGCCCACGCTTCCTGAAGATCAATATAGTTGACAAGAAGTGACGTACAAGAAGCTCATTTCTTTTCTAGGCCACTTTGTTTTCGTGCATCTCAAAGAAACTTTTCAAGTGCTTCTATTTTGAGTCGTGAAAAACGTCAAATTGTTGTTAATGACATCGTTCATGTGTAATTAGCAACAGCAAAAAGGTTAACTTGAGGACAAAATAAACCAAATTTTGAATTTTAAATCGATTAATACATGTTACAAAACTTTTTGTGTAATAAATAAAAAGTTTTGTAACATGTATAAATCGATGAATGCAACTAATATCTCTTTAGCTTAATTGTGCATTCATGAGCGTCACGTATTGGAGACATCAATTAATTAATCAGAAGCCCTGAAACATAGCAATGTCTAATGTTGTCGTGTTTTATTTACAAACTATATGTACAAACACGTTGGATTTCTACGTCACAAAGGAGCTTTTGTTTACAAATCGTGATTGCTGCTACATTAATGCGTCATGATCACGTTAATAATAATAATACTTATTATTATTATTATTATTATTATTATTATTATTATTATTATTATTATTATTATTATTATTATTATTATTATGTCGTTTACATTTATAAATGCATGTATCACTCGAGTAGTCAATTGCAAATTGCCTGTAAGTAGAGAGATTTGTAATTGTTGTATAAATATAAAATAAAGTTTCCATTATTAGAGTGATTTTCACCGTACTGTGAAATAGTTACTAAGCTAATAGACACTAATAAACTCTGCACCCATTGTTTTCTTGTGTTGCAATACAACTATTAGACACTATCAAACACTGACTATTAGTAATTGTTTCACAGTCCGATGAAAATCACTCTATTATTATTATTATTGATTATATGATTGTTATAAGTAATACCATGACCCTGAGGGATATTAGTGATTAAATGTCCCCGAAGCCGAGGGAGGTTTAGTAAAAGTCCCTCGGCCGTACCTTTTACCAATTGTGCGTAACCCTGTTCTCTGGGGGCTTTCGAAAATAGATTTCTTTGTTATATACTTACAATGAACAAGTATTTATAGGTTGTTAATCAATTCCAAAGCTAAATTGTTTTTCATAATGCTTTCTTTGCTTCGTTATGCTCATGCGCAAAATAGAATGCATAGATCCCACACGCGTAAGAGTGTGCAGTGGTAAGAGGTATCGGTGCGTTAGAAAGTTACATAGTTTCGGGACAGCGTACAAAGTTGTCCTGATCGTCCCGATGATTGATATATGAGGGACAACCACTCATGAATAACACGAGGGACGATTAGTTCTAATCGTCCCTCATTAATTATGGATCAGGGACGATTAGTACTATATAGTGATATTTTCTGTCAATTCTATTGTTTAAATAGCACTATTTAGTACTAAATAGTGTAAAGTTTTGCATGCCTTTTAGTGTTTGTACTCTACTAGAGTGATTTTCACCAGACTGTGAAATAGTTACTAAGCAAATAGACACTAATAGACTCTGCACCCAGTGTTTTCTTTTGTTGCAATACAACTATTAGACACTATTAAACACTGACTATTAGTAATTGTTTCACAGTCCGATGAAAATCACTCTAGCTAGAATAAAACAAAAATGCTCCTCTTGAAAGGAAACCAAGGTCACCGTAGTCAAACTATTTTAACATACGATATTTCGGCAAGCCATGCAGCACTTGCCTTCTTAAGGTAATTAAAATTTACAAAGGTATTGTTATATTAAATATTTCTAACGAAGTGAAATGACCATCATACTGTTTGTTTTATGTCGTCATTTCACTTAGTAATAAATATAACAGTACCTTTGTAAATGTACCTGAAGAAGGCACGTACGTATTGGCTTGCCGAAATATCGTACGCGTATATTAAAATAGTTTGACAACTACGGTGTACTGGGTTTCCTTTCAAGCCTAGAACATTTATAGTTTTTCATAACTAGTCAGGTCATTTATTTGATCCATCGTACACAGCTGGCAAAATTATTGTTAGTGGCCGTTTGCAACTGTACCTCTTTGTTCATAAAACTAGCAATGGAATCAATTGTATGTAAAATGTATAGATTATTTGAACTGTAAACTGCTTAATCTCTGACGAGATATCTTACGATTGCCTGACGTTGGGCAGCTGTTTGTGCGAGTTACATTAACTTTGTCTCCTCTTGTTGTGACGGCAAACTTCTTTTTCATTTCGTCCTCTTCTTCCCATTTTATTTTCATTTTTTCGAATTGTTGTTTGGCTTCTCCAAGTAATTTTTCTTCAGTTTCCAAGGCTTTCAATTCTTTCTCTTGCAGCCAAGATTGATATTTCTGTTGGGAAATTCTTCGTCTTCGCATCTTTTTTTCCTCCTCACTTTTTAACACTCCTTCTTTCTCTTTTTCTTTTTCTTTCTCTACTTTACTATCCATGTGTTTATCTTCAAGCCACTCCTCAAACGATTTTCCTTTCTTTCCAGCATTTTCTGCATTGTTTTGAAGCTTAAGCTGAGACTCTGCATGTTGCTGTCGTAACTGATCAAGATCTTTGTCGTTTAACCACTGAACAAATGATCGTCGTCTTGTGTTTGGAGACTGGGGTACCTGCAGTTGACTCTCTTCTTGCATGGTAGTCAACGGTGGGGGTGGTAGAGAGTCTTGTCGTCTAGCCGCAATCCAAGCATTCCACGGTAGCTCCATGCGCTCTTCTGTGTCCATGGCTTTGGAGAAAAAGTTATTGTTGAAAGACTCACGTAAAGTTACCTCGCAAACAGACCTGTATAAATACATTGATATGTTAGTATATTGAAATTAAAAGTAAGGTCAAAAAAGTATGTCTAGCTGAATGAAAAAAAATTAATTAAACAAAGTCTCAGAGAATGCTGGATATAACGGCTGTACAAGACCTCGAGCACTGGACAACGGACTGTATTCAATAGAGCACTAGACATGCTACGAGGCAAAAATGAAAATGAAAAGTCACCTTCTTTGAATTCAGTAACGTTTCAACGTCTTTCCTTACAGTCACAAAACTACAGAACAATGATAGTTTATATTTAGACACTCTAACACTCAAAAAACACTTAACTGTCACATTAGAACACACTTACCACCTTTAGAAAGATTAATACGATGAGTAGTTTGTATTTAAGGGTTTTCGTTTGTACACTAGTAGAATTATACGTTGCCTGGCTGCTATAAAGCCTTTGTCTCTATTCAGCAATGTGCCCTTCAATTTGTGCAAGTTTACACTATTCACTTTGCATTTGCGTATTTGATTGATAAGTTAATCTTAGGAAAAACAAATTATTCAAGTCTTGTCGTCTTTCTTTTGGATTAACAAGTAAGCACGAAATCTTATAGGGTCATCAGTGAAGAGAATAAAGTCTAACATTTTCCGATAAGATGAACTTTTTGCAATTATAAAAGTTCCTACTAGACTAAATATTTTGATTATATTCGAATAGCGACACATTTTACAGGCACCGTGGAGCAAGCTTAAAGTTGGTGGAGTTAAAAGACCTAAAACAAGCAAGGTTTATCGCTCGTACAAGTGCCCAATATTTCAAATAACGATAGAGGTTTTTTTTGAAAAATTTTACTGTGGATAATAGACCTACCGATATAGACCTACCAGCCTCTCCCTCTCCGCGGCCACTCTTTCATACCAGTATTGATTCGCAAGTCTCAGTTTGGTATTAGGGAGCTTAAGCAGGAGACGTGTTTGTCAACGCGGACGCCACCGCAGTGTACGTTCTTCTTCATCCGTTCGCCATCATAGATGATGTGTCCGTTTTCGTTAAGCAGAAGGTCAGTTAGGGCTTTTTCATCTTCTACCAAGAACAGCAACCTCATCTATGACGGCAAACGGATGAACGAAAACGCGCGTGGGACGTCCGTGTTGACAAAAACGTCTCCTGCTTAAGCTCCCCAAAGAACGAGCGGGCGAACGGAGTTCTTATTTCAGTTACTAATTGTCTCACCGGCCATCGGCAGCTACATAGTACTGACCTTTTTGGGACAAATCCTTTATATGTAGTTTTTCTGAATCAAAGGTGGATTTACAAATTTCAAGGTCGGGATGGGTGTAGACAACAAACGACAAAATAATCGGCTTGTGATCGACTACGCACAAAATTGACTAAACATATACAGTCACCACTGTAATTATCTCCCACCCACACACACTGGTCCTTTTACAGGAACCTAGAACTACATCAGGGATGCGCAACTATAAACATATACTTCACCTGGACTTTTTTCTCTCCGGCCGTCGAATTGGCTCGTCATTGTTCATGGCCAAAGAGCCTCTTCTAAAATGTTTCCATTTCTCACCTACACTTTTTAGTGAGGTTGAAGGCGGTGCTGGTTCAAAAGTTAGTTTTTTGGCTTTCATTCTTGATGCTGTAGAATTTGGTGGGTAAATAAGTGGACTAACGGCAAATCGTACATTTAAGCCAACAGCTTTAATACTGTTAGAACGATGAGATACTGGTGAATTAGGTGCACTTTGACACTCTACGGGTCGATATTCATTGACTGGGCTGGTGCTTGGCGTAATGATGGGTGAGTTGGGTAGACTGGAAGCTCTGTCTGCTCTTTGATAAGCCTTCAAAGTGCTTCCAGTTAGGCTTGGCAGACGAGTTGTATTTTCTGTTTTATCTACCGAGCTTTCGTCACTTGTGTGGATTTTAATTAACAAGTTGTCTTGTTTTGGTCGTATAAAACTAGGTTTCCGTGGGTCGTCATCCACAGGTGATTTCATGATTGATGGAATGGTGACTTGTTGAGACCTATAACTAGTTGTCTTTGCTGACTCTAGAGATGATTTTAAAGTTGGACAACCATTGACACTGTAAGCTGAGTCTACATAATCGCCTTCGTGATTTTGTTTATCTTTATCTCCAAATCTCTCATTACTTCTCGTACAATTATTTATTTTATGGTGTAAGTTTGCTTGTCTTTGGCGGGGCGCGTTGGTAACTTGTAATACACTGTCTTGGTGGTTGTTCATATAAACTAGCAGCTGGTCTGCGACTTCTTTCTTGTCTAGATTTTGAGCTATTTCATACGCAGTTTCTTTGTTTGCGTCACGGCTTTCAAAAGAAGTAAAAGACGACCTCAGTAAATGTTTAGCAATTATGTCAAGGCACTTCAAATTACCACCTAGGGCGCACGCATGGAATAAAGTTCGTCCAGAATCAGTCATAATGTCTACATTGTGTTGTAATTGAACGAGAAGTGAAACAAGTTTGTCCATTCCCCTGCAACATCCCATAAATAAAGCCACAAAAACCCTTTCATCTTGTCCTACATGCTGCATTGGTAGCTGAACTCTCCGATAAACATTTTGAAGTTCGTTGTTCAAAACACTGCAAATACATTTGTGCCACCAGATAGGTACTTGTAGTTGTACTCGTGGAATCGATGGCATAGCAGAATGATCTTGGAGTTCAACACCCGTGTAATCTAACAACTTCTGGATTTCAGTTGGAATACCAACACAACCCTCACAGGCTATCTTCAGGTCGTACACTGTGGCGTAGCTTTGTAAGGGTACATGTTGTGAGCTGCTATTTGGAAGTATTATTTCAATACTTCTAGTAGTAGTAGTAGTGTTATTCTGGAACGCTGGATCTTCGTCGTCTGGTACCATTATTACTAAAGGAATATCTAAGCTTACATGGATTTGTAATGTATTATGTAGTGGGTACAGTTAAAACACTGTCATTAATTGCACGTTCTGTCAACAGTGCACTGATATGACGTCAACAACAGCAGGAAATTGTTTGATCTATCGTATCACGTTCCTATGTGATTTTATAAAATAAAATAAAATAAAATAAAATAAAATAAAATAAAATAAAATAAAATAAAATAAAATAAAATAAAATAAAATAAAATAAAATAAAATAAAATAAAATAAAATAAAATAAAATAAAATAAAATAAAATAAAATAAAATAAAATAAAATAAAATAAAATAAAATAAAATAAAATAAAATAAAATAAAATAAAATAAAATAAAATAAAATAGCATTGTGCAAATTCACTTCGTGCTGATTGGTTAGTTCTTTGTTAAGGCGTCAGCTAGCAAGGAAAAGAAAAAAGATAATAAAGCAGCCGAGCAGCAGAGAGAGATATAAATAGGATATAGAGCAGATTTCCTACGATCGTGAAACCGTTACCGCGCCGCGTACCGTAATCGTGTTGTCCATAAAAAAATCCTCGAAATTCATGCCGCCGAAACCGTGCCGTGACTGTACCGGTACCGCGTTAGTCATACGAAATCTATCTACTCTAAAGATAATCAAACCGCCAATGGCGGATATAACTCGTGGATTGAGCTGTATGTGCAGAGCGGAAGCCTATCAAGCATTGAGAGCTGAATGTTTTTACCCATTTAGTATTTTTTTCACTTCCATGAAGTGCATTTTGTGTAGTCCTTAGCCTTTTAGTAGCAATTTCAAGTCATAATTCAGGGTTTTTTTTCAATGAATAACATGCGTGCTTTGATATGGAGCGTTACATCAAATTCACTGTAGCGTGCTGAAGACGTATGATAAACTGATAAATACTAGACGCTTTTTGGAGCGAAATTGGTTTCCTGTATTGCGCGATGTTGCATCAGACTCATTGTACGTTGCATTACGGTCAAAGGCGCCGCATTGTCTAGATCAAACGAATGATAAATACAATTCCATTACATACAATGTATATAAATCTCTCATTTTATCAGTATCTGAGGTATTTGTTACAATTTTGCGTCTCAAAGTGTACAGTCAACCAATTACACTATAGATTTTACAAAATGTCAATTAGATCCACTGAGTTATTTTGGTCAAGTTACACAAGTTTTGCCTATTAAATAGCTACAACTAGCTGACTCGTCAAAGGTCACGGTGAATAAAATGAAGCATGTTTGCATTTTGATCAAACATAAAGACTGAAAGTCGAGTCAAATCAGTGCCGTTTTCGTTTCCTGCTTTAATATTTCAACATTCTTGTACTGATAGAGTACAAAAACGAACTAGCGCCTAGCGCTCGACTCACGGCCAGTTTCAGGCTACGTTTCAGGCGGCAGTTCGTACCCAAAATGTTTTCGTTTGCTCTTTATTTTAACATTTACTCGCGTGCTGGTAAAGTACAAACACTAAAAGCTTGGATGATTTTGATGTTGGACTTGTAGCGACAATTTTGTTGCTTGACGACAGCACAGTTAATAATTTACCAGGAGAGCGACGTAAGAAAGGATTTCACTCTAGATGCGATGGAAATTATTCCAAGCAGAGTAGTACAATACAAAATGTGGCAAGGAATACGAAATTAACTATCAGCAATTTCCCCTATTACATCCGACACATCCTATGAATCTTAAGCGAAGTGTGAGCACGAAGTTGTCGTGTCCGTCATCTCGGACCATCTTGAAGGCTCCACGATATAAACTCATGGAGGAGTCTCAAGTAGAATTTCAACACTGCAAGATGACAATTAAATACAGACCTTGTTTACAGAAGACGCCTTTTAGATCGTTCAATTCTAAAGCAAGTTTCGCCGTACAATCGGCTAAAGAATTCGAGCAAATGTCATCGATCTATCGATGCATATTTGAATAACACAGCCACAGGAGTCCCGAAATTAATCTCGTACCCAGAGCCCACATTACTTTCGGCCTGCGGTCAATCACGTCGAGCATGCGTAGTAGCATAGTTTAACAATGTTCGAGTGAGTGACACATTTGCATATTTAATTTCGACCCCTCACTATAACTCGTGGATTTGTAATCCACGAGTTAAAAATGTATAGTTCGCTTACATGCGGTTTGGAATCGCCTGTTTTAAAACGTAAAGATGTTTTAAAAGGTGTCTACAAAAGGTACTTCAAACAAACCAGTTCATTATTCATATTACAGTCAACCCTTGTTATAGCAGACAGTACCATCGTGACCGTCATTTGGTGTCCGTAATAGTGAGAGTGCGCAATAGCGGGGTGGCCCAAAATGACCCTTTCATTGGTTATAAGTTTCACATAGTAGAAGTCTAGTATACTGCACTCTTGAGATTTCTAGTTTAGTTAATTTATAGTAAACATTTCCTTTAATACATATTCATACACTATAGGTCAAAATACGGTACATAATAATAAACATTCTAAGACTTCGGACGTTCAATACTTCCAAGTAAAGTAAAACATGCAATTAAAATATACGTTTAGGACTACATGCCCGTAATTCTATGATAGTAGGAGTTCGTAGTAGCGGGAATTGTTTCCGTGCATTTCTTTTCTCTCTCATTTCTTTGTAGTTTCGGCCGGGGATTTAGCTTCCGTCTGTAATTACTGATATCGAAAAGAACGGAAAAAGTATCCACTGATGTCTAATGGCCTAAGGGGTAGGTACTAGCAAAACGTTTGTACGGGGATGCTCCACCCGGACTTTCGACCCTTTACGTATATCCTTTTACATACCAAATTTTGACGAGAGGTACCCCTTGTATGTATTTGGGAGTGTATATTCAAAACAACGCCACAGTCAAGGCAAAGCTAGGGTGCAAACATTTCTAGCGTTAAAACGTACGTATGATGTACGTATCATGTACGTATCATGTACGTATGATGTACGTATGATGTACGTATGTGCGCGCGGTTTGGCTTGAGTGACACGCTCTATACTCAAACTTGTGAGTTCCTATACCTTTCCTATATATTAAATCGAGAATTCCCTGCCTCTTTCTATACTTCTAGTATCAAAAAAGTACCCTTTTCGGGAGGTGCAACCCCGTATAGTCCAATATAGGGTAAAGATTATTATATTTGGCAAGATTTTTTCGGCTTGAAGTTTGATTTCAGCGCGCGCCTTCCATTTTTTTAAAAATTATTATTATTTCTTTTTGTTTATAAGAATCAGCAAGAGAATCGGCCAAAAAAATCTCACTATACTGAGCTAAATAAACTATAAATAAGACACAAGTAATCAAAATGGTTTGAAGAAATGTAATTTTATTCTACTGGTCATAAATAATAAGCTCATTTTTACGTGCGAAAAGCAAAAGCGGAAGCAACTCTAACCAGACTCAGTTGCACTAGACAGTGAGTGGTCTATGACTACTGAGTCTGCGTAGAGCAATTTTCGTAATCCTGTGAAAAAAGTGAAAAAGCGGGAATTTGGAATGTATTTATGGACATGAGTAATACCCAAACAAATGGTGCTTCCGCTTCTGCTTTCGCTAGTGAAAACCATGCTTTAGATAAAGCATTACAGTATAAACGCCTGCATATAACAACCTAGGATTTTCTAGGATATTTCAGTGATGCCTAGTGGAAATTTAGGCTGTTTTATTTGGTTCTAAAATTGTTTTTTCTTTTCTTTTCTTTTCTTTTCTTTTCTTTTCTTTTCTTTTCTTTTCTTTTCTTTTCTTTTCTTTTCTTTTCTTTTCTTTTCTTTTCTTTTCTTTTCTTTTCTTTTCTTTTCTTTTCTTTTCTTTTCTTTTCTTTTCTTTTCTTTTCTTTTCTTTTCTTTTCTTTTCTTTTCTTTTCTTTTCTTTTCTTTTCTTTTCTTTTCTTTTCTTTTCTTTTCTTTTCTTTTCTTTTCTTTTCTTTTCTTTTCTTTTCTTTTCTTTTCTTTTCTTTTCTTTTATTTTCTTTTCTTTTCTTTTCTTTTCTTTTCTTTTCTTTTCTTTTCTTTTCTTTTCTTTTCTTTTCTTTTCTTTTCTTTTCTTTTCTTTTCTTTTCTTTTCTTTTCTTTTCTTTCAATTCTTGTTGCTTGTCAAATAAATACTTCAATAATATGTGTGTGGCCCCTTCTGGAGTATTATTTAATTCTATAGTGAGGACAACAGATCTTACTGATTTAAATGTCATTTTTTACTAGACATGTTTCGGCAATGCGATTGCCATCTTCAGTAGTAAGGAGAATGAATACATAAATCTATATTATTTATGCCCTAAAGAAAGAAAGAAAAGAATTCGCGCTGAAACTCAAAGAAGCGTTACACATTCGTTAATTGGTTCAAACCGTCGCTTAACTATTTCTCTAGTGCTCGATCGGTCAACTTGAAACGGCTATAGTTCTTACATGAAAGCACCCACAGTTACGAGCTTTCGTTCACTTACTACATAAAGACTGAAGTTTTTAATGGTAGGTGTTTTGTTAACATCGGGGTTACCATAGCGACGAAACGATGACGTCACCGTTTTAGATCCCAAGCAATTTTACGCGTTTTTCGACCTAAACTTTCAAAACGACACACAAGGCATCAATATTTAGGGCTTTGCCTAGCAGCATACGAAGAAAAATTGGAGAAATTCGTATAAACGGATTTTGAATTATTAAATTTCGTCGCTATGGTAACCCCGATGTAAACAAAACACTACCACTGAAAACTCCAGCATTTATGTAGTAAGTGGACGAAAGTTCATAACTGTGGGTCCCCTGTGGTTGCTATCATCATGATGTAAGAACTACAGCCATTTCAAGTTGACCTGTCATGTCAATTTAGAAATAAAACTAGCCATTTCTAATAGAAAGTGAAGTGCTGCGAGTATGCAAAGTATACAACAACAATTGAGAGTGGGTACATTTAACCCGTGAAACACTAAGTGAACGTACAAGTTGTGAGTTGTAATGGATTTCTTTTGTATCTTTGACTGGTAAATAATTAGCGATATATTGTTAATACAAATTTTGCTTATTGTTCTTTTAATTTTAACCAGTCTTTGAATCAGTTTTGAGAGAATTATCAAGCTGTGTGATCGTGTTAGATCTACAGTAAGCTGAAACCGAATTCAACCCTCATTCGTCAGTACAAATATTCATAAAGGTCAAAGGCTGTTTCTTTAGTAGTGATGTTTTACAGGCAGCAACAAAAGTGCAGACGAACTCATAAAAGATCATTGTCTTTCTCTAAAACCATCACTAAACTGCCTGTATTAAAAACGTCACTAGCCTGTGACCTTTATAAATATTTGCACTGACGAATGAGGGTTGAATTCGACATGATATCGAACATGAAACTTTGTGCACGGTCAAGACCAGTTCAACATCCAGACTAGAACAAAGAAATGTAACAAAAGGCTTCCTAACCATTCCCCTCTATTAACTATGCTAAGCTTTTGTGCTATCTGTCGAATTCAACCCTCATTCGTCAGTACAAATATTCATAAAGGTCAAAGGCTGTTTCTTTAGTAGTGATGTTTTACAGGCAGCAACAAAAGTGCAGACGAACTCATAAAAGATCATTGTCTTTCTCTAAAACCATCACTAAACTGCCTGTATTAAAAACATCACTAGCCTGTGACCTTTATAAATATTTGCACTGACGAATGAGGGTTGAATTCGACATGATATCGAACATGAAACTTTGTGCACGGTCAAAACCAGTTCAACATCCAGACTAGAACAAAGAAATGTAACAAAAGGCTTCCTAACCATTCCCCTCTATTAACTATGCTAAGCTTTTGTGCTATCTGTCGAATTCAACCCTCATTCGTCAGTACAAATATTCATAAAGGTCAATAAAGGCTGTTTCTTTAGTAGTGATGTTTTACAGGCAGCAACTAAAAGTGCAGACGAACTCATAAAAGATCATTGTCTTTCTCTAAAACCATCACTAAACTGCCTGTATTAAAAACGTCACTAGCCTGTGACCTTTATAAATATTTGCACTGACGAATGAGGGTTGAATTCGACATGATATCGAACATGATAGCACATAAACTTAAGTTTCAACTTACCTATCCGCTAACACGATCACGCAGCTTGATAATTCTCTCAAAATTGATTCAAAGACTGACTAAAATTAAAAGAACAATAAGCAAAATTTCCCTAATTATTTACCAGTCAAAGATACAAAAGAAATCCATTATAACATACTTACCAACACTCTTTTATAACCACAACTTGTATATCCAGTGACCACTGACCATGCATTAACGTTAACTGATTATGATGACGTTTTTTGACGTCACGAGAAAATCGCTGAAAAGCTCGAGCTTTGCACGAATAGTAAGCTGCTCGCTTCGCTCGCAGCAACAATAGCCTTTTCATTTTAACCTGTTTCAAATTCTATAAAAATGGGGGTATAAAAACATTGTAAAAAATGCCCAAATCGCTAGGTTCTTATACGCGGGTTTAAATACAAGCTATTATCAATATAAGTAGTTTGGAGTTTATTTTCGTCGTCTTGACAACCACGGCCTCCAGAAGCGTCTAGTTAGGACCAAAACAAGCAGTGCTCCAACACAAAACATGAAGAAAGTAAATCCAGACCCCTCAATGTACCCTTTAAATGCAGCTACAAGAATATAAAAAACAAACAGATTACTGCAGAGATTGTTCATAACAGCTCTATGACGTCAAGACTGCGGGGATTTTCTCACTCCTTATTGTAATCATAGCAAAATCAGTTAAGTAAAAATTAGACTAGAGGAGTGCTACGAGGATTTTTTAATACTAAAATTAATCACGTAAAGCGCTTACCCAATTTCTCAATTTTGTTATGTTTGGAGGCGTACGACTGGGTATTTTCAACAAGTGGTGAGACTTGGATTCCTTTGCGGGCGAGTAACACAGACAGACAGACAGACAGACACAGACAGACAGACAGACACAGATAGATAGATAGATTTGTGCGTCGCTTCCTGAAAAAAGGCATATTCTTGGTCGTTTGGAACTTGTAAAAGTTTTATCATTTCTTCCATAAACTTTCTCCTCTTTCCGTTATGGTATTTGTCCTCAGGAAATGAATATGAAGGCCGACTGTTTTCAGAACTACTTTCACGATTTATCACCGAACAACAGTTGAATCATTTTCTTTTCAACATTCCCACGTTTTTCTTGTGAACGTCCGTACAGCCGAAATCCAAGCCTCGATTTGGTGTTGAAAATTCGGTCAAAGTTGCACGCTTCCAAATATATAGAAATTGAGCCGTTATTGTTTCGTGAGTTGCAAGGTCATGGCCGTAGCCACCGGTACGGTTAGTCAGGTTTCAACCGGACCAACTTTTACCGTTAGAACCATTGTCACTGCAGTTTTGAAGCATGAATTCGTGTAGGAAAACGAAAAAACCGGACCAACTTTTACAAACCGTACCAATGTTTAAATGGTGACTACGGCCCTGAAGGTATGTCACGGCAGGCATCCTCCGAATGAACGTCAACAAAAGATTTCTCATTAGCGTCTCTTGTTCAACATGGCTATCGTTCCTTTATCTTTCATCAGTGTTACATCCCAAACCTATTCTCGATTCTAGCCAGACACATCAACAACATACCACGGGCAGCCTGAGGGTGTGGTGTCCTCTCGCGCTCTCATGGATCGGGACATGTGAGTCCTGGACATGGGTAATTTAACAGAGCTATTTCACCTATAAACGTCGACTTACTTTGCTGAGGAACCCTTCCTTTGAATCCAACAGCTGTAATACTGCGTATCAAGTGGTTATACTGAAGGAAAGAGCAAAATGGCATTTTTGAGCTCAACTGAGTTTTAACTCAGTAAAAATAAAAAATGCTTACATGATTAAAAATTAAAAATTAAAAATTAAAAATGCTTACATGATTGACGCAGTCTTGTGAAACAAAGGGCTGGTTAAAAAGTGTGAATTACTCGGAAAAAAACCCTTTTTACTGCAATCAATCAGTTTCGCGTTTTCTGACTCCGCCATAAATGTCCGAGACGCCCTGGACCCCCGAGGACGTGACTGATCGAGAACTGTGGTAAATAAGAGTCCATATACCAACGATTTACGTCATCGTTTTGATTTTTTGCGCTCACGCTCGAAGCTATACTAGTTTGACGGAAAATTACTTCTCCAATTTGTAGTGAAAAGCAAATTTACAATATGAATGGCATTCCGTAGCATGGACTCTTATTAACCAACATTTTATCTCATAACAAAATTTGTTATAGACACAACATAACATTTTGACCATCAGTGTGTGACGTAAAATGTTGAAAGTAAATCAACGTACCTTTCTTACTGTTGCAACTACCCAGAGGAAGAAAACAGAGTGGAATTTATGTAACGAGAACTAATTAGAAGATTAATTTGGAAACGTAAACGGAATTTTATTTAAGATAGACTGATAACATAAGTTCATTTAGTATCTAATATACATATAGTACAAGACATACATGTATAATATGTATGATATTTTTTTTAACAATTTTACCACCATTATCTATTTGTTTATTAGTTAGTTATTTAGTATACTAGACATTTAGCTATTTACATTACATTTATATTTATGTCGTAGCACAGTGTCTGAAAATCAGTTTACTGAGCCGTTTACCGTGGTTAGATAAAGTTGATTGATTGATTGATTGATTGATTGATTGATTGATTGATTGATTGATTGATTGATTGATTGATTGATTGATTGGAATAATTGAGTTAGTTGCGGGTTCAGTTCTAGTATAAGAAATACATGGGCGAGGGGGGAGAAAGGGATTCAGACCAAACAACCATCGATGATATACCTGATCAGTAACATAGATGATCTTGCGCTTTGAGTCAAAAGTTAATCCAGTGGGATGAAAGAATTGCGCATGCGTACCAAATCCATTACGGTAACCTTCGTTGTGTCCACCAGCCAAAGTTGTTACAACACCTTGTTAAAACAAGACCACGTATAAGAACCTCTACACGATAACTACTGACAATAGACCATTTGAGGACCTCTACTATGTAGCTGAAGAACCGGGGGGGACTCCATTGTAAAAGGATCGGGTATGCTCGTCGTATCTCTTAGGGGTAAAAATCAGCAATTTGGTATCTTTTAGGGTGTTTATGTTCATCATTATAATGTTCAATCGTCCAACCACGCCCTTCTTAAAATAATTCCGGTATCTTTTATAGGGGTATTATTTTTTAATTTCCGACGAGCATACCCGATCCTTTTACAATGGAGTCCCCACCCCTCACCCCCCGGGGGCTGAAGACTCAACTGCGGGTAATATACCCTCTGGAGTTCTGATAACAGTCCAATAATAACGCACGATGATAACGTGCTTGGTGGAAAAAAGTCCTGTGTAACTCAACCGTCTCACAGTCTTGCACGATGTTGGCGCTGCTCTCGATGCTGGTGAAGAAATTGGCGTCTTGTACCTTACCTTGATTTTAGTCATTATAATACCTTTTGGCCTCGAGTAGCCAAAGATGCAACGTCTGCCGCGAGAAATCGTCTAATATACTGATATTTTATGCAAATTCTACTGTTTTCTTTGTCCATTAGTGCTATCTACTTCTAAATAGTGCAAAGTATTGCACGCTTTTTGTGTTTGTACTCTAGTTATTATTATTTTCATAACTATTCTTTTCTCCCCTTTCTTTGGGGTTAACCTCGTTGGGACCCTGAGTCTGTTTTCGTTTGCCCTCATAAACATAATTAATATCATCATCATCATCATCATCATCATCATCATCATCATCATCGTCATCATTATCATTATTAATGTCAGTTATTCTTAGCTTAGTGGAAACCTCTAAATAAAAACATTGTAGCAGCTTGGTAAGTTACCGTTCAAAGTGACCATCCGAACACCGTTATTGTCCTAAAATCAAACAAAATAGAGAAAAAGATAAACGTACAAACAGATTTAAAGGAAATCAATATTTTGTAGCTGTCGCTATAACGATAGCTAACGATATCATGATAGCAACCATTTCAGCATCCATTGTAGCATGGTTAGCATGGTTTTATAGACCAGTCACAAAATAAACCCGCAGTAATTAGGGTATGATTGGCTCCTAGTTCGTTTCGGTGACATACTTAATTATAACCGAAGAGCAGGGGAAAATTACTTTTCCTCTTAGCCTTAACCTACATCCCAATCCCCAGGTCAAAGATAATGCACTCAACGTGGATTACAGAAATGCAGTACAGAAGTACAATGTATTCTTGATGGTCTAGACTACCAACGCGGTTTAATTACTCGTGCCCAGGCCTTTAGGCCGGGAACGAGTTATAAACTGCAAATGTTTTTTTTTTCTCTCTCTGTTCGTCGCCAGAAGAGGCCTTTCTTGCGCAATCGGTCACGTGTTAAAGCTTCTGATTGGTTAAGAGCGCAAGAAACAATGCCCCTCATTCATCATCACCTTTGAGCGAGTGCGAACTCTTCGAAGGTCTTCGAAGTGAACGCCAGTCAGGAACTTTAGGAATGCAAGATGGCGGACAGCCCAAAAAATAGCTTTCAGAGACAGGCTTTTCCAGCAGTGAGACAATAGAAAATGGAGCTTTTAACTCGAGATATACCTAGACACTTATAAGAGCTTCAGAATGGGCTGTTATTTTGAGCTTGATCTCCAATACTTTGACCAAATATCGAACTCTCAATGGAGTACTTGAAAACTGAAGCTCTCGCGACTCGGAGCAATTCCTTTGAGCTGGAAATCTACGAATTTCTCACCCTACATGTTGCTAAACGAACGCATATAGAGGCAAGTCAATTATATTTTTCATTCAAGCATTCAAGAGATCTTGAGAGGTTTTTGTAATGAAGTTTAACACAATTCTGGCCAGACAATTTATTTATATATTTTCATGGAACCAAGGCTCTATTTGACCTGATGCGTTTGGTCACGTAATAGATAAAACATCTGAAACATGAACGAAAAAATACACGATTTGTTATTGTGTCAAAAACGTCGTTGTAGAAGTCTTTACAGCAAACAATTGAGATATATAGTGAAATAAAAAGTTGAATAAACTGGTATATTTTTGCATGTTGGGACAAAGGCAAACACTAAGCTGCTGACAGACAAATTGACTAATCAGATATTCTTTAAAAAGGTCAAAAGTTAAGTGAAGAATGCTTGAAACGGCTCGGGGAAGAGTACGAACGGGGCCGGTCATTGAAGCCTCTCCTAAAAGGGGCTCCCAGGGCACGAGTGAACGCACGTGTGCGTCTAGTTGCAATTGAAACCCCCCCGTCTATCTAGGTGCTTGAAAGACCGTTAAAATCACTTTTCAAAATACAGTCCTAACATCTTACAGTATTTTCTGTAGGCACCAAATCTACATAGTTCTTACAAAGTTACTTGTAGAAATTAACACATTATACTTACAAATTCGGCCACGTACAGGATTCGATTTTCTGCGTCATACGCAAGGCCTTCTGGGTAATTGAATCGTGCAGATTTCCCTGTGCCGTCTTGAAACCCTTGTCTTGCCCCTCCTGCAAGGGTGGACACTTTGCCTTCAAAATAAAACACATTCACTAGGTAAGGAAAGGGACTTCCTTTGTTAGTTATGCTTTGTTAGACGAGATATTTACACATTGGACTTTTTTGGTCGAACTCCTCTTACCCCCTTTAATAATAATAGTTTCAAGAAAAAGTTTCATTGCACTAACTCACCGCTTTGCGTATCAACGGTCCTGATCACGTGATTATACTGCAAAATAGAAAACCACTTTATCGAACAATGGCCACATCCCAAGATACAGGTGAATGAGTCCTGTACTACCTAAAGCCTAGTTCACTACCTGTTTATATATCTTGTTACCATGTAAATTATATATTGTTTAATAAGCGACTATAGCTGATTTACTGTCAAATCGTCATTGTCAGCACACAATAGTGTGCACTGAAACCACTGATTTGGATAGTGCAGGGCTCACTCAATTGTATCTTTTGAAGTTGCTACACAGGAAATTTGCATGATCGCGCGCGTCATATACTATCAGAAAACTTGACCCACTTTCTTTGTAAACTAATTAGTGTCAATAGTCCCCTTCACAGTTCTCAGCGCCATCTTGAAAGGTAGCCGTGCCTTTGCATCGAAGCGAGACAAACGGTGAGTTTGCAGTGATAGAGACCTGTGAATTATTGTCCTAGGTGTTAAAAAGGTGTAACGGGAGAAAATTAAGACAAATTCGTTAAACAAAATATATGTTATTCTTTGCTAAATTGGCAAAAGTATTTATAGATTGGCAGATTATTCATTGAGTGGCAGGTGATCTATAGCCACATAACAAGTAGGTTAAAGTTCGCGTGATGCACCTGTTGCAAGTCATTAATATTATAGTACTCCGAGTCAGAACTATTGTGACTTTTGATTCCAAGTGTTATGACCAGTACTAGAGGTTACTTGTACCAGTTTCATGGATTCCTTAACTTTCTTGTATTAGCCAATAACTCTCCTTTTACGTTACCTTAGCTTTCAGTAATAATTAATGCTTGATTGTAATTGGCTTTTAGATTGTAACGCATTGTGAATCTAGTCTTTGCGTATGCATATTATACCTGTACGCGTTAGGTAATACAAGTTAGGGTGGTATAGCATACCATATATAAAGAACAGATCTAGAGTTGTAAGTGAGATAGATTGAGAAAGTGATGAGTGATGAAATATAAAATATTAATGAAACAGTATAAATACAATTGTAAAATTTAGTTAAGTTAGGAGACTCGCAGCCCAGTGCTGGAACTTAAGTTAACAAGATTAAAGAAGATTAACAGTCATCTCCGTGCCTCGTTACTCCAAGTCTCGTACTTCTCGTAAGGGTATTTGTACGGGCCCTAGCCGAGTGTAGTGGTTCTACCATATCGTATTGCTAATTACCCCAAGTTAGTACAGTGATTGTACAACAGCGAATAGAGAAACAAGATCTCTATAAAGAAGCAAAATTCTTACCGTAACAGTGGTGGAGAACCCGGGTAATTGGAGTCGAGGGAGTCTCCCGCGGAGCAAGAAAAGAATATCAACCAGAAAGACAAAGCAAGAAGAAAAACAACCAAGAAAGACGAAACAAGAAAAAGACAACACGAAGAAAAACAAAAAAGAACAATACAAAAGATCAAGAGATCAACGACGATTAGCGTGTGTACAAATTACCTAAGTCGTAAATTAGGTACACGTGAAAGTACATCTCGAACTGAAGTAGCGAATTGTGACCAAGTACAAGGTAGACAAAATTGTTTACGTGTTCAAGAAACGGTAAAGTACCAGAAAATTTTGAGGACACTGTTTTATCTGAAGAACGACGAACATTTCCAAATTTTGAAGTTGAGCCAGAGGTTGGCATATTTTTCCTGGATCGAGTAGCCCACAGTTGTGCGTCAAAGTAAACGCGAAGTAAGGATCAAGAGAATCCGTTGTTATTGGGATTTATTCCGTCCAGCGCATATTTTTCAGTCCACAAGAGGACAAAACAAGTAATAATTCGTCGAAACAAAGAGAAGACAGGTACCTGCTGAGATTGACAGGTGTCTTGAACGCTCGCTTGAACATTGAAAAATTTTGAATATCTTATTGGACACATTCAAAGCGAAAGCCACGAGGATTGTACTATAGTTGTACAGTGAAATCGATATTGATTGTATACACGCTCTTTATGTCGAGAATCCATAAACGTTTCCAGAAACCAAAGCGAAACGAGGAGGACGAAGAGTTTCCAAGTCCACATTACAATTTGGCAACTCCAACAAGCCCTCCAACCGGAACACTAGCCGCTCTAAAGAAAAAGCGTCGAGCACAAATTACTTCGACCCCATTATCAGGCGACGAGTCCTCTGAAGAAGTGCCGTCTCCCGACTTAAGCTGGGACAACGTATTGGAAGAAAATTCAGACTCAGAAGTCACCTTTAAGCCCTTGCCTTCAAGGACTGAAAGCGGAATATCTCCTAGCACAACAGCTAGCGACATCAACGAAGACTCAACGATGGAAACACCAGAAACTCCAGAAGGTGTTGCAGGAAGTAATCTTCCACACACAGACATACTTCAGATCTTACAACACATGAATCAAAAGCTGGACCAACAAACGGCCACTATGGACCAACAAGCAGCCACTATGTATCAACAAGCCACTGAGTCACAACGTTTAAACGACAAAATGGACCAACAAGCGGTCACCATGAACCAAAAACTAGACCAACAAGCAGCAGAGATAGTCACCATACAGCAACACATGGACGAGCAGGCTGCAAAATGTGATCAACAACACAATGACATCAGAGACTACACTGATCAAAGGCTAAGCGAGCTGTCTCTTAAGATAGATCAACAAAGTGATTTCTGTCGTAAAGCCAACCAGGAATTACGGGAAGAGCTTATGACCTGTTTGGATCAACATGAGGAGCAGAGTCAGAAAGCCAAGGAGGAGCTCAAACTATCAATGGAAAAGCTAAAAGATGAGTTGATGGTACTAAATGATGAGATCTTAACGGAATACAAAAATATGAACAAATTGAAGAGTGACCAGAGCAAGGAGGACACAAAGGGAAAAACCAAACCATTAATGGACGAGCAGATGAAAATGTACAAAGAACTAGAGAAATACGAAGAAACAAATGAGGAGCAACAAAACGAATTCGCCATAGAGGCCCCAAGAAAGATTAAAGACCGGCAGGAGAAGTCGGAAGATATTATTGAACCATTATTAGATGTAGATATTTTAAAGCTCCAGAATTTGATGAATCAGAAATCAGACGAAAAGCCCATTATAGACATGTCGTTAGAGTGTATGACCTCCAGCTCGCAGGCTTCCTCAGTCCAAGATACCATAGCACTTACTCTACTCGCAACAGCGATGAAACAACCAATATCAGCTGCAGTAATCATTGAACATCCTGAGCCATCTACTGACCAAAAGACTGTTGACGAAAACATAACCATTGAAATCACTGTTACTGGAAAAGAAAATGAAGAAAAGTCCTTCCTTCCTAAATGGCAGGCACCTCGACAAGCCAGCGGTAGAGATATAGCAAATACAATCAAGAAGTGCTCAGAAATGATGGCGACTTACCAAAAGGAACAAGCTTCAGAACAACAAGTAAAGCAGGACCAGCAACTACAATCAAATCAAAGGAAAGAAGACAAGCACCCCGTACACAAGCAAGACAAAGAACCAAGACAAGCATATCAACCAACCAAGATTCCTGAACAAGAACTAATGCAAACGAGAGCAACAGAACACAAGGAAGAACAAAACGCAAAGCAACAAGAATCTCACCAAACTGACACGGACCGCCCTCGGACAAAACATTATGTTCATAATTGCCGCATGATAGTTGTTATTAGTCATGCCCTTTTTAACACATTATTGATTGCTACCAGAAAGCAAAAAGAAAAGTCACGACAAGTAGGTTCGGGTTATTGTAAGACACATCGAAACTTGCGCGATGTTATCAAAAGTATTCTGGTTAGGACCCCGTTCAATGGACCACCCCCAGAGAAAGGACCACCTAACAAGAAGAGAACAGTATTGATTACTATGGACTACAACCGCAAGTCAATGGACTAAGAACACAAAGGGAACAATTATTTGATCACTTATGTTTAATAAGAATTATTGCTACTAGTTATTTGTTATATGACATAGTTATTAGTAATTTGATTGCAACCCCCGGAGACGATTGATTAGTCTAGTCCGGTCATGGACACGGTTGCGTCCCGTGATAGCTACGATAGTGCTCAGTTTATAATTTTTTTTCGCAGCCAGGAGGCTTTGCTCTTAAGATGAGGGTAATGTAACGGGAGAAAATTAAGACAAATTCGTTAAACAAAATATATGTTATTCTTTGCTAAATTGGCAAAAGTATTTATAGATTGGCAGATTATTCATTGAGTGGCAGGTGATCTATAGCCACATAACAAGTAGGTTAAAGTTCGCGTGATGCACCTGTTGCAAGTCATTAATATTATAGTACTCCGAGTCAGAACTATTGTGACTTTTGATTCCAAGTGTTATGACCAGTACTAGAGGTTACTTGTACCAGTTTCATGGATTCCTTAACTTTCTTGTATTAGCCAATAACTCTCCTTTTACGTTACCTTAGCTTTCAGTAATAATTAATGCTTGATTGTAATTGGCTTTTAGATTGTAACGCATTGTGAATCTAGTCTTTGCGTATGCATATTATACCTGTACGCGTTAGGTAATACAAGTTAGGGTGGTATAGCATACCATATATAAAGAACAGATCTAGAGTTGTAAGTGAGATAGATTGAGAAAGTGATGAGTGATGAAATATAAAATATTAATGAAACAGTATAAATACAATTGTAAAATTTAGTTAAGTTAGGAGACTCGCAGCCCAGTGCTGGAACTTAAGTTAACAAGATTAAAGAAGATTAACAGTCATCTCCGTGCCTCGTTACTCCAAGTCTCGTACTTCTCGTAAGGGTATTTGTACGGGCCCTAGCCGAGTGTAGTGGTTCTACCATATCGTATTGCTAATTACCCCAAGTTAGTACAGTGATTGTACAACAGCGAATAGAGAAACAAGATCTCTATAAAGAAGCAAAATTCTTACCGTAACAAAGGTATCTATCATTGCACGCTCACCGTTCGCCTCGCTTCGATGCAAAGGCATGCACGGCTACCTTTCAAGGTGGCGCAGGGAACTGTGAAGGGGACTATTGTTCGACTATGGGAATCGAGCACACGGACTCTCCAATTACCGGTTGGATACTCTAACCACTCAGTGGCTATTGCATGTGGATGTCAGTTTCAAACAGCGACTGTGACAGACAGACATATTTTGGTATAGAGACTTTTCACCACCACGTGATGGCAGCCATGACAGAAGGCACAACAATAGAGTCTTTTCCCCCTGGGAAACTGAACTCTTTCTCATGTAAACCAGCTGATTAGACCAGACTCTTTTGTTCCTGCCTCCTGTCATGTACATGTGATTGACCAACATGTAACTGTAAAATGGTCTATTAGCTATACAATGTAGCACAACAATGTTTACATGATCAGCGACATATAGGACTTTGTTCTCCACGTCATGCGCCATTCCTGTTGGATGATAAAATTTGGCTACTTTATTGTGTCCGTCTTTGAGTCCTTGTTGTCCACCGGTTAGGGTAGTAACTGAACCTGTTAAAATAATATCATCGATCACAGAATTAAATAGAAAAATAAAGTGCTGACAGATATTAGATATTTGCAATGGTTTTACCACATACGTTGCGGGGACCGAGTCTCTACGTCGGGAACTCCGTATCCCACTAGACTCTTCCTCATGGTCTGGGTTCATTTACGTCCCTAAATTAATGTGGTTTGGAGAGACTACGGTTTGACAAATAAATCGGCGGAGAGGACGCGATGGTCTAACGCATTACAAATCTGATCGAATGGATTGATGATCATTTAAAGGGAAAAAGTCCAAGGAACCTACAGCAATTTACTTATCAAATAACTCATGGATGAATGAGCTAAGATTATACATAAGGAATAAAGAGTGATATTAATTAAAATGAATGGATCATTAACAAATATCAAGACAAGGATCGATTTCAGTTATACATGTATAATAGGTCGTGATTTGTCTACACAATAGCCAGAGTTTATGCTAGGGCGTGCTTGTATGTTTTCTTTTCAATGACATGGACTGCGGCCAGTAATCGAAAAAAATCAGAACGTGGTTCAACTTTCCAATCTTTACGACGTGGATCAATTAGTTAAATTTCTAAGGAAAACCAATTAACAATACCACAGCTAGAAATACCCCGCACTAGAGTGTCAGGACTTACCGTCTTTTAGAGATATTATCCTAATTGCATGGTTATCCTGAGGAAACAGGGACAGAATCTTAGCGTATGTTCGTACTAATCCGGATAAAGTTGGAACTGAACGCACCTTTTACCTACGGTTAGGCCTTCCGTTCACACCAAGACAGCGTTTTCATTTTGTCTTGGGTGCAAAAACGGAAGAAAAAAAGATGCATGCGTTTTAAAATTAATTTAACCGCGGATTAGTGGTTAGTAACGTACGCAGTGGAAGACATACAAATTAGTAGATGATTTATCACACGCGTATCGTCATATCATCATCATTTGGTATTTATTCGGCGGTAAGTAATTATTATGACTGGTACCTCAAGATAAATACTTCACTCACCGTGTCTCCAATATAAAGTATATTGTTGTCATTATCTATAAGAATTGATTGTGGATTAGTGAATGCTGCCTTTGTACCAATGTCATCAACAAATCCAGTCTTCTCGTTACCAGCGAACGTTGTAACCTCTCCTGACAGGATAAAATACAAAATTATATAATAAACAAATAAACAAACAAACAAACAAACAAACAAACAAACAAACAAACAAACGATCAACAGAACGAACAAACAAACAATCAACAGAACGAACAAATCAATCAATCAATCAATCAATCAATCAATCATATTTTCACAGCAGCATAATAATAATAATAATAATAATAAATGGTTCTTCATAGCGCATCAAACAAAAGTCTCGATGCTCTTTACATTAGGCCAGATAGAATTACAGATTCTTGAAGTTTAACGAAATACCATTAGATTATGCGTTCCTGATAAACAGGAATGTTTTCAGTTGAGATTTAAAGGAAGCCAGAGAGATAGCATGTTTCACAGTGTCCGGTAGATTGTTCCAAAGTGAAGGTGCAGCCAGTGAAAAGGATCTTTTGCCAAAGGTAGAAGTTCTTGAACCTGGTTCTTCGAGAAGAAGCTTTGAAGAGGAACGCAGTAAACGGCTGGGCTTATACGGCTTGAGAAGATCAGAAAGGTACTTTGGGGCGAGTCCATGAAGGCACTTGTACGTTAAAAGGAGGATTTTGAATTCGATTCTTTCAGAAACAGGGAGCCAGTGTAATTTCTTAAGGATTGGTGTAACACTTCAGAGCGTTTAGATCGGGAGACGAGCCTTGCGGCGGTGTTCTGTACTTTCTGCAGCCGGTCGATGAGATAGGAGGGAAGACCAAGAAGAATACTGTTACAGTAATCCAGGCGCGATGAAACGAAGGCGTGTACAAGACGTTCTGTCGTAGACTGATCAAGGTAACGCCTAATTCGACCAATATCTCTAATGGCCAGAAAAGCACTCTTACAGATGTTGGTGACGTGTGTGTCCATACACAGATTATTGTCAAAGGTGACGCCCAAGTTACGTACTTCGGCGACTGGAGCAATGCTGTAGCCACCAACGCTGATACCAGCCAGTAGGGATGCTGAACGGAATTTTGAGGAAATGTGAATAACCTCAGTTTTACCATCATATCCACACAGTGGTTCTTCATCTGCTGGCACTCACTCCACATTAAATATTTTACATACAATGCTAAACTCACACGTTTGATTTTGCTATAAATAATATTTTTGTCGTTATTGCTATATTGGGGACACACTTCAATTGGAGCCCAACTCTGTTATATGATCCTGACCAATTTATGATTTTCAATTTAACAAATTGAAGATGGTTTTGAGTTGTCTGTCCTCTTATTGACACACTCTTGACGTCATAAACTGTTCAAAACTCAAGTGGAATCACAAGCGCAGCGTTTTGTACAACAACAGAACGAGCGCGCGCGCTGAAACGTGTCTACAGTGTGTTTGTCCTCTTATTGACACACTCTAATCGACGAATCAGATTGCGAGATTAGTATCAAGTGTTGTATATAAAAACCATTTTTCTGTTATCATATAGACGTTTATTTGTATCCAGTATTTTTTTTATGGTTCAAAGTCTAGTTAAACGACCAGGAACCCCCCACATAAAGGCAAGGACTACCATCCTTAATTCTAGAACAACAGGTGTCTTTGGAATTTAGAATTTCTTTGTACGTCTTAATCTAAATCTTTACCTGATTTTAAATCGACTCTTCTAATTCTTGAGTTGCCCTTAGAAAAAAAATGCGTAACCGTAAATAGCCGTTTCCTAAGATACAGCTGAGTGAATCCTGTACTATCCAAAGCCTCGTTTTCGTTACACTAGCTCTCTATAAATTTTGTTATCCTGTAAATTATATGTATTGTTTAATTTAATAGCGACTAAAGCTGCTTTATTGTCAAATCGACAATGTCAATACACGATAATATGTACTGAAATCGTGGAATTGGATAGTACAGCACTCACTCCAATGTCTATCTTGGGAAACGATTATTGGTTACTGTCATTACGACATCACACGAAGAGCACCTTAATAATTAATTCATACTCAATTGGCGTATATATTGCGGACTTCATTAAACGGGACAGCTATAAATCACTATATTATCAGTTGTGTGTGTATTTATCGTATTTTTATTGAAAACCTTGAGTTTCAAAAGAGTTCAGCTAACAATCCTTACTTTGACCGTACGAGTAATGTTCTTATCACAAACCTCTCTGGCTAAGAGTCAGTGTTGAATTTCGGTCTGCAGAGGCCCTATTCAGCATCATCATTACCATATAATAATCATCATCATCGTCATTGTTATCTTACCGAATCAACAACATACATGACATTTCTAACAGAATCGACAACCATTCCTGTGGACAAAGACCGGTAACAAACAGTTATAAACCTCAATGTATTAAAGTTCTTGATCTCATATTACCGCCGTTTTCGATGAAACGCGACTACCTAGACATCAACATTGTAGATTGCACTTTGCATTAGACGTACGTCAATATTCTTTACCTCTCAATAAATGCACATTTTACGAGATACATCGATTGCTATCAATTGCAAAAATTTAAAAGATGCTTTTTTGAAGTTTGGAAGTGCAGACTACAATGTTGATGTCTAAGTAGTCGCGTTTCATCAAAAACGGCAGTAATTCATAAACACAATGTATCAGGTTCTGTTTGCTGGGAGTTATATAGGAACATTTGGATATGACTTGATGCACCAATTACATGCTTGATTTGGGGCAACGTGCATACCCGGGCTTGGATATCCGATCCTGCATTGATTAGTTGAATCCATGTGTTAGGATGTCTTAACACATAGGTTATATCCCAAAATATATCCCAACCTCGTCCTCAGGCTCTCTCTTCTCGCTTTTTTTAGCTGAATATATCCATTTTGAAATCACTAACAAATTCTGCAATCTAATTGGTTAAAAAGTGTGTGATTAATTCCTAAATCGTATCTTTTTCGTATCGTATCTTCCTTAATCGCATTCTTTTGTTCAGCCAATCACAAAACAGTTTTTTCCGTATGAGCCAATCAAATAAGAGAATCAAACAAGCTATTTGAATGTTTGAATAGTTTTACAATACTTTGATTTAAATAAAAAGAGCTTTTCTTCAAAATATTGACTCTCTTTTTTGATTGAAAAAGGATTTCAAAATGGATATAATTAAGTGGTGATTAAACTTCGTGTCGTGCAATTTTGGGCCAGAAATCATACTGTCTCATGATTAGCAAATTGTACTCCCGCGTAATCACTCGTATGATTTTGGCCCAAATTGCACTCCACTCAGTTTATTACCATTATTTATAATGGTTTCATTTTCATAATTCAGATTTTGACTATAAATTATAATGTACGATTGAGAAACCATTTCGTAACCTCGCGTTTCGTGTTGGATGAGAGGTTCCAAACACCTCGAAACAATAACACCTCGAAACAATAAAAAGCACACCTGTTTGTGGGTGTTAGGAACCTCTGATCCAACACTTGCTTTCGTTTAAGAAATATTACATCGTACTCGGGATACCTGAGACATGATTAAATTGTGCGTTTTTCCCTCGTCCATCGCGATAACCCTTGATAGCCCCAGCAAGTGAAGTAACCCTGCCTAGAGAAATAGAAAGTAAAAAATAATCATTCAGATGATAGCCTAATATAAGATGAACTTGTGGATACAATAAATGGCCAATTTATCAGTGAAATAGAGCAGGCTCTACACCAATCACAAAATGGCGTCCGAATTTTATTTTTCAACCTAAGACGTAATGATCCCTGAAATACTAAAAAATTATGTCTCACTTAGTAACTATGCAAAAATTTAGAAAGTTTCACTGAAAATCCGCAGAGATATGAATTTTTGAATTTGCTAATTTTACAAACAAATGTATGTCTGGAGGTACATGCTATACCCCATATACATTTGTCTGTAAAATTTCACAATTTGAAAAATTCATATCTCTGCAGATTTTCATTGGAACTTTCTAAATTTTTGCATAGCAAGGGACCATAATACTAAGAGAGTGAAACGCAGCATTGATGTCTATGCGATGTTCGTGGCGATTAAGGTTATGTTTAGTAACTTCGCCATGCGCGCGCAAGGCTTTCAAACAATAGAATTTGATTTTTGACGTGCGCGCGGACGGGGCCGTTTGCTTTTGGCAGCCATATTTTGTTGTTTGAGAGCCTTGAGCACTATGGCATTGTTACTACAAATAGCCTTAGTCGCCACGAACATCGCACAGACATCAATACTGAGTTTCGCTCTCTTAGTATTATAGTCTCTTGTGCATGGTTATTAAGTGCAACACGTTTTTTAATATTTTAGGGATCATTACGTCTTTGGTTAAAAAATATTATGTTAATGAGCGGCACCCATTTTGGAGACTTTGACTGTTTAGTCAAAGTAATTCTCGTGGCATGGAAAGCTATTGTAAACATGATTAACACACATTAGCATCAATGTAAAGGGCTTTTGGAGACACACTATACAAAAGGAGTAAAGTTTATAGTTGATTTTAAGTTGCGTTTGTTCTTTAGTTGTAGGGGGTGAGCGCTGATGTGATTGAAAATACTGAGAAAAAAATAGGAGAGCGAAGCTACATTACATTGACATTTTACCTGAATCGAGATCGACTTTTCTTATTCTTTCGTTGTCGTTGGATTTAGGTGACTCTGGGCAGCTCTGTAGAGGGTAGAGTAGTTTAACATTATAATCACAAAGAGCTGGCATATGCAAGCAAATTGGTGGTTAATGCAGTGCATGAGAAGTTTCATTGTAATTTAAATGCCTAGTTATGATTGCACACACACCCTTTGTCCCTATTGAAAAGGAAGGAAATATCACTAGCGCTCTCTCTGCTTAGTTAGACATCGCTCACACGGCTGTTTTAGTCCCGGTCCAAATTTCGTGGAGTACTTTCCCGTGCAAGTCTTGTCGAAGTAAAGGCAATACACAAAACAAACTTTACCAACTGTATAAAGAGGTAAATTGAGTAATATTTAAAACTTTTATAGCTTTGACTTCAGCGATTTCAGTCATGTCAAACCAAAGTCTTTACCAATGACCATGAAATGACAAGATTTCTAAATCAAATCCAATTCGCTACGTCTCATCGTTAGTCAGCCTAACCTGGCTTATCGCTTATGTCTGACTTATCTCTTCATCGCACCTTGATATCTTTGCTATTCTAAACTAATTAATTTTCATGCTGAATCCGAATATGACAGTTACCAAGACGTATTCTGTAATCTTATACGTGTAAATGACGTATTTTGTGAATTGCTACGGTGATTTCATACTGATCATGTAATTCCAAAAGCTCCTAAACTTAAAAACAATGACCACAGCTAGAAAGAGCACCTCAAAATCAGTAAAACTGAGAAGTTTGAAGGATGTCAGTTGAAAAATCAAGGAGATGTGAATTTTCAAAAATCGAAATTTGTTGGTATCTCTTGCATAACAACAAGTGTTTTCGGCATACAAAATTTCAATTTTTCAAAAGTCTCTCGCAAACAAGCGTTCAGGAGTACATTCTTGGCGTCCAAAGTTGAGTACTGCGACGCCCACCTCATTCAGGGTTTCTACTCTCAGTGGGAACCCTGTCATTATCACACCACATAGCCTACGCAGCTGACTCTTGGAGGGAAAGGGGAAGGGACGGGAGGTAGGAGGGGAGGGGAAAGGGGGACTGGGGAGGGGGAAAGGAAGATAGAGCCTAGAGCCTCTTCCTTCCTTTCCTTTCCCCTCCCCCTGCTTTTCCTCCCCTCTCCCCTCCCCTTAGAGCCGGCCACGCAGGCTACACAACACACTGTCAAACGTAAACCTTCCATAAGTGGCCCAACAACCTCAGGACCACTAAAACTATCAACATTTCCAGTACATTAGTTTGATAGTCATCTTACTTACACAGTCGCCAATGTACAACGTATTTTGCGAGGCATCGTAAGTAATTCCCCACGGATAACTAAATCGTGCTTGTGTAGCAGTGCCGTCCACTATTTTATCAGGATTAAAACAATCTGTTTTGGCGCCTTTATGAGGAGCTCCACTGCCTGCCACTGTCTGTACATATCCTGAGAAAATAGTACTATTGATTAGTGGCAAAGAAGGATGAGTTTGTGTGCGGTCTTCTATACAACAAGGTGAGCAACAATCAATCAATCAATCACCCTTAATAACGTTATTTAAGTGTCAATGGCTTCTAGCTGGCCACAAGTAGCCTACTAACTGGGGACACTGAAACGTCTGCTAGATGTTCGATTGAGGAAGGAGTGTCACGGAACAAGTGGAGCTGGAGAAAGTTTTTCAGAACAGTCGTTCAAGTTTCAGAAGTCCAGAGGGTTTTGAAAACGTACTAGAGAGAGTTGAAAGTAGACGAACGTTAAAGAAAGGGCCTTGCACAAGTGCGAGTCACGACAAAAACACTTGCAGTGCTACACTTACCAATGGTTGCTTTGAAGCTCAGATTTACAATAAAATAATAACTATTTAGTATACTTGAATTGCGGCGCGAAGCGCGAGCCGCTCGACAACAAAGTTGAGTTATAGATGTTTACAGTGACTACTTTGCAGTGGATATCACAGGCACCCCAGGCTCTGTTTTTCAGTCGTGCCCAGGCCGTAGGCCGGAAACGAATTATAAGCTGCAAATGTTTTTTTTTCTTTTTTTCCGATTGTCGTCTCGATTGTTTCATTAGAATAAAAAAGCGCCAGTCAATCAGCATCTGTTATATACAATCGTGCTATTTGCTGGGGGTCTCAGAACACGGTTTTGTTCGTTATTTTGCAGACGGACTTAAGGTGGCCCGTACCTATTGATTTGTTTGTCAGACATAATTTTTAATCGCGTCTTTTTACATCAAAACCTTGTCCGATTTTTAGGAAATTTGCAGCCATTTGTCTACAAGCCTTGAAATTTGTACCGGTAATTATTTTTCTGCGAATTAGATCAAGGAAGTCGAGATATCAGACGATTTTTAAAAATGGCCTTTTGAGAAAAATTGGTCATAAATCCAAAATTCCAAGGTGAATTTTTTTCCTATTTCGTCAATCAAGTATAAAGGCATAGAGGACTACATACAACATGTATCGTGCCAATTAGTGCCTTAGAAGTTGCGATACAAAATTTGTGCTGCCTGTTTCGACGCAAAATTATGTAGTCAAAACTACCGCCAAAATCTCAACAAAATTTCAAAAACAGCGAGAATCATATCTGCTAGAAGAAAGACAAATACCTATTGTAACTTGTGAACAAAATATGCAGAGATGAGAAGCTAAACGCCAATGTTATCCTCAAGCAAACTTGGGGAGTAATTTTTGTGACCACGAGGTGAGCTTTGCAAATTTGTATTCCATCGACTTCTACAAATTCTGTCGAATTATTTCCTGAAATTTTCTAGGTATAGGATAGAACAAGATGTTAACATACCTGTTACCAAGTGTCGTTATCTTTGCTGCACTAGGTATAATTCAATAAGCTTCAAAAGTTAGCAACTACATCGAGTCGACGTTTGAGCTGCCAAAGTAAAACCCTCATGGTTTGTTAATTTATTCAAAACAACACCTTGCTATCCGTTGCAAAATTCCACACGGGATTTAGACTCAGAAGCAATTAGAGCAATTGTATTCAGAGAACTACTGTCTTTATTCTCAAAAGTCTAGATCCCGTGCGGAATTTTGGAACAGATAGTAAAGTGTTGTTTTGAATAAATTAACAAACCTTGAGGGCTTTACCTTGGCAGCTCAAACGTCGACTCGATGAAGTTGCTTACTTTTGAAGCTTACTGAATTATACCTAGTGCAGCAAACACAACGACACTTGGCAGCAGGTATGTTAACATCTTGTTCTATCCTATACCAAGAAAAATTCACAAAACAATTCGACAGAATTTGTAGAAGTCGATGGAATACAAATTCGCAACGCTCACCTCGTGGTCACAAAAATTACTCCCCAAGTTTGCTTGAGGATAACATTGGCGTTTACTTCTCATCTCTGCATATTTTGCTCACAAGTTACAATAGGTATTTGTCTTTCTTACAGCAGATATAGTTCTCGCTGTTTTTGAAATTTTGTTGAGATTTTGGCGGTAGTTTTGACTACATAATTTTGCGTCGAAACAGGCAGCACAAATTTTGTATCTCAACTTCTAAGGCACTAATTGGCACGATACATGTTGTATGTAGTCCTCTATGCCTTTATACTTGATTGACGAAATAGGAAAAAAATTCACCTTGGAATTTTGGATTTATGACCAATTTTTCTCAAAAAGCCATTTTTAAAAATCGTCTGATATCTCGACTTCCTTGATCTAATTCGCAGAAAAATAATTACCGGTACAAATTTCAAGGCTTGTAGACAAATGGCTGCAAATTTCTCAGAAATCGGACAAGGTTTTGATGTAAAAGGACGCGATTGAAATTCATGCCCAACAAACAAATCAATAGGTACGGGCCACCTTAATCGCGTTACAGAATTAAGTTGACCAAACCTTTTACGCATACCTACTACAAATGGACCGAATTTTATAATGATACTAGTTTAGTTGAAATCGGAGCTTTTTTAACATCGAAATTGTTATACACTGGATTTGAAATTTTGCCAATTTTCTCAAAATCCAGACCTCGACGAGCAAAACGATTTATGAAACTTTTTAAATCAAATGTTTGTCTATAATGTGAGAGCGTTTAAAGAAATTCTATTAAGCCGATTTTGAGTAAAAACGGAGCAATTATTTAACTTTGAAGAAATTTAAAACCGCGGGCACTTTACTAAATTTATTTTATAACAGTGATTTTTCAAAGAAAAGTTGCAATATTTTTGGTTCTAAATAATACCAAGGCATGGTTCTTTATTTTGTGAATATGTCATCGTATTTGCTATTTTTGATCGCCGTTGAGACGACTGTACGTAAAGCACTAAATTGCTGCGTTTATCTCGGAATTTCGACATCCACGTCAATAATTCTGTTTCTTAAAAACTAGTAGATCAATGTTTTTTAATTTCTCGATATTGAATATTCAATCCTTTACCAGTAAGGTGTGTAAATTATAAAGGCATTGAAGTTTTTTAAGACCATTAAATAATTTTTTAAACTGATTGCCATATGTGCATCTCTATTCTCCGATGAAAAGTTTTAGCAATTGCGGCAATTGGGCCGCAATTGCTAAACTTTTCATCAAACCATGCTGCTGAAGGATAATTTCCACAGATTAATCTATTCTCCGAGTTGTTGCCGGTGTTTGATTATGCATGCCTGCATGCGTGCCGCTTTGGCACCTCGTGCAAAAAATGCAAATACATGGAAGTCTTCCAAGTTACCTGGACTGCTCCTGGACTGGTGAGCTACTTTCCTTCGCCTTTTTAGCCTTTAATGTGTTTTCCTGCAATATTTCACTTCTCCGTCTTCTTTTTGTACAAGGAAATACCATAGTTCTAGAAACTGTAGTAAGGAACTGCTACGTACAGCGTTACTCTTGATATCACTGGCGTGACTTTCCATGTATATTTGCATTTTTTGCACGAGGCGCCAAAGCGACACGATTGCAGGCATGCATAATCAAACACCGGCAACAACTCGGAGAATAGAGATGCACATATGGCAATGTTTAAAAAATTATTTAATGGTCTTAAAAAACTTCAATGCCTTCATAATTTACACACCTTACTGGTAAAGGATTGAATATGCAATATCGAGAAATAAAAAAAAATTGATGTACTAGTTTTCAAGAAACAGTATTATTAACGTGGATGTCGAAATTCCGAGATAAACGCAGCAATTTAGTGCTTTACGTACAGTCGTCTCAACGGCGATCAAAAATAGCAAATACGATGACATATTCACAAAATAAAGAACCATGCCTTGGTATTATTTAGAACCAAAAATATTGCAACTTTTCTTTGAAAAATCACTGTTATAAAATAAATTTAGTAAAGTGCCCGCGGTTTTAAATTTCTTCAAAGTTAAATAATTGCTCCGTTTTTACTCAAAATCGGCTTAATAGAATTTCTTTAAACGCTCTCATATTATAGACAAACATTTGATTTACAAAGTCTCATAAATCGTTTTGCTCGTCGAGGTCTGGATTTTGAGAAAATTGGCAAAATTTCAAATCCAGTGTATAACAATTTCGATGTTAAAAAAGCTCCGATTTCAACCAAACTAGTATCATTATAAAATTTGGTCCATTTGTAGTAGGTGTGCGTAAAACGTTTGGTCAACTTAATTCTGTAACGCGATTAATAGCCGCTTCAATTCGACTACCCGCGCACTGGCGAAATTTGGTCGAGCCACCTTAACGGAGGAAAAGTCCGGATGTGACGCAGGCTATTATGCAGCAAAGGGAAGTAAAAAATAGAACCTCTATGGGAATTTGTCCTCAAAGACATTATTGAAATCAAGTTTTTATTTTGATCGGTCCATTATTGGAAAATATGACCATAGCCGTGAAGGATTGGAAGTAATTTTTGTTACGGTGAAACCTAAGATATTTAGTTAGTTTGATATAGTTAGTGACGTCACAATCGATAATTGCCATTTACGCACGTTTTCCTCGCCGAAATAACATCTCACAAGAGCCATCGGGTAAATATCGATATTATCGTTGATTCACAATGTATTTCTATTGTAACATACAACTCATAATGTGTAACATCATGTACTAGGTTTCGAAAGACTAACGGACTGACAAATTAACGAACTAGCGAACCGACTGATGACAGACCAATAAAGTCCTTTGAAAACGCTGGCTAGCTTGTTTGATCGGTCGAGGAAACAATTTTGATGAGAATTCGACGATCGCGAGTTTGTAGCAGTTTGGAAACAATGCAATTATCATTTGCTTCCCCGCGGGTTGACCCCCGGGACACCTGACAATTAAGATGACTATACATTTACAAATCGCAGCCTCACTCTGATAGCTTTAAAATAAATAAAATGGTACGAAAAAACTTTGGTCTAGAGCGATAAACCGCTGCCCAAACGTCGAACAAATCCTGTGGGTATGTCCCCGTGGTCCAGCGAAGTCGTTTCTAAAACTAAACAATTCCTCTCGCCCGCGGGGGAAAAAGAAATACCAAAACTGTACTATTCCCCTGGGTTCCCGTGGGTTCTACCCACGGGGAAGCAAATGACAGCTCCGGGAAACATTTCTTGCAGATTAAAATTGCAGTGGCGAGTATTTTGGTGGCTTAATATTCTAGTACAGTGTTTTCGTTGGGAATCGATAGCAATGTGAACTTTCGGTCTCTCGCTTTGTTTAAAATTCGTAGACTGCGAGTGTAATATTCTTCCCTGTGTATCGTTAGGTCATTTTTTTTGCTACCGGGACCAGAACGTTCAGTTGCATTCACTGATTTAACCGTTTATCAAAGAGACACAAGATCCCGGGGGGACTCCAGTGGGGGGAGGGGAGACTCTATTGTAAAAGGATCGGGTATACTCGTCGGAAATTTTCAAAAATACCTCTAAAAGATATACCGGAAGTCTTTTAAAAAGGGCATGGCTGGACGATTTTTAACCTCGAAGAGATACCAGCCGCGATATCAATGCAAGCTAATGAACATTATTATGATGAAGATAAAATTGAACGGTTAAAAAGCTTTTGTTGGGCAAATTTCTTCCATTTGAGAACAAGACAATAAGCAACGGGCTCTTCTGATACCCTAAGAGAGACCAGGAAATGCTAAAACTCTAAACTTTTGGACGCCCTAAAGATACAAAATCGCTGATGTTTACCCTAAGAGCTACGACGAGCATACCCGATCCTTTTACAATGGAGTCGATACTACAAGTTAGGACAATTTTCTAAAATTGCTCAAATTAAGATAAAAATTCTCACCAAGAAATTCTGTAAAGATCTAAATATCAAATTAGTATTCAACACGTATAAGATCAATAACATGCTTAATAATGTAAAGGACTCAATCCCGAGGGAGTTGCGATCACATATAGTGTATAAATTGCTGTAATGCTTGTTGCTAGGGGAAACCCGTAGGCATTCGCGAACACCTTGAGGGTGACAAGTCCTCACATGCCACGAAGTTTGCTCTAATACACCATTAAGTTAAAAGAGGCTATATAAATAGATCTGTATTCTTGTAATCTATTCACACTTACGATGAGGTGAGTTACCTCGAAACATGTTTGTGACGAAAAAAAAGTTCAAACTTAAAAATGTCATCTTTAATAGTCATCAGAATATTAAAACAAATAATCCAAGTCACCATCATAAGACAAAAAGACTCAGATTTACACGTTTTACATTGGCATTGAAATTAAAAAATACGTTTAAATTACTAGTTTTGATAAATTTACAAATACATACGTTGGCATACAAGTTTGTTATAAATTCCTGTCTAATCCTGTATGGTTGAGTACCCTCGTAACTCCGTTCTACCCTTTCCACCAGTTCACATTTGAAATATATAATATCAATCTTACCTTTTGATGTAAAAATGGAGAAAACTTTTGTCACCAAAGAAAGAATCAGAAGAAATCTATAGACAGTAGTTCGATAGGTTCTATTTCTTCCCATGACAAACTGACCGAATCTCTCATATGATGTAGATATATTGTTGAAGGTAGAATGATGTATTCTAATGTTTCTAACCTACTGTGTTCTACTGTATTGTCGTTCTATAGAATTCAGCATATCTATTGTTTGAACAAAAGAAATCCCGATTCCGCATATATCGTGCATGATATAGAATGTCTCTGTCAGTAGCTGTCGACTGTGCGTCACGCAAGATTGGATCGATTTAGTGATACGTATACAAACGAATGCTAGTGGTCGATGTTGAATTTATTGGTCGATCGATTAGTGAAATCGTGGTTCTAACTGAAATACAATCATGGCAAAAATAGGCCTAAATATCGATAACAATGGATTACAAATTACAAAGGAAGTAGAGTGGTTTTCATAGAGTGATTTTCACCGAACTGTGAAATAGTTACTAAGCTAATAGACACTAATAGATTCTGCACCCATTGTTTTCTTTTGTTGCAATACAGCTATTAGACACTAGTAAACACTGACTATTAGTAATTGTTTCACAGTCCGATGAAAATCACTCTAAACCCGTGAAATACTTACTAATATATTTAGTGCTATTTCGCTAAAAGTCTTTTGTTTGCTATTGTTCAATACACGCTATTAAAAAGTAAATGGTATTAATTGCTGGGTTTCATCCAATCCTTTGGGAATTCAGAAGACAATAGAGCGGAACAAACGAGGGACGCTAATGAGAAATCTTTTGTTTAAGTTCATCCAAGATGGCTACCGTGACGTCACATGCAACCCAAGAATTGTTTCACGAGTTTTTGAAGATGATCTAAAACATATGCAACAAATGCTTAGAAGCACAAATTACACGCATACATGATCAAATGTATAAGGGTATGATGAATATGATTATCGCGGAATGACGGAATTGCGGAAAACACCTCCAAATCCTAAATGGCGGAACGACGGAAAATACCCCCAAATACTAAAACACGGAATCAACAAACTCACAAAACTAATTTAAAAATGGCAATAAAATGAAGAAATTTGAACTATGTTGCAAAAAAAAGTAAACAATACAAAATGAAAAATACAAAAATAATACTATTTATTAGCCACTTTCATACCGTGAAGACTGGGTACGAGTCCCTCAAACTTTGACGATGGTAACGTCGTAAGCTTAATTCAAACTTAAGCTTACCAATATTTCAAAGTGACACGTTGTGTTTACTTACAAGTTGATTTATATAAACAGTTAATCCTAATTTCTATGGTTGGGACATGAATAACAAACTCAAGGAACTATATCACACGAACAGTAACTTACCTTAACCCCCGGGAGGGGTACTCCCTATATTGGTGTGCTAGGGATGATCGTCGTATATTTTAGGGGTTGAAATCGCCGATTTGGTATTTTTTAGGGGTCGTCAGAGAAAATCCAAGGTTTTTCAGAAAAGATGGTATTTTTTAGGGGTACAAACAACGACACTTTGAATTAGTGCTGTTCGATTGTTTTCTTTGTCAGTTTTTTGTTTGATTTTTTGGTATTTTTAGGGGTATTTTTGAGCTGTTAGGTATTTTTTAGGGTCGAAAATTTTGGCATTTGGGTATTTTGTAGGGTACGTTTTGGAGGTTTCCGACGATCATCCCTAGCGTTTTGACCCCGAAGAACCCCCCCCCCCCGGGCCTTAACCACATTCTGAACAGTATCGATCAGTATCACTTATTTTTTTCCCCCAGTTTGAGCAGTACATGTTTGCAAAATGCGTCTCTTCCTATCAGTAGGTAGTTTCTTCATGCATGGTACTTTAAATAGATTTAGCACTTGATTTTTATTGAAGTATATTATACAATTCTATAATGAAGGAATATCCTTTCTTGTTGCTCAACCGCTCACCATAGGCTCCTTTTCTGGGCTTCCGCTATGCTTGCTTTAATTTAATTTTTTTTTTTAATTTAATCCATTTACACTGCATTTTAACATAATGGAAAATGTACATACATATATAAGAAAACTAATCAGAAATTAAATAAATACAATGAAAAAACTACTCAATACTAAGAAAAATATGCAGTGGGGAAGGACTAGAAGGGAACATATGATCCATTCGAGCTCAGTAGTCCACCCAAAAAACGTACAAACACTTAAACAAAAAAACAACAACAAAAGAACGTTAAAATTATGTAATCTATCCTATCACATTCGTCGTCATATTCATCGACATATCCTATATTAATAATATATCTATCTGCTACCAACAAGTCTTCACCCCACACAAGCAATACAGGACACCCCCACCCGCCACAAGCCACGCTTTTTGCGATTGCCGTGAGCTTCTTGCTTTCGCCGTGAGATGTTTGCAATTGCTGTGGGCTTTTTCGCTATTGCTGTGACGTTTTTGCTTTTGCCGTGAGGTTCTTGCTTTCGACGTGAAGTTTGTGCTTTTGCCGTGAGATTTTTGCTTTCGACGTGAAGTTTTTGCTGTTGACGTGACAGTTGTGGGCCACCGTAGTACCCAGTGTTCACGGTATGAAAGTGGCTAATACTGTAGGAACAAATCACCGAAAATTATTGTAAAGGAACTTAGCACCGTATCGATCGTATTATCGGGAAAAGGAAGTAAAGCTATGTCGTGGAGTACTGATCCAAATGGTCTACGCGTTAGAAATAAGATGATAATTTGGATACATTTTATAACATTTTTAATGTTTACAGACATGTTTCGAGGTACCGGACCTCATCCTCAGTGTGACTACAATTACAACGAATACAGCATTTATAGAAGATATTGCATAATTGAGAATGTGAGAATGCAAGGCATTAAATATTAAGACTTAAATTAACATGCGAGACTTGTTGGTTTAAGTTGGGCATTTGCCATATCAAATGGCAAATGCCCAACTTAAACCAACAAGTCTCGCATGTTAATTTAAGTCTTAATATTTAATGCCTTGCATTCTCACATTCTCAATTATGCAATATCTTCTATAAATGCTGTATTCGTTGTAATTGTAGTCACACTGAGGATGAGGTCCGGTACCTCGAAACATGTCTGTAAACATTAAAAATGTTATAAAATGTATCCAAATTATCATCTTATTTCTAAAAGAAGTAAAGCTAGTTTGACAGACCAGAAGTTTACAGTAAAGTGAGTGAGTGACATAATTTGCATAATCGTGAATTAATGAATTTATCACTTGATAAATAAACGGAAGTATGGATGAATGTAAATGAATTAATGAATGAGGAGAGGAAGAAAAAAAAGAAGGAATAAAGTATATAATTGTCAATGTTGAGGATTTGTGATAAATGATCATTTATTGCTAAAGTATATTTCTTATTATTTATCGCAATGAGCAGTTAGGTTCTCATGTTTCTAAACAATCAATATCTTTCAGTAAAAAACCCGGCGGAAGTCTAAATATAACATCAGTGGCGTGAATGAACTAAACCCAAGTGTAACTGATGATCGATACTATAATCAAAACTAAACTATGCGTAGATATGTCTATATTAGTTTAGTTTTTTAAATTTGTTTTTAATTTTTGTGATTTTGTTGATTCCGCGTTTTAGTATTTGGGGGTATTTCCCGTCGTTCCTCCTTTTAGGATTTGGAGGTGTTTTCCGCCATTCCGCCATTCTGTCATTCCGCCATTCCGTGTAGTACAGCATAACACGATCTAAATAATCAAGGTAATGAAGCACAGATGAATTAAATATAATTGAGAATCACTTACTTGGGTATACGTATATATGATGATGAAAACGATAGAAGATTTATGGTAAATTTGGAGCAGAATTGAACACGTGTAGATTAAAAGAATAGCATATATGGGCGTAGAATAAATGATTTCATAATCTGAATAATTATTGACGTATAATAAAAATAATTTGTGCTTGTGCTTATGCTTGCGTTCGTGTTAGTGAAAACAGACAATCTTATGCTTGCACTTGTGCTTGCGTCGCTAGTGAAAACCAGGCTTAAGGATTTATTTAACGGATCCACTCTTCGTGCTACTGGGACCAGAACGTTCAGTTGCATTCACTGATTTAACCGTTTATCAAAAGAGACACAAGGGGGACTCCACTGTAAAAGGTCGGGAAGTCTTTTAAGAAGGGCGTGGCTGGACGATTTTTAACCCCTAAGAGATACCAGCCGCGACAACAAGCTAATGAATATTATTATGACTAGCTATTTCTAATAGAAAGTGAACTGCTGCGAGCAGAGCTGTTCCCCTAAAACTTACGAAAGTACACCGCTTTGTCTGATATATCAAATGTTACTTGTCTATCTCCTGTGCTATGCGTTGTGTGACGAACACTTCTAGTTCATGGCTAGTTGACCTTCAATATTGAACTACAAGGATCAGTGTCGGACACACACAGTTCAAAATATTTAAATTTAGGAATTTAGGAAAAGATATGAATTGCTGGTCGTATGTATCGCGTGTTCGTCTAGTGACATCCTTGAATCGACTCTCGATACGGTATGGACTTGAACCGCTGATCCTATGTATCGCATGTTCGTCTAGTGACATCCTTGAATCGACACTGTGTTCCGAATAGGAGGCTACTCGCTTCGCTCGCAGCAATGAAGATAAAATTGAACGGTCAAAAAGCTTTTGTTGGGCAAATTTCTCCATTTGAGAACAAGACAATACCTGTAAGCGACGGGCTCTTCTGATACCCTAAGAGAGACCAGGAAATACAAAAACTCTAAACTTTAATTTGGACACCCTAAAGATACCATATTTCTGATTTTTACGAGATACGAGATACATACCCGATCCTGGGTCCGATCCTTTTACAATGGAGTCCCCCCGGACACAGGATATTTTAGTTTCGCTCAAGGCAATGTCAAGAGAGAGTAACAGCTTTCAGTCTTTCAGTCAAACAAATAATACAATGAACTCTATATACCATCTCCATCTAACTTTCTAAATTATTTACAGTTTTTATCTATTTCACTCGTTAATGTATATTTTGTTAAGAGGGCCATGTGTATATTATCGAAAGATATCAAGTGTATTCCCTCAATAAAAAGTTATTATTACAAGTCACCATAACAAGACAAAAAGACTCAGATTTACACGTTGCACATTGGCATCAAATTAAAAAAATACGTTTAAATTACTAGTTTTGATAAAGTTATAAGTACATATTTGCATACAAGTTTGTTATAAATTCCTGTCTAATCCTGTATGGTTGAGTACCCTCGTAACAGTTCTACCCTTTCTACCAGTTCACATTTGAAATATATAATATAAATCTTACCTTCTGATGTAAAAATGGAGAAAACTTTTGTCACCAAAGAAAGAATCTGAAGACATCGATAGACAGTAGTTCGATAGGTTCTATTTCTTCCCATGACACTGACCGAATCTCTCATATGATGTAGATATATTGTTGAAGGTAGAATGATGTATTCTAATGTATTCTAACCTACTGTGTTCTATTGTATTGTCGTTCTATATAGAATTCAGCATATCTATTTCTTGAACAAAAGGAATTCCGATTCTGCATATATCGTGCATGCTTTTATAGAATGTCTCTGTCAGTAGCTGTCGACTGTGCGTCACGCAAGATTGACCTTGTCATCTTGACGGATGGCATAGAAATGATGACATGGATAACAGGACTCGGGAATGGGGACGGCTCAATCAAGTGTGACTATGAATTAAAAACGACACGGTCACGACTCGGCACGGTTACAGCATGAATTTCAAACTTCTCTTATTAGACAACATAACGACAATGACTTGATCACGGTACCGCGCGGTCCTTGGTCCCAGAGGTTTTTCTTCTTTTCCAATTTTTTCTAAATTAAATTTATAAAGAACAAAAATAAGAAAGATACAAAAAAAAAAAAAATTAAGTACTTTCACGTATGTGAAAGAGCAAAAAAAAAAAAAAAGAAAAGAAAGCTTTGTAACTTTGCAAGACTTTTGAAGCTAGATATTAGCGATTATAAATGCTAATTTTTTAGTAAGAAATTTATGGCGCCGTCATGTTTGTATCGGCTCGAATAGACACCAACATTTGAGTAGGTTTCAGAGCTCTGAGTAAAATTTAAGTACTTCCTCGTAAGAGATTCATCTCTGTAGAAACTCTGTAGCTCTATACAATTTTGAGCTGAAACGAGTTTTTGTTGCAAAGATATATAAGCGATTTTATATGCTCAATCTTTAAGAAATGTATGGAGCCGCCATGTTGGAGGACATATCCATATCCTAAAACATGGCTGCTAAAACTTCAGAGCAGAAATTCAAGTATATAAAGATGATAAATGCTACTCCCGGGGGGGGGGGGGGGGGGTAGTTCCCTATATTCGCTATACGGGTACGTGCCGCCAAACAGGGTATAGTTTTCAGCGATTTTACTCTGGAACAGGGTATATAAAAATCGTAATTACTCTCTGGAACAGGGTATCTTCTAACAAAGTTTGTCTAAAAGGCCGGGCTGAAAGGGGTTAACGACACGTCAATTTCACCGGAAACAATGAAATTAGGCAGACATTTACTCTGGAACAGGGTAGAGTACACGCACTTAATCCGTGAAGCATAAATAGTGCAAAATAGTGCTAAATTATGGTAATTCCTTTGTTTCCTATTGTCTAATCAACACTATTTACTACTAATTAGTAGTGTTTGTTTCACGGATTAAGTGCATGCACTCTATCAATTTTGGAAATTTTGCTCTGGAACAGGGTCAGGGTTCGAGGGGCTCAGCGGCACATCCCAACCCAAAACTGGAAGGAGTACCCCCCCGGGATGCTACTCAAGCAGAGGAGGAGGAGGGGGGACTCCGATCGTAAATGGACAAGGATGCTCGTCGTTACTTTTAAAATCAGTGATCTGATACCTTTTATGGTGTTTCAGACTTTAGTGGACTACCAGAGACTTAGCTGGTACCTTTAAGGGTGTTTTTCGGTATATAAAATACCTAAACTAAGCATTACTGCGCAGAGTGATATTTGATGATGTCTGCAGGAAAACCTATAATCCTGATGTGTAGAAGCGATGGTGCAATCATTTCTCTTCCCGAACTACCTGTGTGGTACGGACACAAGGGGCCCACTTGGCGCTATCAAGTTACCGCAGTACATTTACGTGATCGAGTTTCACTGAGGTTGCCACTAAGGAAAGACTCCCAAGCCGGGTCCCCTGTGACTAAATACGCTCCGTTCTGTACATACAACGCATGCGTACGTTGCAGTAGGATGTCGAGTGTTTTCGGCCGAGCTGATCCGCATTTCAAAGCTAGAGCTGTATAGAATCTACTAAAAAAGCTGAAATACACTTGAAAATGTTAAAAATCAACAAAAACACCAACAATATTTATTCAACAGTATCTCTAATGCGAATGTAGAGCTCCAGTCGTCAAGGGATGCAGGCATATAAAAGCGATTGTTTAAATGACGGGGACAGCAAGAAATGGATGGTAAAAGCCAACTTAAATATAAGAATATGCTGTTTTTATTTGGCATCTACATAAAATCATTACTTGAGTCTTAATACATATACACCTGATATACACCCCACTTTTATTTCAATGCAAAGGGTGATTAGTTCGGCTGTTTGTGGGAAAACCATAGTCCAGACCCAGGCCTCTTTTTACCCCGTTCCGCTTCGGTAAAACAGAGTCCAGAAGAACTTGTATGCGTATATGAACAACCAGACGCCGTAAAGTTTTGGTGTGACCTGGTTACTGGGCGCTGCTCTGATCGATTGCCCGGGGTGCCTGTGGTAAAATCAAGATCGCATCATGAATCGTTTACCGCGCACGTTGGCCTTTGCGTATCCAATTAACTAAAATGGGGAAGATATCGGGTCTGTGGCTCACAATCCTTTTTGAAAGATCTATATTTGGGCAAATTATAAAAGGTATCGCTTTAATTAGCGGTTGGAATCATTGAAACTGTTATCCCACGAACGTACCCTGCTCTTACCGACAGTTAAGCTAAGGAAAATAGTTATCTTTCAGTATACGTATCATCATCATCATCATTTTTTTTGCAAGTTGAAAGTTCTGATAGTCAAAGCTCGACACGTGTCAAGAAAGTAAAATTAAAATAACGTTTGCTTATTCTTTCTTTCGCTTTTACTATAGGTTCTTCTTTACAATTCCCGCGTGCGTACAGATCTGCCGGCTAGATAGAGATATTTCGAGCAAATTCAGTGTCCATTCAAACAGTGACCAAAAATTCAAAGAGTGTGCGCGCACGTGCTGTGTGCATATTTAGAGATTCGCAATATACACACGTCCTGCGGCCAATGAGAGCGAGCGTTATGTGATGGTTATTTTATAAATACTATTTGGTGCTTTGAGTTTTTGTTCTCTATTTCACTTTTATTGTGTACACTAGTCTAATATATTTCAAAACCACAAAATAATAAGAAATAGCTTTGTACATGAAATGACGAAAGTTGAGGTATCATTTGTTCTGTGGAGTATCGCCTGCAGGAATTTCTGGCTCGGATTCTTGCTTTCTATAAGTTGGGAATTGTTCCCAAGTTGGTGAGATGTCAAACTTGCGGAATTCTTGTGCCATTTCAATGGGCTCACAAACCAGTCTCTTGAGCTCGTCATCATAGCGTACCTATAGAAATAAACATTACGAAGGTACCAAGAAATTAAATCTACTGTCAGTTCAATAAAGTATAATTAATTTACTAGTGTAGAAATTGTTTTAGGAACTACAGTAGTAGTTGAACAGATTTACCTCTACATAGCCAGAAAGAGGGAAATCCTTTCTAAATGGATGGCCTTCAAATCCATAATCTGTCAAGATTCGTCTAAGATCGGGATGATTGGAGAAAAACACACCATACATGTCCCAAATCTGAGAAAATAAGAATATTCAGTTAACAGTATGACAAAATAATGAATGAATAAATAAGAGAGATAGTTCAGTGAGTTTGACAGTAACCACAACGTACTGCTCGGGTAACATTAAGGTGATTCCTATGTTTTGCACCGCGCACGTGTACTGCGCATGGTTCAAAAAGCACCAAATCGCGACTTTATGAGTATTTTCATTCAAGGTAAAAAATGGCTGCAAAACTCAATTTGGAACATTTCTATAACTTTCTTTATAAGACACTCTTTCTGTTTCTACTATATTACTGCGAACACTGAGTCTTTGGAGTTCTTTTTCTGAGACCTGACAGACTTATCAACGAGTTAGCTGCAATACATCAAACGTTCGCGCGAAATCGCTAGTCTTTGAAGATAAATATAAAAATAGTAAAAATCTAAATAGACGCTAATAAGAAATCATTTGTTGAAGTTCATCCAAGATGGCTGCCGTGACATCACATGCAACCCAAGAATAAATGATAGTGGAATGTTACTTCACAGTTTGATTACACTCACCTCTCTCTCATACCAGTCACACACAGCATACACACCACATGCTGAGTCTACAGCTGTTAACTCATCGGTGTAGGTTTTAACTCTAATCCTGGAGTTATACTGTAGTGATAACAGGTTGAATACAAGCTAGGATAATAGACATATAAAATTAAACTTATTTACATGTAAATATAAAAATGATTTCAATTACTTTAACATTCTGTGGCTGATAGCCTCACCTCAAATCTATAAGGTCTTTTAGGCATATCTACTGCTGTATGGTCTGCTATAGACTTGAACTGTGCATTGGTGTGGTCTCTCAGAAATGTCAGAACTGGGATAATACCTTCTGGTGAGATCAGGATCTCCAGTTCTTTGGTGTGGGTTACCTGTGCTGATTGGACATATTTGGGAAGTATGTTGGCTACATATTCCCCAAACTCAGACAACTGGGTGACTTGTTTGTCTTCTGAATATGTAAAAGATAAAACATTATTCAGGTTAACAACACTACATCAATATTCATAATCTTTAAAATATCCAATAAGGTACTGTCTTTGTAATTACAGGTGCAAATTTGAAACCCTTATAACTCAGAAAATATGGGTCTAGGAAAAACAGGATAAAAACATCTTCACTATCTTGCCAACAAGAACTGAGTTTGAACATAAAAAAATATGGATGATAGGCAGTTCACATATGATCCAGGAGCTCAAACTTGGACTCTAACCCAGATCACAGCGGTGAACAGCCAGCACTCTAAGTGCTCAGCCAACCATGCCACCCCAATAGACTATGTAATAGAGTACAATAATTGTCAGCAAAATTCAGAGTGACATTATAGTGAGGCCCAGTCTGTCACAATGTTTGGCAAGTGCAGACTTGTATGTGTGGTTGTAACATAATGCTGGACTGATATTGTCTCCGTCCAGAGTCAAGGGACTCACTGGTTTCATGAATTCATGTATCTTATAGTCCCATTCTCTGAACATTGTGACAAACTGGGCCAACTAATGATTCCAACAACACCAAGATCTTAAAGAAGGAAAGCAGATGACAATGGAGAAAATGGCTAGAAGCATGGTACATCACCTCGAGCAAAAACACTAATTTAACAGGGACAAATGCAGAAGTTTGCCTGACAACTATTGTTTTCTATTACGTAGAACTTAACTGTATAAATTATCAAAAATCTGGTTGAAGCAGCATTCATTATTCAACATGTCAAAATCAACCTACAAAGAACTACTTCATATTATACTAATTTGCTATTCCAAAATTGATAGTGACTGCAGGCTGTAAGGTGTTCATCTAAATATACACTGTATAATAAGTTAATTATTAACTTACCTTTGACAGCAACTTCTGTTTCTGTAGAGAGCAATCTACATGGAAAGGCTGATATGATTGGTTGCTGGAAATTTACATGCTGAAAAGCTGGCATCAAAAGAAAACACACCATCATACATACAAATCAGAAATTAAATTATGAGATCCCATATGGGTATATAGACCCCCCCCCCCCCTATTTACATAAGCTCCACCAGTAAACCTAGAAAGATATTTCTTTATATACAGCAAAATAATGTTTTGCCTCAAAAGTTTAAATTTGAGCAACTTTGCTTGTTCATAATCCTGTCCTGATTACTCACGATGCCTCGTCAAGCGTGAACTTCTCTACTGTAGCCTATTCAGAACCATTATCTTGTAATTTGTATATTTCTTTTCTAAACACTTCTGATGGCATCATTTAACCTCATAAATAGGAATCCATTCAATGCTAATGCACTTATCATTTGCTTCCCCATGGGTCAATTCCCGGGGAACCCAGTAGGAATGGTGCAGTTTTGGTATTTCTTTTTTTCCCGCAGGGGAGGGGAGTTGTTTAGTTTTAGAAATGACTTTGCTGGACCCCAGGGATATACCCACGGGATTTGTTTGACTTTTGGTCAGTGGTATATCGCTTAAGACCATAGTTTTTTTCGCACCATTTTATTTCATTTTGATGCCAAATTTCGATGCCAAACCCTAAGAAGCAGATTCTTCTTTTCTTCTACCATTTTGTACTGTAATGCCATTATTTAAAGCTTGGGATGTGTTGAGACTGAAAAAAGAGTCTTTGATTACAGATGAATTCGTATCAAAAGATGAGTAAACTCAAGCTTCCTTGTATCAAACATGGCACGAAGCACCAATTCATTTTGACATAAATTCAGTTTAATATATAGTCAGTTTTGATACAAAAACACTTGAAATCACCAGGTAAAAGAAACTTGGAATTCAAGAGAACAAAGAAATTACCATATTTACGTTTTCATCTTGTTAATGTGTACATTAGTTATATGGACTATGTATTTTACAGGTTTATGATCCAGACAGACGAGGTGAAAAGTGCTTTACCTGGTACCATCAATGGTCGATGTGTAAAAATGAGCAAAAAGCGTGCAAAAAATTGGATACATTTGTTTGTTATTTTTGCCAATGAAAAGTAATATTATACTTTGGTCTGACAATAAAAGGTTAAAGAAGGTTGTTATTAATGTTAATCTTGACAACTAGTAGAATACATTATGTTGTGGGTGTTCATACTTCCCCCTAGGGTAGGGCTATTTGTTATTAATTTTTTGCCCTTTACCCAGGGCCCAGGGCTTTGAATGGTTTTTGTTTGTCACAAAAAACAATTCCCCGGGGGTGTCCCGGGGGTGTCCCGGGGGTCAACCCACAGGGAAGCAAATGATAAGTGCATATTAATGAGCGCAGGAAACCCCATTTTTCTACATCGAATTTCACTAAAAAAGAGGTTTCAACTTCATGTTCAACAGTAAAAATTCATGAGTACATGGAGGTCAGTGGGTCGATGGTCTTCTTGCATGGCCTCACTCTGCATGCCCTTCGCAAAGCATCACATTCCGTACAGATATCCTTTCTAGTATATGTCTCTACATGTCTATATACAAATAAACTATACACACATACACGTCTCTACATGTCTATATACACACACTCACACACACACAATAAAATGATCCAAATTTATCGAGAGCCCAAGGCCGAACACAGAAAAATGGCTGAAAAAGAACTCCAAAAACAGCACAAACCCCTATCAAAAATCAAGAATATCAATAAGGTTTTGGGAGTGTATGAAAGCGAGCTTACATTTCAATGTCTTTCGTGAATATAGCGCTCCAATAAGCCTTGTTGCTCGACAAAAACTACGGAGAACAGACGCCATCTTGGATTCCGTGGTTTTCACGCAAGCGCGGACACAGGCAGCCCAGGCACTTCTTCCACAGGTAACCCAGGCTAATTACTTGTAAAGAGATATGTGTAATAAATATGGCTTCTCCTCAACTATACAATTTACCTCTGAAATTGTGGAAATAAAGCTTAGAATTTAAGAAAACAAGTTTACTTACCGTCTCGTCTTGACATTTGTCGATTTTGTGCGTTTATAAGCCATTTTAGGTACCCCCTCCCGTTCCCCTACGTAAATATTTATTTATTTAGAGAGTGGATTTCGTATGAAAACTACGGCACGGATTGTGCCGTGGTGTGCCCGTGTCCGTGCCGTGCCGTGTTTGCTTGTTTTGATTGGATCACTCCAAAAGCACGACGGTGTTCGGGAATTGTGATTGGTTAGCTAAAAAAAAGCCATTCTCAAGCCCCGTGACCGTGCCGTGGCCGTACCGTGTGTCGGTGTTTTGATTGGTTCAGGCAGTACAGTATGACCGTGTTCTTAGAGTGGATTTCGTATGACTTTGAAAAACTACGGCACGGTCACGGCACGGCACGGCCACGGTACGGAACCTCGCCTGCTGATTTCTTTACAAATTTCTAAAGAAATCAGCAGGCGAGGTTCCGTACCGTGGCCGTGCCGTGCCGTGACCGTGCCGTGTGCCGTGGTTTTTCAAAGTCATACGAAATCCACTCTAATAGGCCATATGCACTAACAGGTCACGTGACCCTATCTCCCCTAAATCAAGCAGCACCGTCAAAATAAACTCCAAAACTAGAAAGCGCACCTCGATATTAGTAAAAGTACCAAGTTTCAGCTCATAAGGTGTAATACAGGAGAAATGACAGTAAATTTAAGATTGGACATTTTCTTAAGATTCGTTCGGAAAAACGCGTTGGATGGCAAGCTCATGCCATCCAACGCGTCTTTTCGAACGAATCTTAAGAAAATATCCAATTTTAAATTTGCTGTCGTTTTTTCTCTTATTCATCTTATAAACTGAAACTTTGCACTTTTACTAATATCGAGGTACTCTTTCTATTTCTGGCGTTCATTTTGACGGTACTGCTTGATTTAGGGGAGATAAGGTCACGTGACCTGTTAGTGCATATGCCGACTTTCATGACCCATAATGCCTTGCGGTAAATTCAAAATGGCGGACGCCAAAACACGAATTTGTGGGGAAAAGTGAAAATGAAGATAAAACGTTGAAAAATATCACCGAAAGAGAAAAAAACATAGCATTTTTACTTTCTATTGGCCAGAAGACATCAGGAACGAACGAGGAAATCCAAAAACGAGTTGATCTTTTCAGAAATCAGCCAGAACTTACCAGCTTGATAGAGAAGGATGTTAAAGCAAGACAACGAACGTCAAAAATTTTTGGGAGAGAACTTAATAAAAACGATGTCCCATTACCAGAAGAGCCATGGAAAACAGGACCTTTTCCAACTTTTACTGAGGAACAGCTAAGCCAATATGCTTTATCTAAATTGCCTGGCAGGAAAAGCATGCTTGAAAAAGGAGAACGATTTTTCAACAGTAGAAAAGTAAGCTAAATTCGTGACTAAAGTTTTAAATTCATATAAATTTAATGCAGTATTTCGTATTTGTCTTCATAGATAGTTACAATGCGTGTCCTGCAAAGAAATAATGAAACCTGGGTGCGTGCATGGGTACGGCAATCGTATGGGTCAATTCAAAGACCAGCTTATGTGAAGTTTAATGACAAAGGTTCAGCAGTTGGAGGTTCATGCATTTGCACTGTTGGTTTGTCTGGGTTGTGTGCACATGTTATTGCTTTACTCTATCAGCTTATACATGTAACCAAAACAGGATCTCTCAAATTAGAAATTCAGTGCACAAACAAGCCACAAAAATGGCACAAGAAAGGATCAAACTCTAGCAACAAACAGTATGCACCTGTGCAACAAATTGATATCAAGTCAGCAAGAAAGAGAAAGGATCAACAATCTCAAAACAAAACAAATAAAAAGAAGAAAGCAGCTCCCAAAAAACGAAATCTGTGTGAAAAAGTAGCCAGAATGTCTAAGGAACTTACCAAAGTTGAAGTTGAAACACATTTTTTGTTGACAATTGGTAAAAACAAAACATTGAGAGAAAAAAGTGGACTTTATCCATTACTAGCTGATCGGTATGTAACTCAAGCAGCAGCAAAAGACCATGATTACTGCCTTCCACCTCCAACCAAAGCTGAAGAAGTGGTAACAGAGAGGTCCTTAGATGTTCCTGATCCATCTGTGATAGAACCAGCAATGATATGCTCATCTGTAATATTATATTATCCAGTCAAACAGAGATCAAATGAATGGTTTTATCTAAGAAATAATAAAATAACTGCCTCAGTAGCTTCAGATTTGATTGGTATAGGAGGATCTGCAAAATTTGAAGAATCTTGGACTGTACTTAGAGGCCAAACTCAAGGAAAACCAATGAATTTCATCAACTTTCAAAGAGGGATAGAGTATGAAGATGAGGCACGCAACGTATTTATGAGAGATACTGGTAAGTATTTTTTTGAGAAAATAAATATAATACCAGAGTCAGGAAAAAACAAAACAATTTTTAAATAAGCACTAATTCCAATTCATCCAATTCATAATTTCTTCTCTTTGCACTTATATAGGTATTACAGTTTCTGAGTGTGGTATATTCTTTCGAGATGGGATTGGGGCAAGTCCTGATGGTCTACTACTTCAGGACTATCTATTAGAAATTAAAACAAGAAGCTTCAATACAAAATGCCCTCTACATAATTTGGAAAAATATCACCTGGTGCAGTGCCAGCTGCAAATGCACTGCTCCGGTAGAGGGAATACTATTGTTATGTCCTATCACCCAGAAAGCCATTCCCATAATTTATTTTTGGTTAAATATAATTCTGAATTTACAACAGTATTAATTACATGCCTTGCTTCAATGTTTTCCTTCTCACCCTTACAAGATTCCCACCGATGGGATTCATCATGCCAAAAATTAGCAGCTTTGTGGGAAAAAAATGCTGGTACTATTCCTGATTTTAAGTCACTACTGCCCCTGAGGTCTTGGATTGGTCAGTTAATTAAGAATATTACCCCCTTATCAAATGTGAAGGCATTGCTTAATGTTTAGGCTAAGCAATGATAATGTGATGTTAAATAGCAAAGAACAAAACAAACTCACAAATGCACTGCATAGCAGTTCTATAATCTGCTAAACAAACAAGCAATGTTTACTACAAGTAAATTAATATTCATAGCATTTCTGTAGTTCTTATAAATGTTACTTTCTTTTAGAGAGGCATGCATTATTCATATATCACATCTTTAATTTTTATATTGCCAACCAAGGAATTAGACTATATAAACAATAATTAACTTTTAAAATTAACTTAAGTTTGTACTGAAAACCACCTATAGGCTTAATATGCATAATTTGAGGTTTGATCCTTTCCAGTCCTCTAAATGTAATCTTCTATTCCTTCTACAAAAAACAAAAACAAAAATAATATTTATGGTTAATAGAAAACCTTGGACTAACTGTCTTTATTATATACTTAGATAGTATGCATGTTTTGATTGGTCAAGAGCTGTGTTCTATTAATGGATGGAGCACCATGTTGACCGTTGCGTGCGCGAGACCAAAGTTTCGTATTTTTCAAGCAGTTTTCTTCCACTGAGCATGTGCACTTTGTCTCAGACAGCAAGCAGCAAGTTTTTCAGCTAAAATTTGATAAAGAACTATATAAGTATGTAATAAAGCAAATAGAAGAGGATTTGCCGTGCTCCATTAAGTAATATAGCACTTGCAATGTGAGGAGCGCACTCAAGAAGTGAGCAGAAGCACTCGCTTTCAGCTCTTGCTTCTCCCATTCTTTCATGCTCTCATCACTTTCCATCATGCTCTATTACTAAATAATAAAGTTGATTGATTGATGATTACTAAACAGAGCACAGTAAATCCTCTTCTATTAATTTGTTAATTGTTGTTGCATACTTACTGGTCCAACTTTACAAAGTATGTTAGTAAGGTGGGCCAAGAAGACCCAAACACTGTTTAGAAGATCGACACGTGAGCTTGGCCATATTGTATTCAGTATGGAAAAATCCCGTACATAACCAATCCTGTAGTTGCATAAAGATATTTTATTAATAACTAATATATATTCATAGATAACATATTAAAGCATTCTTACCATCTCTCAACATGTATCCTTAAACACGCTATTTTAAAATTAGCGTCACACTCTCCAACTGTGAACTGGTTACCAGATTTCATAGGGGGTCTGTTTTGCATTCCCCCCTTTTCTGCTAGTTGCTCTGAAATTGTAAAGCCTAGAAAGGGACAAAGTACAATACCTGTCAATGAAAGCAAACTGTACATATATGACTATTATTTATTTGATTCATCCATATTTATATTTTGTATCTATATAATTTAAAATATTATATTCATAGATCATATTTATATTATATTTATTATACTATATTAAATAACCCTAATTTTCTCATCTTATAAGCCCTCAGCAATTTGATTTTCCAGGTAAATATTGTCCACATAATCAAATTTCTGAGGATTTGGCATTTGAAAATCAATAAATTTCATTTTTATTCCAATTGTTGCAATTGCAATCTGTACATTCAAATATTTTATTTGAAAATAAAGAAAACACATTCAAATTTATGTGATTATAGTACCTTTATCTGTGAGAACGCCATCATGACACAACACATTGTCTAGGGCTCCAGTCATATCAGTGATAGCAGTGTCAGTTATGGAGCCAGGGTACACATCTGGGATCTTGGCTGCGGTGCCGTGGGGGGTTAGACAGACTAATGCCTTTACTGTATGAGAGTTTTTGTAGTCTGAAAAAAACAACTCATTCATCAAGAGGTCTGAAAATCCAGTAGTTTTAATTTCAGTTGCATCTAGGACCAAAACTGTATGTGAGTAGCCAAGGTTTTTGTAGGCTTTAGGCATCATGTCCTTGATAAGACATTTTGGATGAGAGAGATCAAGCTTGGAGAATACAGCATGGCCAAAAGTCATCCAGGCTTCAAAAATCCTACCCATTGTCACTTCTGAAATGTTAAGTATCCAAGCTATTACTCCTAGGTGTAAGGCATGTCTGCAAACAATTAGACAAGCAAGCAACTCATTCTCTTTAGTCAATTTTCGATGACAGTCTTCACTTTCTTTACAGCCCTCATAGGTAAGTAAATAAAGAAATGGTTTAAAACAGTCAAATACAGTTAAAAATTCTTCTCTTTGTAGACCACACAAATACTTGAAGCGATCCATAGAGATGGATTTCCAGTGAAATTCCCTCCTTTGTTCTCGCATTGATTTTAACATTTCTTCCACATTTTGTTTTTCCCTTGTCAATTTAGAGAGTTTTTCCATTAGCTCTTGCTTTTCACAGTTAGATATCTCGTTTGCAGCTCTGAGGATGGCATTTTGTTGTGTAAGTTCTTCTATTTCTCTTTTCAGACTCTCAACTTCAATTTTAAAGTCTGAATTGTCCTGTTTTAACTCGTCCAGCTTTTGTTTAAATTCATCTTTGAGGGTTGATTTTGCTGTTCTCACTCGTTTAGAGCTTCGTTTATATGGTAAAATGCGTTTCTTTTTTACATCTGAACCACTTACTTTATCCTGCCACACTTTTGGAACTCTTACATCGGGCATGTGCTTGAAGTTTTCTCGTTCTTGGCTCCAGTGAAGCGAGCAAATGACTGCTGTCTGCCAGTTAACCGAATCAGTTTTGAAGAAAGCATCGTAGTCTTTTTGTAAAATCTTCGGGATTCTGAAGTATTTTAAACCTTCTATTCTTGTTGAGTAGTTACTCCTACAACCTGCTACAAAACAATTCCAGTGCTTTGGCATTTTTCATCGGCAAACACTAAAAAACACACTAAAAAATGACGAAACTACACGAAACATGCAATTTCCCCACAAACTGTCCGCCATTTTGAATTTACCGCAAGGTATTATGGGTCATGAAAGTCGGCAGACCGCTTTCAAGAAGATCGCGGACGGACTTGAAAACGAGGCATTTTCGGGCAATGTCAACAAAATAGCAGAAATTAAAGATTTTTCTGAACAGACGATTCAAAAACACTGATCACATTTTAAGACCTCATGGAAAAATCATTACTTCTATCATTACATATCGACAACTGAATCCATGTAGAATTCCGCTGATATAAAGAATATACTGTTTTTGGCGACTTTCTGACATTAAAATCGATCACTGAGTCAAAGTTCCCCGAGAAATCCCCACAACAGAGCATTGATAAAAGGAGAAAATAAATGCTTCAATTGAAGAATAACTCATAAAAACATTCAAGATTCAATAGAAACTAATTTATTGATCATTTTGTTTATTAGAGTATTAATGTTTTTGTACAATAAAGTCATAAAATTCTCAACTTACAGCTGTTTTAGTGAAACATCCAATCCAGACATGATAAAGAATAAAAGAAAATACCTTATAAAAAGCCTTTTTCGTAGTCAGCTGCTAGCCCTTGACAGAGCCGAAACGGCTCAGCTGATATCGCCCTTCAGGACTCTGTTCTTTTGGCTTCATAGCCAGAAATGAAAGACCAGATAGCTAGAGCAAAATCATTACAAAGCTGGAACCTTTAGTTTTGTCTTACAGCTTAAATGACAGACGCAAAAAGGTGTTATTTTAGCCCTATAACTTCCAAAGTTTCTGTCAGAAACAAGTGTGCCCGAAAATACCTCGTTTTCAAGTCGTGCCCGCGATACTTTTGTCAGTGGTCTACGCATCTCGGAAATGGTCTATTAGCCTGGGTTACCTGTGCTTCTTCTGAAAAAATGCGCGCGCTTGTTATGCATGGGTTTCCTGTGGTATTAAATAGAGTCGTTTTCGTATGAGTGGGAACACTGTACGGTTACGATACGATACGGTTACGGCACGAATTTCGAATGTTTTTATAGACATTACGGCACTGACACGGTCACGGTACGGCGCGGTAAGTTTCCCACTCATACGAAAACGACTCTATCCTCCCGGTATCCCACGGGACGAGCGCGCGCTTATTGTGAATGGGTTTCCTGTGGCGATCCCGCGGGACAAAGTTAGTTTTGTGAGAAGGTACGAAACACGAGTCACGTGACAAAAACATTTTCGCTTGTATTTCACCAGCTAAGAAAGAAAATATCGATTTTTCTTCGAATATGTAAACAAAGTATTTATGTCCAAACAACTTAAAAGTTTGAGTGTTCAAAGTTTGCTATTTGACGAGAATTTCACCTGGGAAGCTTCGACTCGCGATGGACGGATGTGCCCCAGGTTGATTGGACACATTTCCGTGAAGCGCTCGGGATTTTTCACTCGTTGAGTTGTCGAGGGACGTAGGATAGCTATCGTGAGTACACGAGAGTTTTCCGAAATCTAAAAAAGTTTTCGGAATTTCATACCAATGAATGAAAAACGCTCACAAGTTTACTTGAAACGGTGCTAGTTTTGGACTACAAAATTACTTCTTTGAAGAAGTTTTTGAAAATTTCATAAAATTTTTTAAAGTTATTAATGATAGGGATAAACAAAATTGGACGACCGCGTAGCGGGAGTCCAATTTGTTTATTCCGAGTATGATTATAGACAGAATTGGACGACACGAAGTCCTGTTACCAATTAATCATAACTATTACAACTTCCGAGAAAAATATTTTCATGTTAATCAATGCTAAGCGCAACTAAAATGACCAAATTTTGCTGAAAAAGCGAGAAAAAATAGCGAAAAATCTCTTGAGCGCGCGCTTAATGGCGTAGCGATTACGTAACTGCGCACGCTCAAAATGCAAAATCTGATTCACCTTCCCGGAGTTTCCCAGAATTCTTTATGATTTGCGCGCGCAAGCGAGGTCAGGGGACAAAAATATTAAGAAATTATAGCATTTATTGGGAACTCTTGCATTTATACGAGAAAAACGTTGATTATGTCATAACAGAAGTAGTAGAAACTTTAGAGAATTTCTTCACAACCATTCTTATGAACCGTTATCGGAGTTTATAGGTACTATACTCGTTTTTTGGCGAATTTTTCCAGTGTATCTAAGACTTGTTTTAATTCCGTAGTTTTGCAGTGCGCATCTCTACTGCGCATAGCATAGTTCAGCCTATTTTGATTTGTTTGATTGTAAAAGATATATATTTGACTTAAAATGGTGCAAGCTTTAGTCTTATGAAGTTTTGAACAGTAGACACGCTCTAAGAGGCGCTATAGTGGTTACTCGCCTCAGTCCTCTTCGGTCACAGGCTGTTTACGACGTCTTGTTTCACACTTTAGCGCGTCGTAGCGCGGAAACGAGCACGGGCACCTATTCTTTTTATTTTTGCAAATCATCGGTAATAAGGTTCTCTATCACATATATAATTATTGTCAAGATTCCATTTCCAGTTTTTTAGATATTTTATAAAACGTGCGGTCAGAAGGTGCTTTCACGCTGCTTCAAGGCACGTACTATCAACCAATTTTACATTCTTTCTTGTAGCAAACGCATTTTTACAACAATTTATTGCATCATAACACTAGGCTATTGCCCAAAGAGAGAAAATGAGCTCATTTTAGTCAGCTAGCACTGCTCAGATTTAAGAAATTAATAATTTTTGACGCGATTTTGATCTTCAAATCTTGAGCCCTCAAGACACAAAAGATGGTGTAGTTTAAAGCAATCTAGCGCAAAAACGGCTACGGTGACCCCCATTTTTTATTTCATTTTTGGGATAAGCAACTCAAAAATTATCACTGTGCGAAGTTTTATGAGAATTCCATTTGTAGTTTTATTTCTACGGAATTACCTTAAGAATTTTGTCCCCTGACCTCGCTCGCGCGCGCTGAATCGTAATGAATTCTGGGAAACTCTGGGAAGGTGAATTGGCTCTGGCAGCTGTCCGATTACAACTGTCCTATTACAGGTGTCCAATTTCAGCCGACTGTCAAATTACACTATCCAATTACAACCTACAGCTTGATTAGTGAAAAACAGAGCAGTCTTTCAACCAATCAGATTTGAGGAAATTGTAATAGTTTTGATTAAGCTAATGTTACGCATAAAATTTTGTTTTTTTTGCTGTGCATTTTGTCGACACTCGGTCGGTGGTCTCATAGAGAACGAAAACTTATTCCAGCTAAGAATTTGCAAAAATACATACAAGAAGATTGTAAACAGTTCAGTTATAAACAGAAATAAAGTGAGTTTTGAAACCTGTTATGTCTTTTTTGTTGTTTTCTTGGGCTTGAATTTGTTGGGCTTTGTATGTTGTCGCTCTACCCACAGGCAGCCCAGCCACTTCTCCTGAAAAAATGCGCGCGCTCGTTATAATTTGCTTGGCGCGCGCGCTCTTGTTATGCATGGGTTTCCTGTGGTAATATCCTTGACACTAGTAAAAAACGTCTGCGCATGCGTGCATATTACGATGTTTTCTTAAGAAATGTGTGAGTTTTAGCTTGAAATGAAATGTTCGTGTTCTCGGTGTATACATAAAATTTCTCTTGTATACTTTTGTAAGACAAAGATGTTGCATTAATGAAGACATTATAAGACTTACTTTATTTCTGTTTATAACTGAACTGATTTTGCAATCAAACTACCTCAGTGTAATTTTTTTCAATTGAAGATCACTGGCCATGCAATTAATCCTTGACACAATAACTGCAAGAAAACTCTTAAGTAAATTATTAGAGCAGAAATGAATAGAATAATTCAAGTCATAAAATACAAAGAAATGTATGGAGTAAATCCATGAGTTGAGTCGATGACGTCACTGGCACCTAAAAAGAACGCTAAAATTCTACTTCCCTTTCGAAAATTTCTAAAAAGATATTTTAAGGTATCAGGGTGCCCCAAAGTTTCTCAAAAGAGTCGATTTTTACTTTTTTACATTTTCTGATAGAATACACAATAAGCTATGATTTAGTGAAAAAATTATTTCACTGGCGATTATTAATAGCCAGTTATAAACGAAAAGCTTTTTTCCAGCTTAATCCCTGGTAATTATCTGTTGACATCACTTGTCAATTGACCTGTCATCAAGAGAGCTTGTCGGTGAAGAATATATTTGTCAAAACTATCGAAACCTTTGTAAAAAGATTATTCAACAAGAGCCAAAGTCCAATGGGATCAAATTGCCTTGACTTCCCGCCATTTGTGTGGGAAACGTAACGAGAATTTGGTTGCCCTTTACTTCAGCTGTCATCGGGCAAGATTATTATGTGTTATAATCCCCTTGTATCAACAAACAGGTTTCTTGGCTCCAAAACACATTTTTGCGTTTTTCTCGGAAGTGAATTTACGTTCAATTAGCCGTGTATTTTGAGTTCCCGATCAAAGGGATTTTAATGGATTCATCTGAAATTTGGCAGAGGTCGTCTTCGATAGTTGTTCTTTAAAAGTGTGTCTCCGATTTTCGATGTTTTGCTCCATTCCAAAGTTATCGTCTGTTTTGTATCGGATACAGCTATTTTGGCTGTGTTGTAACTTTAGGAACGTATAACAGAACAACGCGGCAACTAATCAAAAATCTGAGACACTCTTTTGACAAGTGATATCTCATGATCTCAGAAAGATAGTAAACATTGTTTTCGGATCAATATTGATTGACCGGGAACTCCGCGAAGACACCTCGGTGAAAATTTTAATGATTCGCTCTAACCTAAAAGGAAAAAATTATTTTACGATAAAAATAATAGAAATAGTTCCTACATTTATTCAGCTTTCTAAAAATGTATACTTTAATGGGGTTTAGACTAAAAGTTTTGGCGCAATATAGAGTTGAACGCACACTGGTCGCTAGGGGTACCCTGATACCTTAACTGGTGATCAATAGACCCTTGAAAATTTATTTCACGAAGTTTCTGCTAAATAGAATTTCACCGTTTTTTGATCAGAGTAGCACTTTAAGGCCTGGGTAAGGAGCTGAAAGTGAGAATATGGCTTTTTTTTGATTTGCAGTGTATTAATTAACTGAAAAAAAATAAAACGAAACTTGGAGTGAGGTGCGCGATTGCGGAGAAAGTAAGTACAGTAATATATTTCTTTATAGAACGACGAACGGGGTGCTTAATTTGTATGCATTATAAAGTTTCTGCAATCGCGCAGCTTTATAGTGTTAATTTGGAGCCAAAAGTGGTCACATGACCTCATTATCATAAAATTAAAATTCATTTTAATGTCCGGTAGCAAGTTCAATACGCAGTGAATTGACTTTGTATCCAACACAGCACTACTGATACAAAGCTCTTTGATTTTGTGGTTAGACATTTGAAATTTATTTTTTATTTAAGGAGATATTTGCTGATATTTGTTACTTCTCTCCTTAATATCAAAGTACAAGACTCATGTTTATAAGCAGGAACTTGTGCAGCTCTGTAACTGGGTTGATATTAAAGTTTTTCCATTTAAGAAAACTCACTACCTGATAAATAAATTAGTACTTTTTAATGCTATGACATCATTGATCACGTGATCACCACAAAAACTATAAGCATTACTTTAAGGATTTCAAACTCATCAAACCCTGTAAAATTATGTCTTGGAAATACTTTTTCTTGACCTTGAAACTTGCAATCATAGCTGGTCCAAGGTCAAGCAAGGTCAAACCCAGGCCTTAACACTCGAGTTGTTCGAACACTGGAGCCAGTTGAACAAAGTCTGGATAAGTTATCCACTTGATAAAACTATAAATTTTATCTGCTGGATAAGGATTTATCTGGCAGATAGTGCTTATAATCCAGGCTTCGTACAACTGGCTTCTGGAGTCTGCATGTATAGATGACGTTCCACTAAGATTTTTTACTTTTATTAATTTCTTTTTTTTACTAATTTTACTGGTTCCACTTAAGTTTTGAAAATTTATGATGTCAAATCCATTGTCGACAAGAGGGAATATAAAAAAAAACAGAAAACAGCTTGGAATTTGTTAATTGGACAGTCACCTGCCCATAAAAACAGGAGTTTTAAAATGTGTAATTAGAAAATTCTACAACTTTTGCATTTGTCTTTCTTATAAATTTAATTAGAAAATAACCTTGTTTTTATTTTTAACTAATGACTTAGATTATTTTAACAATTTTTTGTAAAAACAAGCACTACCAGCATTTATGATATAAATGAATAATTTCACACAGTTATCTTTGATGTGCATGAATGAATTATTAGCTATTAACAACTGGTCATTATAATTGAAGGGCTCCATCCCTATGAAAATGACTGAATTGATTTTTTTGAGGACTTTTTCAATGGTACAGAATGATATCAATGAACTTTTCTGTGTCAAAAATTCAATGTCTGGACATCCATCAAATGTTACTCAGGTCGTTTTCACAGAGAACCCTTCAAATACTATAATTTATTATGTACTTCTGCACATTTGTTTTTTTAGGCTTAAAATCATTATTTGTTTCAACAGAAACTTGGTAACTTACAGTCAACTTTGTTTCTTTATAAAATGATGTGCAAAACATGTACTACAATAGCTATAATAATAATTAAAATCATTTTCCTTTCCATTTTCCTCTGTCTTCCCTTAACCATGCAATGAATGTCATAGGAAACATAAAAGTAAATTGTGAAAAAATACAGACTTCATAAATAACTGCATCTCCACCTCCCGTACAATAATCAATGAAGCCTTCTTACTACTGGCTGCTTTGCAGACTATAGTTTTGTGATTATTCAAACATCAGAGGAATGCAGTCTGTAAAGTCAGTTACCAAAAATATCTTTTGAAGGATTCAGAAAATATTGTGATGCCACTTATAAGCTAGTCCAAACTACATTAACAACAAGATGATGACTCTTGTTGATGACTTCCCTGAGAATTTTGCCTGTAAGCTTTCAGGTTATGAATTTGCTCAGCAGTGTAAGATTGTGCTTGCTTCAAAAGGACGACTCCAATTTCTCTGAGTAAGCTTTGAAATCCTTCTCCTGTTTTTGCTGATATATTATGCTTCCTCATAAAGGAATGCCCACTTTTTTGAAGTTTTGCATCCACCTCATCTCCATTTACATTTTGGTCTTCCAAATCAATTTTATTTCTTATCAAAAACTTTTTAGCAGCGGGAGCATGTCTGTCAACATCATTAATGTACATATCTAGATCATCAACACTGTTCATATCATCAGCACTATAGACAATAAGAACAATTCTGCTTCCAAGGTAGTATGATCGTGTTATTGATCTCTCATGATACGTTTCCATTCCAGCTGTATCAAATAACTTCATCTATAAGAAAACAAGTATAGCATTTTCCATTATTGATTGAGTGAGTTCATGTACTGTAAGTTTGGAAGTTTGTGATAATTAAGAAAGTCCTGGGGTTAATCCATTCAATGAAAACTGATCATTGGTAAATCAATCAATATCAATAAAATTGACATAATCTAGCTTGCATCTTGAAAAATTTAAACTTTTTATATAGCTATTTCAAAAAAGGTTGACAAGGCATAAGGCAAAAGGCAATTGGCAATTGGTGATTGCACGACCAAAAGGAAATATGGGGTACCCCCCCCCCCCCTCCATGGAGGGATTTTTTTGCAGACCCCCTACCCCCAGAAATTCTTGTTTTGGGACTGTTTAGAAATCCCCCCTATCCTCTGGAATTTCCACTTTGAGGTAACATGTGTCCCCCCCACCTCTAGGAAATTCCAATCATATTACTATGTAAAAAAGGTTTCAAGAAAAAGAAGTCAATGTACATCAAAGATGCTGAGTGATCAACACTGTTTAATATGCAAGACTTGGTGGCATTTGGAGTATTTTTTTGAGTATTTTTGAAAAAAATACAGTTTGGAAATGTAGACACCCCCCTCCTTCTAGATATTTAGATGATTTAGACCCCCCCCACCCCTCAGAAATTATTTATCCTCCCTCTGTGGGGGGAGGGGGTATGGATAATTTCTGGAACTATACATTATTCAATGAAGTTTCAGCTAAATTAAATTTCAAATGATTTTGATCATAGTCCCACTTTAAGTTAATATAATGCATCTATCAATGTCAAGCCCCAGGGTGGGGCTATCCACAGGAATTTAACTTTCAGAGCTGTCCCCTGCCCTGGGTAGGGGAATTTGACATGGTTGCCATTTTGGATTTACGAAGAGAATAAAAAAGGATACTGGAAGCAGTATACAATTTGACATTTGCACAGTGACCAGGGGTGGGGAATTTGACTTGGCATCAACAAAAATGTTCAATTCCCCTGGGTATGCCTGCCCCGCCCCACCCCATCCGGGGCTTAACATTGATAGGTACATTTTATAATTCATCAGGTCAATGATGGTCCACGGTACAGCATTAAAAAACAAATAAAACAACACATTATTTTGGGAAAACATGCTGCATAAACATTATCATAGTTACATTTACGCAGCCTTCAAAACGTCCTTTCAAATTTAAGAAACTTTGAATACCCTTAATTTCCCCACCTGGACTGTTTTGTCATTGCTTGTACAAATAGTCTTCTCCAAAGTATCCAATTGTTCTCCTTTAATATCTTCACAAAAATGACCAAACTTCATCCTATAGAATATTGAACTTTTACCAACTCCACTGGCACCAAGTAGAATCACTTTGAAAGGGCCATTAGCAGAACGTTTTCGCGAACTTGTAGAGGACTCTATAAATTCACCTTCTTCGTCCGCCATTTTTTTTGCGACGAACTGTGTTGACAGTGGAACGAGAGAGCCTGGATCTAGTGCTATCAGTCCGGAGACTCCCCTCATTTCCTCAGTTCTTACATTTGTATTTCAAAAACTCAAAAAGAAACTCAAAAAGATTAGATGAAACGATGATCAAATTAAAACAGGTCCAATATATTGCGCTTGTTTTGTTTTATCCCAAGATTACGATCCTTTTCGATGGTGCGAACGAGGGTAGGGTGGGCAAGGGTGGTTGAGGTTGGGCCGGGTGGTAGTCTGGACACGAACGGTCGTAAACAGGAAGGTTTAATGTCAGAAATATTATAAAAGGAGGTAAGTTAATCGGTATATTTTACGGTCAAAACATTCACGCACACTTTAGCACTAAAGGAGTCACGGTTGTATTTCACCGCAGTCTTGCTATTACATACAAATAAACTATATATAGATCTGCGAATAATTAAGTAGCACCCAGGAATGACTCTATCAATTTATCTCGATCGATCTGAACTTGTTTCTCCAACCATGAATGAGATTAATTAATGAATTTACACTGATTGGCCCATAGCCAATGATCAAGGTGAATTACTGAAGCAGTCAACAGAGACATTACAGTCATTACAAAATTCAATAACAAAATCCATCCACACCCTAATAAACAACAGCATCCTTGAGTGAGTCGACATGTCAACATGCAAATATCAAGCACCAGCAATCACTAAGTTTCAGTTTCAGTTTATTTGCAATTTTTTAGTTAACTACACATATTGTATCAATCATTGTGTAGATGATCAGAGAATGGCTGCTGCTGCATTACCATCATCATCATCATCATCATCAACAAATGATGACCTCAGGTTCAAGGTTGTCTTATGTGGTGAAAAAGGAGTTGGAAAAACAGCTTTGTACAACAGACTCAAAGATGACATTTTTTATGATGAGAAGTCACAGACTGTGGCCACTGACCAGTGTTTGCTTACTGTAAATTGTGGAAGTAATGCAGAAGTGAAGGTGAGGTGCTTTCCTATTTAAGTCTTGCTTGATTTGTTTGTCATTGCCCTGCTATCATAATAATTATGTAAGTTAACATCCAGTTTACTTTTATATGATTTTGCCAATGAGCTGTTCTCACCTCTTGCGTGACTTTTTAATTTTTTTATCCAACAACAACAAAAATATTTGAAATTAGCAAAAATTGAAATTTTGAGGTAGTTTTGATGAATTATAGTGCCAAAGTTATGGGCAGTTAAAGTTTGTGCTATTTGTATAGAAACGTTCGGTGGGTAACAGCTTGCCCTCCAACGAATGTTTCTATACAAAAAGAACAAACTTGGGCTGCCTATAACTTTGGCTCTATTCATCAAAACTACCTCACACAGAATAAAATTTCAAGTTTTGCTAACTTTGGTTTGCTCTTTTCAAATATTACATTTTTGTTCTTGTTTGATGAAAATATGAAAATAAAATGCATTTTGTCTGCCATGTTGGTGTCACTCAGAGCAATATCAACATGGCAATGACATACATATTTTCTTACTAAAGAATGAGTTTGGGAAATTGTTATAAATGTATTTGCAAAGATATATACTTCCTCTTTACAAAGATATACATTGAATTTACTCAGGGATGTGAAATCTACTGATAATTAGTGATTCGTAGAGTGACACCAATCAAATGCCATAATACATTTCTTACTAAAGAATGAGCAGTTAAAATGTATGGCAATATCTTCACAACCAAAACTTGCTTCCATTCAAAATTTTGCAGAGTTACATAGTTTTATGTGCTCTTTTGATGAGTGAATGACATTTGATTTCACTCAGGATCTTGGATTTTTTTTTGATTCATGACATAAGTGAAAGTCAAGAATATATAGAGGCCATTTTTCCTCAGTTATCCTTTGCATGTCAGTAGATGAGCAATGGCAACACAGAGTGCGGTGAGCATTCCATTGCTTCTGTTGACAATGTTTGCTGCAGTAGAACACAAAATTTGCAGCTTAACTGCATTGCTTCTAGCTGCCTTTGATTCCATTTGAGGCTTCACTATACCATCCTAGGGAATGGTTAAGAGCTTGAGTTTTGCTTGTTGTCTCTGGAAAACAAACTCTCAGTTCCTTTTCTAGTGACAAGTGAGTACCTGAACACTCCAATAGGAAGTTATAAAATAATGTAATTGAAGAGGTATAAATTAAAGTCCCTATCACCCCTAGCCAGGAACTTCATAATTCATTTCTTTGTGAAAATTATAGAAAATCTGCCTTGTTAAATATTTCCTGATATATACATTTCCCTTCAGAGAAATTAAGCATTCAAAATGAAAAAATGCAAATGAGATGACGTCAACCCAGGAATTATTAAATATACAAAACATGACTATAAGCTACAATTATTACATTTTTACCTTTTGGAAAAGGTTTTCTGTGCTAAACTACACACTATGAACATATTTACTCCTTAACTCTTATGCACCAGTTTGAAAATTTGAAACAAAATGTGGCATCGAATTCCTGGGTTGACGTCATCTCATTTGCATTTTCTAATTTTGAATGCTTAATTTCTCTAAAGGGAAATGTGTGTATCAAGAAATATTTAACAAGTTATATTTTCCATTCACAAAGAAATGATTTTATGAAGTTCCTGCATGGCTAGGGGTGATAGGGACTTTAAGAGCCTATAAGAAAGACACTTCATCTTGTAACACTGATATTGGACTTGCATTCAGGAGTTTTATTCCAAGCCAGTGTCTTGGGTTTCTGTTTATCCACTAATAGAGTTTTAAAACTAAATACCTCTTCTACCATTCATATTTCAGGTTAATGTATGGGATACTGTTGGAATGGAAACATTTGAAAGTCTGACTCGTTCCTATTTCCATAATTGTTTTTTTGTGATCATAGTGTACAGTATTGACATCAAGAGTTCTTTATCAGTGGCAGCTGATTATGCTTTACAGGCAAAAGAAAATGCTCCAGGTGCAAAGCTTGTATTAGTCCAAAACAAGATTGACCTACCTGAAAATCCTCAAAAATCTGAGGTTGGATTTTCTAAATCAAGCTTTAAATTTGAATTCAAAACATCAGCTAAAACAGGACATGGTACTACAGAGATGTTAAAGAAACTAGCAACCTATTACTTCAAACATAGCAAGCGTAATAAGAAATGTACAAAGAATATAAGGGTTGGTGGTAGAGGTGACCATGGTAGACCACATCTTAGCAAGTGCTGCTTCAAGAAGTAGACACAGTGACCTTCAGGGAATAGTCCCCTTCACAGTTCCCTGCGCCATCTTGAAAGGTAGCTGTGCCTTTGCATCGAAGCAAGACAAACAGTGAGCGTGCAATGATAGATACCTTTTTTAACACCTAGGACAATTATTCACAGGTCTCTATCATTGCAAGCTCACCGTTCATCTCACTTTGATGCAAAGGCATGGTTACCTTTCAAGATGGCGCAGAGAACTGTGAAGGGGACTATTGAAGGAGTTGACAAACATAGTTCACACATAGTTCATACATGTATGTACATGAAATGATGATATATGTCTGGAAATGTGGCTGATTTCAGAGGCCAATAAATATGTAGAAACATTGATAATTCAAGATATCAAACCCCATTTCAATTAATAAATTATTTTATTATACATTGTCTATGAATGACTATAAATTCCAAGGCCTGCATGGTTTCCAGACTACACATTTTTCATTCATTACTTTGAGATAATTAATTTTATTCAAATGTGAGTGGGATTTAGAGTTTATTCAACTTTTTTTCTTTGAAAAATTCAACAAACTACAAAACATCACCTAATGTACATATGAAAACCAAAGCAGCAACATTTTGGTTGAAGCATAATGTGCAGGAAATATTTTTGAAGTTTTCTTATTTTACAATAAAAGTTGCTAAAAACCAAAAGTTGGAAATTATCAACTCCTTTGCCTTCACTTAAAATACAAAAGCCATTCAAGTGCCATGTACAGTGCCATTGTTTGTTGCCAAAGGACATCAAACAATAATTTCTTGACTGATATGTTCACTGTGTATGAACATCAAACAATTTCTCATTCTACCAATGTTTGCTGTATAAGAATATCAAACAATTTCTTATTCTACCAATGTTCACTGACTAACAATTTTTTCTAATGATGCTAATACCTTAGATTATATCAATGTTAATGAGCTAGCTCACTGCATCCCCTGCATAGCCACAAAGCTGCATAGTCACTTCATACTACAGCTTAATTAGGTTATATCATCGATGTTAAGTTAACGAGCTCATCTCACTGTGTAGCTAGGCAATGGGATATGTCCCATTTTACACCCTTAACTCTGCAAAGTTACCCCTCTTCTGCATCAATCTTTTGGCTTGCTCAATGGCCTGCAGGACCTCTCCAATACACAGCCATGGTTCTCTAAAGTTTGGCCTTGTGGGCTTTGCAAATACAGTCAAAGCTCTACTTATGGACACTCTTTGAAGCAGACACTTCCTTAAGTCTTAATTAAAATCACTCACACTTAAACACTGTATTTACATACTCCATAAGTGGACAGTTCTATAGTTACAGACACCTTGTGAGTTTCTTGTTGGTATCTGTGTAATGACTGTAACGTCCTTTTTACAGCTCAAAGCCCAAAGGTAGAGTGCTTACAATATATCTGTGAAAAACTTTGTAAGAAATTGCACTAATTAAACAATAGAAAACAAAGGATTTTGCTCTATTTAGTACAATGTAGTTCGCTAAGTTTTTCATGGATATATTGTAAGCACTCTATGACCAACTAAAATGTATTCACATTCTTTTGAAAGAGTAATCATCCAATCAGCATTTGAGGAATCACAATCACCTATTATCTATTAATTGCTAATTGGACCATGGCAATTAAGACAAAAGTATACAAATGCATTATAACACTGGTCACAGTTTTGAGCTTCATGCTGTGATGCAGCTGGTGCAGGGATTGGAGCCCTTGCTACATGCATATGACATGTCCCTTAAAAATGAATGCATGCATGGTAATCAACGAAAACTGACCTACACTTATTAAGTTACATGTAATTTGTCACAATGTATCAGTGTAGTTGAATCTCAATGATAATAATAATAATAATAATAATAATAATAATAATAATAATAATAACTTTATTAGACACAGGATTCAAAAAGCTGAACACTTGTTTACATTGAAGCTGTGTATAACCAAAACATATGATTGACCTAATCACACAAAATAATACAACTGTAGTCCATCAAAGTATACACATTGTCATACAAGTCTTATAGTGATTAACAGCTACAAGTGTTTGTGCTGATGGATCCATGGCAAGAGGGTTGACCCTGGAGCATGTTAACATTATTTCTCCTTTCAGGAGATCTAGCTTCAAGGAGGACTTTTCCAATTTCTTCTTGTAAATCATCTAAACCATGACCAGACATAGCAGATGTGTCAATAGTTGTCACAAAATTAGTGTCATAACCCTTGTCTTTAAGCTTATTTAGTGCTTCTTCTGGAGTAACTGTATGACTCAAGTCAACTTTATTTCTAATCAGAAACAGCTTTGTATCAGTACTGTTATTTTTGATTTCTTTAATTGTGTCTCCAAGTCCTTCTATACTTTTGGCATCCTCAGCACTATACACAATTAAAGCAACAATTGCACCATTATAGTATGAACGAGTCAATGACTCACAATGGTACTTATTCATTCCAGGCTCTGGATAATACAGTTTCATCTATAACAAATACAATATTAAGCAGATATTAATCATGCAATAATCACTGTAACATGCATATATCATAAAAACAATCCTTTAAATACTGCTGCTCGACATTAGTTAAATATATGCTGATTCAAGGGCACTAGGACATTATTTCCTAGATGTGCAATATTAAAAGGGAACTTATAAAGCGACCCACAGTAATTACACAGACGTCATGCGGTATAGTATGTTCCTTTTGGTGCTTGCACTACCATTATCACTGAGGTTCCCATTCTCACTAGAACCTCAGTTGAGGCTTTCTCGCATTCCAAATTTTGACAATGACAGCATAAATTACTTCTTTCTAAAAAATCAGGTGTTATATCGATGGACCATTATAATCAATAACAGTAAAACCTATCAAAAATACCAATTCATTATTTTAAGGAGGCTGGAAATCAATAACAGTAAAACCTATCAAAAATACCAATTCATTATTTTAAGGAGGCTGGAAAATTGGTTGCCATAAATGAGTGCACACTCATAAAAAATGCCTAAGATTTCTATATTGCCAAAAAGGTAATATTGATGTGACATACCATATCAAAAGCTGATGAAACGGAAAGTTCAATTTTTAAAAAATCATCACGTAAGCGGTTGTCATGACAACAACAGATTTTTGGCAATTGACATAAAATTTCAATATAAATATTCATATTTTGATTTCTGTTCAGTGAAAGTTTTTTTAAAACTGCATATGATGAGTTCGCTAGTTGAACTTTCATATGAGAAAAAATTAAAAAATTCTGTAATGCAGAATTCATGAAATATTGCAAAAACCGTATTTTAGATATAAAAAGACTTCCCCATGACAGAATTTTTTTATATTTCATTAACACACTCTTAAACTTAGTTAGAATAAAATAGCAAAAAATTAAAAAAATTCACCGAGTAGTTTTCGAGATATTTGCTCAAATTTATCATGTACGCGTCAGAGCTAGGGTCTCATAAAATTGCTCAAACTGCGCATGCGTCAGCTTGCCTCAATTGAAGCTTGAGACAAGCAAACAGAACCATTTTGTGCAAAATAATGGGGATGAGATTGATGCTTTTTGCTCTCTAAAAAAGCTTTAGGCCGAATATTGAATAGATTTGACTTCTATCCATTATAAATACGAAAATTTGTTAAAAAAGTGCTTTTGTCTTGTTCAGTCACTTTGTATTTCATCAAGAACCATTTCCAGCCTCCTTAAAGGCGCTGTTACATGATGCAACTTTTCTTGCAACTTGCAATGCAATGCTGACAAAAGCAGAGCATTGCAAGTTGCTGGCAAGATGTCAGACGCTCACAATTCTCTTTGCAACTCACAATGCAACTCTTTCTTGACCTTCGAAAAACCAGATATATCCGTGGTCACTACGTTCTGATTGGTCATTTGCGACAGGGATTGCATTGCAGGTTGCTGGATAGATGTTACATGCTCCAACGTGCTTCGCAACGTTGCAAAAAGTAGAAACTCGTTTAACTTTTTCTGCAACTTGCAACATTGCATTGCAAGTTGCAGAGACGTTGCAAGTTGCAGAGAAGGATGTTACACGCGTAATCTCTTCTGCAACTTGCAACGCAACGGCGTTGCATTGCAAGTTGCAAGAAAAATTGCACCGTGTAACAGCGCCTTAAAGGTGATATTTCTGTTGCTGCTGTCGTGACCAGGTTTGGTACGGGGGGGGGGGGGCTCCATTGTAAAAGGATTGGGTATGCTCCTTGGAAATTTTAAAAAATACCCTAAAAGATACCGGAAGTCTTTTTAAAAGGGCGTGACCGTTAACCCCTAAGAGATACCAGTGATAACAAGCTAAATAAATGAACATTGTTATTATGAACATAAAATTGAACGGTACGTCCGGACGCTTTTCTTGGGCAAATTTCTTCCATTTGAGAACATAAGATAATATAAGCGGGCTCTTTTGATACCCTAAAAGGTACCAGGAAATGCTAAAACTCTAAACCTAAATTTTAACACACTAAAAGATACCAAATCGCTGATTTTTACCCCTAAGAGATACGACGATCATACCCGTGTTTGCCAGCTGCACAAAGACTATACACTTAGTTAACAATAGAAATACGATTTCAATCTCTTTACCTTAACTCTTTCACCTTGCCTAAGTATGATTTCTTTATCACAATAATTTGGCAGGGGCTTAGTGTTAGCACTGATATCAAAAGTGTCGTCCTTTTGTGTGATTCGAAGAAATAATGACGTTTTCCCAACGTTCTTTTTACCCAGAAGGACTACTTTGAAAGGCATTGCTGGAGTATCTTTGTCTAAAGCGTTTAAGGAAAAACTGTCTCTCTGTTCAGTCACCATCGTATCGTTTTAACAGAATAATGCATGATTTTGTGATTTTGTATGATTCACCGAAGAACAAACTGACAGGAAGTCTGGCAAGGGACACAGGAAACCCAATTTGGTCACAACCTGTGTAACGCAAAGCATCATGGTCTAGAATATGGACTTTTTCGTGTTTCAAATCTATTTCATGTTTCACTTCCAAAACACATTTTTGGTATATTCTGCGCTAATACTTTTTCGACATTGATGAAGACCGGAGCGGACTCCTCATGATGGAGATGATGATGATAATGATGATGATAATAATCGATGGTGGTGGTGGTGATGATGATGATTTCCCCGAGATTTTGAAATATTGGGTTGGTGTCCAAAAGGGGATAATCTGCTGTCGGAAGTGAGTCAGAAATTCAATTAAATCGTTCTAGCTGTCACAGAATTGTAGTTAATTGTTAATTAATTGTAGTTAATTGTTGTCACAGAATTGTAGTTAGTTAGATAGTTTATCATAAAAACTTTAATAGCAGCTTAGCAGCTATACCTGAATTAACATGATTAATTAAGACTTATTAATTAAGATTTATTAAGACTGAAAAAGAAAAATGAAATAAACACTACTATATACATCTATGAGTATCATCACATTGCTCTGTTATAAAACCTGCGTCTAAATATCGTCATATTGCTGTGCACTAGAAATTATAAATGTGTACTTATCCATGGGGGGGGGGGGGGGGGGAGGGGCGTACTCCCTTACAAAAGTGGTAGGGGTGCTCGACGGACCTTTTAGGGTCGAAAATATGACCCGCTCGTACCTTTTAGGGTTTCCGGTTCATAGCGTACCTTTTAGAGTCAGGATAACGAGTATCACATAAAGATTGAAACGATCTCACATACAACTATTCTTTATTAACAATGTGGTCGTATACCTTTTAGGGTATAAAATCGGCATCTCCGATAATTTATGCGTATACCGTATACCTTTTAGGGTCATTTTTAAAACCCTCCGTCGAGCACCCCTACCAATTTAATTTGTAAGGGAGTACCCACGAGCTGGTACCAACCCGGAATACTTATATTGTAGAAATAGAAAACGAGGCAGCGTGCTATGTTGAGTTATAGAAGCACGCGGGAATTGTAAGAAGACTCGAGAAGTGTTAGGAGAAGCACGAGGCGTAGCCGAGTTTTCTATTTCTTTTATAAAATACAATTGAAGTTTTATTTTCTCTTTTCGTTGGAGAAAGTTTGAAAATGTGCGCGCGCGTGCTGTGTGTTCTCATAGAGAACGCGCGACACGCGTCCTTTGGCCAATCAGAGCGCGCGTTATATCATAGTTATTTTATAAATATATCTGTTCGTCTTACAGACAGGAACTCGAGGATTAGCACCGACAACTAATCAACAAGTCGTGTACAGATCAAAGAGCAGCTAACAAGAAGCCCTGAGGGGTTCTACTGACGAAACCAGTCTTCCTTGGAAGGCGGAAACCACCCTCCACTATACCAAACCACAGGGGTGGAAGCCTCAGAAGCGCCGTTTAGACAACCTTGCGCTTGTAAAGAAACTGATGAAGAAACAGGGAGAATTTAGAGCTAGAAGTACGACCAAATCATCCAAGATCAACTAGTACTATAGCAAGGAATTGTACATGCATGTACGTAGAGGCAGCGAACGGTTGAAGCCGAGAGCAGAGACTTCTACATTCCCTATACAAGGCGGTCGTGCGAGAGTCAGCAGAAACGACGAACATTGCGCATTGTATACGACGCCTCGGCACGTGATAACAACAACTCGCCGTCGCTGAATGAGTGTTTTGACCCTTCCTCCCATTACAGAACAACTAGTGACTGATTAGAAACAGATTCTACGCGGTAGCGATAGCATGCAGGGGACCACAAACAAGCGTTTCTGCACGTCCACAAACAAGCGTTTCTGCACGTCCCGTGGTGACTCCAGTGTAAAGGATCGGGTATACTCGTAGTATCTCTTAGGAGTAAAAATCAGCGATTTGGTATCTTTTAGGGTGTTAAAATTAAAGTTTAGAGTTTTAGCATTTCCTGGTCCCTCTTAGGGTATCAAAAGAGCCCATCGCTTTTTCTCTTGTTCTTAAATGGAAGAAATTTGCCCAACAAAGGCGTGTCGACCGTTCAATTTTATATTCATCATAATGATGTTCATTAGCTTGTACGAATACCGGTTGTTTCGATCCATGGTCGTTTCGATCCACATCTGACACATTCGATCCACCTTAAATACACATTCGATCCACACATATAAACAACTTCAAACATGTATTTTAAACTAGTATAAGAGTGTTTAACTACAAAGTAAACATAAGTGCATGTTTTGGGAACATAATAACAAGTTGGAAGAGAGTTAGTTTGCTACGAGTTGAAGTGAAGTGTCAGCCAGTGTTCGCACGAAGAACGGCATCGTGAAATAAATTTTAAAGTAGGACTTCGAGCAATCAGTGATAATTTTCAGTGAAATATTAATCGGATAGGGAAATGAAAGTTTCTTATCGAATCGTGTTCCTTTATGATGTTTAAAGTTAGAACATAGTGACTCTGGAGCGATACGCGTCCATAGTTACCGAATGTAAACAAAGCGAGGATCTATGATAAGACTTTCACAGTTAGCCGGTGATTCCAAATTGCTTTCTACTAATAACTTGGTGTTTGACCTCATCTAACACTCTAACAACACCAAACCGGTGTGCTAAAACTCATTGAGCGTACTGACTGAAAGGGTTCGATTGAAAACAATGACCTGAGACGCCAAAGTTACGGCTTACTTGGACCATAAAGTCTCATTTCTAAGAAAGAGCATTACTAGAATTGATACGATAAAATGATATATTTTGCGCTCACTTAGCGAAAAGCCGTCTAAATCACCGCATATTTACAAGTGGATCGATAATACCGGTGTTCAAACATAGACAGCAAAAGGTCTTCAAGTCCTATCCCTTACAAACTCCCTAAGGTTAACTTCGTTTCTCTTCATATTGTCACCAAATAATTTTGTTCAAGTTTTGTCCTAGTTTAAAATTGATTTCATGTTTACTGAGTTCAAGACTCGAGAGCAGCCAATCGAATAAACCACATTCACTGGGAGAAATATACAAAAGACAGAGATACCAGAAGACATATATTTTACTTCATCATGTTAAAATTACCATGTCTATGTTGTCTCAGTTACATGATAAATCTCAAGCCGATCCGAACTGGCTTTGTTAATTACAATACGGTTTCGCTGATCGCTTCAGAAACTCGGTTTCAAGGTTTAAAGAGTGACATTATTCTGACCAAAAGAACATTACCAATTCCATTCCTTTATTTGATCTTATTGAAAGTTATAAGATTATACTGAATTCACTCACTGTTAATCCGCTAGAAAATAGTGAAATTAATTGGAAGACACTAACTGTGAAAGTCGGCTTACTATAAACGACGAAACGAAACGAAACGAAACCGTTTCGTTTCGTTCAACGAAACGAAACCATTTCGTTTCGTTCAACGAAACGAAACCATTTCGTTTCGTCGTTTATAGTACACTATAATCGACGAAACGAAACGAGACCAGAATAAATACGAGCCAAATACGAGAATATTAGAAGCCCTCACGAGTGTAAACATTGTTTATCGATGCCCGTCAAACCGGAAGCGCATGATTCGCCATAAGGATTGCGAACCGATAATCAGAAAAAATGACCAAAACCGTTATTATTATCATAGTAAACTATGGCTCAGTGAAAATGGCGGGCCCACGTCGGGAGCCGTTGATGCATAACAGCACGTACCTTCGGAGTCTGTGTACACAATAGCTTGAAATATCTTGAACCCACGCAGTCTTGCAACCAAAAATCACGATTATGCCCACAAACATAGTTTAGAACGCTGGTTGGTGTGATATTGTTGTATTCCAGGCAGGCCGAGTTCACATGATGCACATGAAACATGCAGTCACTGACCCGAATCGGTATTAAAAATGCTCGCCAAAATGTAAATTGTTGACTAAGATATCCCCACGGGTTAAGTAGAAGCGTATCACATCTTTCGCCTTTGAAAACCAAAGCTTTTTGAGCCGAAAACCAGTGGATATTAGTATCAAACCCAAAACGAAACGAGTACCTACATTACGTCTACCTCCTCCCCCTCCCCCCAAAGTTACTCGTTTCGTTTCGTTGATTATAGTAAGCCCCTCTCTAACTATAAACAACGAAACGAAATGAGATTTTTGTCATGTCCCTCCCCAAAAAATTAAAAATCTCATTTCTAAACAAAGTATTCCTGGACTAAGGACCTTTGAATTTCTAAGCTTTGAACGAAAGTTAAACAGAAAGTTATATTTCTCGAGCCAGGTTCTTTTTAATAGTTAAGCTTACTACGAACGACTGAGACGCTTATCAGTTTTGAAATCTACAACTAATTGTCTCGTTTGCTTCTGAAGTGGTTAAGATTAATCTGGAGTGTAGTTATCTAAGAAACTTCTGAGTTTCTTTCAAAATACTTTGAAAATTGATCTTAAAAAAACCACATTTACATACAACTAGCTTGAAGCAACATTAACGTCCTGGCAAGGAGTTTTAGCTCCAAAACTTTCATGGTCAAACCAACAACTAGTTGGGCGTGTCAAAAATGTTTTTGCTGCGAGCGAAGCGAGTAGCCTCCTATTCGGAACACAGTGTAAGGAAAAAAGAATCCAAGGTCAGAGAGATGTAAATTCAGAGGGATTCTCCGTAATGACAACGAGTCCATTCAGAGTTTTGCCGTCCGTTTGAGAGACGCGGCCCGTCATTGCATGTTTGGCGCCAATTTAGACGTAAACCACTGAAGCCGGGCATCGTTAAACAATGTTTACACTCGTGAGGGCTTCTAATATTCTCGTATTTGGCTCGTATTTATTCTGGTCTCGTTTCGTTTCGTCGATTATAGTGTACTATAAACGACGAAACGAAATGGTTTCGTTTCGTTGAACGAAACGAAATGGTTTCGTTTCGTTGAACGAAACGAAACGGTTTCGTTTCGTTTCGTTTCGTCGTTTATAGTAAGCCTGAAAGTCTTCTTAGCAAGGATCCTCGCTTTGTTTACACTGGGTAACTATGGACGCGTATCGCTCCAGAGGCACTTTATTCTAACTTTAAACATCATAAAATAACACAATTCGATAAGACAACTTTCAATCCCCTATTCGATTTCATTGAAAATTGTCACTGATTGCTCGAAGTCTTATACGTTAAGATGCATTTCTTGTTGTTCTTCGTTCGATCCCCGGCCGACACTTCACTTCAACTCATAGCAAACTAACTCCCTTTCGACTTGTTATTATACTCCCAAAACATGCACTTAATGTTTATTTTGTAGTTAAACACTCTTATACTAGTTTAAAATACATGTTTGAAGTTGTTTATATGTGTGGATCGAATGTGTATTTAAGGTGGATCGAATGTGTCAGATGTGGATCGAAACGACCTGGATCGAAACGACCATGGATCGAAACAACCGGGTACCGCTTGTACATGTTGTCGCTAGTATCTCTTTGGGGTTAAAAATCATCCAGCCACGCCCTTCTTAAAAGACTTCCGGTATATCTTTTAGAGGTATTCTTAAAAATTTCCGACGAGCATACCCGATCTTTTTACAATGGAGTCCCCCCCGGATTGCGCGTACATATCCATGAAGCTGACCTGGACGTTTTAAAGGTTTCACTGGCTCCAACATAGGCCTACTCCGCACTGACTCCGGGCCCTAAAATCGCAGTAGCTTTGGGCAACTTATAAGGCGACGTTGGGCGATCTAAGCAATTACGCGACTGTGTGCGATTTAAGGCGACTTCGCGCGACTTAACTCGACTTTAGGGCCGGAGTAGGCCTAGGGGTCGTAGGTTTCGGTGCCGCTTGTCCTCGATTTCAGGCAACTTTATGCGACTTAAGACGACCCGTTTGGGCCCGGAGTAGGCCTCAACATCTAAACACTAACCAAGCTAAAACAGACAACAATCGACGATTTAAAGGATGCAAAGTTCGAGCTGCGCAAATGGCACTCGAATGTGAAATCACTCGCCAACAAAATTCTCTGTGTCAACACAGATTTCTTGCACTATATATGCAAATGAATTTCAAAAGAAAAGCGGTGGTAACCGTATGCATGCGCACACAAATTCTCTATATAATTGTTCGGCAGATAACACCCTCCTTGCATTGGTCTGCACAATTCTTCATACATGTTCATACCCTGAAGTCGCCACTTGTATTTTCCTTCTATTTCTGCCTTTAATTCTTGGGAATTGTAAGAAGACTCAAGAAGTGTTGAGAAGTACTCGGCTACGCCTCGTCATCTCCTAACACTTCTCTTGTCTTCTTACAATTCCCGCGTGCTTCTATAATTAACTCAACATAGCACGCTGCCTCGTTTTCTATTTCTACAGGGCGAAGGGGGAGGGGGGAGGGGGGAGGGCGTCCTTTTCCCCTTTCCCTTTCCTTCCCCCTCCCCTTCCCCCTCCGGTCCTTCCCCTCCCCTTTCGCCCTGGGTCCCCGAGGATGCAATAGAATACAATAGTTAAGGAATATAAAACGCGCGCGCATGTCTTTGTACTGTGATATAAACACGATGGAAGATGTAGAGCAAGAGAAAAGCAAGATTAGGAACACGAGGCGTAGCCGAGTGTTTCTCTTGCTTTTCGAGTGCTCTACATCTTCCAGTGTGTTTATATCACACTACAGAGACATAAGCGATCGTTTTATATTGCTTTTATAAAATATTTTCGACGTTTTTTGAGTGAGCCATGTTTCTGTCCTCTGATATAAACATGGTAGCCAGCCAATCAGCGCGCGCGTTATATCATAATTTAATGATAATTTATTAACTTATAAAGCGCATTTTTCATGGCGTAATGATCAAATGATCAAAATTTCTCAAATATTTTTTAAAATACAATACAATACAATTTATTTCTGCATTATGTAAAAAATATATACACATTCCATTTTTTTGTTATTTTTCATGAGTGGTGTGTTTAAGATTTATTATTTGAGTAATGCTAGGCTCTAAGCAAATTAAACTTAAGTTTTCGAGTTAGAGCCTAGCAAATTTTGGTGAAATTCTACTCTTTGACCGTTAAAATGAGCTTGAATATTAATAATTGTTGATTATTAATTTTTATGAAATTACATCATCAGTTGTTACCGCTGCAACTTGTTGTCGTTTACTACTCAGCCCATTTCATATATTGCGGTTTAATAATTTGTTGACCAGAAAATATAACGACTCTGCTGTGTTAGGCGAAATTAGTTCTGGACTATGATATCAAGTTGTATGACACTTATCAAAGTTTTGACGGTATTAAAATAGTGAAAATGTTAAAAAATATGCGCATTTGGAAGAAAGTGTTTCAGAGTGTATTTGACGGTTAATATTTTTGACGCTTCACGCGCGATTTCCCTCATTGACGGTTGACGGGTCCGGTTGACGCCGGTTAAAATTTAAGCCGTTTGACGGCTAACCGAGGCTAACCCTATCGAGACCTTTTTCTTTCTGTGCCTTCCTTTCCTCCCATCCTTTTCTTTCTTTCTTTCGTTCTTTCTTTCTTTCTTTCTTTCTTTCTTTCTTTCCTTCCTTCCTTCCTTCCTTCTTTCTTTCTTTCTTTCTTTCTTTCTTTCTTTCTTTCTTTCTTTCTTTCTTTCTTTCTTTCTTTCTTTCTTTCTTTCTTTCTTTCTTTCTTTCTTTCTTTCTTCCTTCCTTCCTTTTTTTCTTTCTTTCTTTCTTTCTTTCTTTCACTATAGCTTTTAATCCCTTCGCCGAGCAAGGAGAAACGTAACTGCAAGACTAACTGCAAGTATTATATAAAGACTCTGCCTCAGTCCCTGCACGAACGTTTCTCCAAAGTAATCGGAAAAAAAAGTAATCACGAATCACGTGGCCGTTCAGTATCCAGAATCCATTGCAAAATTTGTACGCATGCGCATTTTCATCCTGTGTTAGCTTGATCAAAAATGGCTGAAAATTCGGTAAGTGAAGCAAGTTTATCATTTTTGCAGATTTTTCCACAAAATAATTGAGGAATAGTTTAAGTAATTTTTATTCTCTTAAATCATAACTTTCCCTCTTTTATTTTGTGCGATTTCTTGGAGAAATCTGCAGAATTTTCATAGTATGTTTACATTTTTTCGTATGACAGTTTTCGCTGCTCGTGTGTTTTAGTGTCGTGTTCAGTTAAACTTTTTCTTCTGTATATCAAGCTTGCAAGCATTTTAAAGGCAGGAGATTGATTCAATATCGCTTTTTTTCCCTATGTTATTATAGTCTCCTAAAGATAGCATTTCTGATGATCAAGATCAAGGTAAAACTTTGAGGATTTTATTAATTTCAGGTCGATTTTTGTTAGAAAGATGTAAGCCTTAAGGTGATTCCCTTGAAACAGAAAGAAAAAATTCATTCTTCCCAAACTTTGTTGAATTGTTCATTTTATTATGGAGGTGAATATGTGAAATAAAAATTGGGGGTCACCAGCATTCTTGTTTGTGAGATATTTTATAAAGCATCCTCATAATTGGGCTAAAAATGAATTTTTTTTTGAGAGGGCTGGGACAACTTATTTCTTCCATCTCTCGAAGGTTTAGAAAATGTTCCAATTTGCTTTTTATAGTATTTTTAAATGTAATTTGAATGAAAATGCTCACAAAGTCGTAATTCTGTGTTTTTCAAAATATGTGCAGAAAAGTGAGTGGTGTAAAACTAGGGAATCACCTTAAGCTTAACTTACTTAAACTTAATGATTTGGAATGCAGGACAGTTTTCCCTCTTACTATAGGCTTTATATAGATAGTAGATGCAATAATTGTAATTTTAAGTATTATTGTGATATCTTCACTATTGGACTTTTTAGTTTCAATTCAAATCACTGCTTCTGAAGTGAGAACAGTCTGACCATACTATCAACCAATTATACAATGGGATGTGTAATGATGTTAGATATCAACAATCAAAGTCTATTTTTTTCAGCCTCTGAATATGCAAGACTGGTTGTTTATTTGAACATTTACAACTTTTGCTATTTTGGCTGCAACAGCTTTATTAGCCAGGAATAAAATTGATTGGCCAGTAACAGGCTTGGTTGAGGTTTTAAGACACTTTTTTTGAAGTGCATATTTACAAAATCATTCATTGAGAAGCATTAAAAAAGTATAATGCACCTGTCAATGTTAAGCTGTTATTCACTGGTTGAATTCAAATATTTATTGTGAAAATTTGAAATTTTGCTTTTTTTGTTCTTTGATAGCTGGTATACAACAAAACACTTATATATTGGGACTGAGGGAAACCATGACCCCTCATGTTTCACAACTTATAATACACTATACAAAATTACTTGATTCTGATTGGATGAGAGGAGTACAATTAAATCGTTAATTGTACTCTGTAGAGTACCTATTAAGTCACTATGGCAACGACAACGGCGCGCGATAAACATCGTTCTCCATTTGGATTTTCCTTGACAAGCCATGGCTACTCGTTTTCGATGAAAACTTACAGTTTTACTAGTTCAGCTTTTGATGATTATCATAGAAGATAAAAAAGTAATTTATTTGTCAAAAAATGACAATTTTAAATGGAAAACAAGAACACTGGAGAGAAAAATGACTTCCAAACAACGCCGTGCTGCAAAACTAAGCGAAGGACATCGATTCAGGGCTATGCCAGAGTACAGAGAAATGGTCATTTGGTCAAACTTTTTTACTCTTTTCCAAAAGAATCTGATAAATCAAGCTCAAGATAATGAAGTTTTGAGGCATTTGAAAGGCCAGGTATGTTTAAAGAACGTAAATTTGACCATATTTCTCTGTGAATGAACTCAAGTTCTTTGCTGTGTCTTGGGCTCTTCGCTCGTTTTCATTCAATAAACAAACCTGTCAGTAAATAAGCTACATGCTTTATAGAAATGTAAAAGAACTGTAATTCACTCAGAATACAAATTCACTTTATTTTATTTTGTTTTCGAAGTTTCTTCCTTCTTTGAAATATTGTCTACTTGTTTAAAGTCTGTACTTTTTATGAAAACATGCTATATGTCAGACATTTGTCTTTCCTCGAAGAAATTTTGCATAGTGTATTATAAATAAAAAATCGCACGATCTTCTCGTACAATTCAGAATTAATAGTTACTCGGAATGTTTTGAAACTCTCAAATAGGACTCGCCTAAAGGCTCGTCCTATTTTGAGAACTTTCAAAACATTACTCGTACCTATTAATTCCGAATTGTACTCAAGATCGTGCGATTTCCTATACAAATTTAAGTTATAATTGACTTTATTATCATATGGTTCAGCTCTTAGTCCTAATGGAGACTCCACAGACCAAGACTTTGATGTCACAGCTGATATGATGGTACACGATATAGATGATGAGACCACTCTAGAAGAAGAAGAGCAAAATGAAGATACTGAAAATGTTGCCGATGAGCTTGCAGAACTAGAAAAGGTTAAGTATTCTCCAAAAGCTTACAAGCTCACTTCCACCAAGTCTCTTATTGAAACATGAAATAGAAATGTTGAGAACATTTGAAGTATCCGTCTTTGTTGAACACTTGACAGCTTTACTACTCAATAGTAGTAGGCAATCAGCCATATTTGTGATGTCTATCCAAACTCCTAGAAATACCCTGCTGTAGTGTTGGACCAACTTTATATTCCAGGTCAATCATTTGTATTGTCATATGACATACAAACTGTCAAAGTCCATTTTTGTTGCGCTCTGATTAGGAGAGAGGGTATCAAGTGAACGTGAACAAGTTTTGATGTTTCCCCTAGCAACTGGCAACATTATGTTGTGGACCAGAAATAACCAATCTGGCAGTTAATTGAGCTTTGAAGGCACATTTTTAGCAGTATGTGTTTGAAAATTCAGGCAAAACTTATGTTTACCGTCAAACTATTAAGACAAATAAATTTGCTTGTGTAATGATTGTCATTGGATTCACTCATTTGTGTGTGTGTATCTTCTTTAGGAAGGAGATATGCCAATAGAAGATCTCCTTGCTATATATGGCTATACTGGAGACCCAGGAGATCAATCAGAGCCGGTACCACTTGAAGAAATTAAACCAGATCCTTTACCACCCCTGGTCCATGCAATTACTGACCAAAGTGATACAGAGCAAGAGAACTGTAATCTTACTTCCTTAGATGATGCTGATGATTCATCAGTGGCCTCTCCATCAACACAGGACCAGTCTGACTATGCCCCATCCCCTCCTCCAAACAATAAACATGATGTATTTCCAGAAAATCAGAGAATTACTCGAGGAAGTAAGTACATTATAATTAGACCTCATCTATTGTGATAATAATAATCTATTAATAATAATGTAATGGTAGTCTGTGTAATAAATATAATATCTAAAATCATTTGTTGTCTCAAAAGGATCCTTATTAATAAATGGATTGTAGATGAATAGTAATAATAATTTATTAACTACAATAATGATCATTTCTTTTGTTAGTTCTTGCAGCCTATAACTACTTTAACTTAGGAGAAACTTCCTCATCAGATGATGATGATAATGAGTATAACCCAGAAGAGTGGAAAAAGGTTGGTCAATGTTGGTGAATGTCAATATTCCTAAAAATTGAATTTGTATTCAAGGAAACCTTGAACTACAATGTTCATGTTGGTCTGTAAATAGCATTATTATATGGCTAGGTAATTTCCTGAATTCTGATTGGCTAAAGCATGGTCTGTATTTTGCCATATCAGGACTGCTGTCCTGGATGAAAAGAAAAGTTTGTGTTTGGCAATTGTTTTAGCAGAACTTCTCAAAACCATATAATAAATAAGTTATTAACCTTGTTTGCTCAGTCTGTATTGGAAAATATCAGACCTCGGTCTTTTTGTACAGACTTCGCTGTGCTCGGTCCGTACTGTCAAGACCTCGGTCTGATATTTTCCATACAGACCTCGTGCTCAGTTAATAACCCTTTAATATATTTTTAAAGGTAGTTCACTCAGAAGTAGAGATTACATATAAGGAGGAGAGGGTTATTAACTCCATTGTTTATGATGTAGGAGATACGTATGGGACCAGACCACCAGGCAGTTGTGCCAGATTCAATTTGTACAGACATAGAATGTAAGTTAACTGTACCATATTGTACAATGTGTTTACAGTGCCTTGCATGTTCATATCACATTTTATGATACAACTATGACACAATTTACCTTTAGTTACAATTGTTACAAAAACATTTTACACTATGTCCTTATATTACCTAGTATATACTTGTAGAGGAAATCAGGCTATGGAGGTCCCCAATAAATGACTTCCTAAAACACTAATTTCCTCAGTGAATTTCATCTAGAGAAATGCAAAAGCATCTTAAATATTAATGAATGGATTGTCACTTGGAAATGTGTTAATTAGATTTGAATGCTTCTTCGAGTGTGGATTTTAGCTAAAATCCACACTTGAAGAAGCATTCACATCTAATTATCTTAAATATTGATGGTCTTTAAAGTAGCTTACTGACTGTGATGTTGCACATATTTTGATGTCTTTGTAGATCAATATGATGGATTAGACAAGTGTTTGTGGAATCCTAGAAAAGTCAATGAAAAAGAATGTGAGTCTGAATTTACATTAATTGGGCAGCTTTCGTTAATTCAATACCTGGATATAGATCAGGCTCACAATGAACATATACTTAATCCATAACTCACTATCTTGTGTGTTTTTTTTACAATTTGATTACTGAACCGGGGCCATTTGGACAAGTCAAAAAACTAAAGTATTCAAGCCTGACTGTTATTAACAGCAATTTGCATTTCCTTGCCAAAAGTGGCTCACCAAAATATTGATAGTAAGAATTACTTTTTCAGTGAGTTGATTTGAATACAAATATTGTTTTTTAGCATTCTCATGAGTAATAAATATTAATAACGTTCTAGCCATCTTTTTTGTAAGTTACATTGTAAAGTTTCAGTGTATTGTTCTCACTGAATTGTGATTGGTTCACATTGCCTCCTATGGACTTGGTTTCAGTAGTTGCACTGTAATTACTGCGATAATGCTTGTATTGCCACCACCAACTTCATACCCCTAAACATGATTGGCAGATCAGAAAAATCCAGTGACCATTTAAAGTTGTCAGTCGCAATACAAACATTTTTGCAGTAATAATCTATTATTAACAGCCTAATACACTTTTGCTAAACACTTGATGAAATCCCTGTGACAGTATTACAGCCGTTATCGATAACACGTAGAGGTTCGTTCAAAATCTCGAGCTTGACTTTTGATTTTGCCTGACATCAGTCATCTGTATTTTTATGGCAACCAAGCTTTAGCTCCGCCCTCTTGCCAAGTTGTTCTTCGGTGTGTTTATTCCTTGCTCGAAAAATTCAAATCCCTCAAAGTTAAAGGGAAGTGAAATGTAGTCTCCGTCAGAGGCATGCAGAGACAAATTCACTCAAAGTCAACAAAATTTTACCAAAATACGTACGTATTATTAGCTGGGAACCAACAGGATACTGTTGTAGATAACAGCTAATTATCTGATTAGCGTCCTAACATCTATTTATTGTTATAATGAAGTATATTGACTCTGTCAAATTTGTCTATGCATGGATTTCGTCGTGGCACTATTACCTAGAACCAAGAGATTTCGCAGTCAGTAGCTAAACAAACGAAGAATCCATTAGGTTGTCAATACAATCGCTCGCTTTACGCATACAGTTCAAGGTATTGCAATCTTCTCCTTCTTGTCATTAAAGACTTTAAAAATGACTTCACTATTTCGAGAAAAGAAAAATCTACAACTTTTATAAACTTGAATCGAAACTCGAAAGTTTTTAATTCTAGAGAAATAAACAAGTGGGAGGAGCTAGAACTTGGTTGCCATAGAAATACAGATGATTGATGTCCGGCAAAATACAAAAGTCAAGCACGAGATTTGTAACGAACCTCTACGTGTTATCGATAACGGCTGTAATGATATACATGGCGACACTTTTTCCTTTTGTGTTGATGTCAGTATAAATATCATCCTATTTTATCTTGCAGTACAAAATTATTTGAATACAATAAGTTATCCTGTTGATGGTGAAGGGATCAAAAAAGATGTTATAAGAGATGATGAGCAGGTATATGTATATAAGGATAAGTAATGTATAAAGAATGAGACAGTGCATGTTTTATGTATAGTGTAAAGAAAGAAAGAGAGTGTTTTATGGGATATAAAGATCCGAGCCGTAGCTGAGGGTCTTTATACTGACAAAACACAATCTCGAGCTCTTTATACGGCTTAAAAAACTCCATAAAAACACATATTAGAGTTGTTCTCTGAAAGAATATCAAAAATACCTTCATTTATTTTCAAAATCAAGGTTAAAGTTGATGTAAATTAGGCTGAATCTTTATCAGATATAAAGACACTCGTCACAGTGGCAATTTTCATTGTGTTTGCCTTATGAATTATTCATGAGTTTTTTAATGAGATATAAAGGTCTGAGCCAAAGGCAAGAATCTTTAGATTGAATAAAACACACCCTCGAGTTCTTTATACTGCTTATTACACTTTTTAATAATCAAATTTCATTGCAGGATAACTTTTGTAATTCTGTTGAAGAGAATTTAAGTGCCAAATTTGTAGAAACAAAGCAATAATTATAAATTCTGCCGTAGCTGAATAAACTATTTTCAATTTCAACAACATTGAAAGTTTCCAAGATGTCCAAAACTCACAAGTTTATTAACTTTTAGCCATTTAGTGTTACCCTCATTGAAGTGTTTATCATGATTATTATATTATATTATAATAAGCTGAAAATGGTTTATGCATCCGGCCAAACTAGCAAAGGGACTCTTTAGTTTTTAGTTTGAAAAAGTTGCGATTGAAATACAAACACATTTGAACTTATAAGTAGTCATGCAATCTTTATTCAAAATACTGATAAATAATTATTAATTAATATCAGAAAAACTGGAACAATTTAAGGTAATTCCATAGAAATAAAACCGAACATAGATTTTTAATGAAATTTTGTACAGTTATTAACTAAGCTTTACTAATTCCAAAAATTAAATAAAAAAAGGGGGTCACCGTGTTCATTTTCACTCTTACGAGTTTGCAGTAATTTTAAGCATTTTTGAGGCCATGTGCCAGCAATTTTTTCGAAAATGGAAAATTGAACAAAAGGTACTCATCATGTACATCAAGTCATTGTAAACATTGAAATGGTAAAGTCATTCTATCTTTTACATCAAACAAAAAGTAAAACTTCAAAGATAATTTAAGCAGCATAAAAAATTAGAGATATTTCGACACTAGTACATACCCCGATATTAGCTTGAAAACAGCTTTCTACGGTGTGTATTTGAGAATGTTTTTCTTTTCCTGTGTCAGTGTTTCTAGTCCTGTTTAACTTGATCTTTTCAGAATTATTTGTTGTAATTTTGAGCATTTACATTTCAAAAAATGGTGTTTTTCATCTAAATGACCACCATCTTGAAAACTTAAAATTTCTCTGTGTGCACGAGCTTGTGCACTGCACTTTTGCACAATGCAAAACTACAGAATTGCCTTAAGAGCTAATAGTCTTCACTACATATACTTTATATTAATTTGTGCCTCATCTTCATTACATGTATGTTTGGTGTTATTAGGCGTTGTACATGTTGCTTCAATGTGACTATAATATCAGTGAGGCTTTAAAGAAAAAACAATCCCAAGGAAACCCAAGAGCTGGTATGAATTTCTTATTATTGTAAGTTTTGTTTTATGGCCATGGCTCCTGTAAAAACAACATAAGCAAGCTGATCAAAAGTCAACTTCTGCTATGTTGATAAAGACATTTAAGGGAGAATTTACTATTTTGATCACAGTTCACTTACATTGTTTTTGCACTGATGTCTTCAATTTTATGGTTTTCATTTTAAAAGTGTTTTGTTCTCCCTCTATCAGAAATGGCATTATGGTCTGAAGAAGAGTGTAGAGACTTTGAAAGTGGTAGGTACATTTGGTTTATATACTATTATTATTTAGTAGAGTTCTGTAAGTTGTAGCTCTAACCCTATAAACTTTAAGGGAAGGTTCATGACGAGGGGGGTCATGAAGATTTCAAGGGGGGACCTTTGATTTTCAAACGATGTTAAGGGGGGCTTCTGAATTTTTGGAATGGTCAAAAGGGGGGCCTCAAGTTTTTATTCATATAAGAGGGGGGCCTCAAATAATCGACAAGGTCAAAATGTGGGGCTATGAAAATTTTCCGGGTTAGATTTCCAAATCTTCATGCCCCCCCTCGTCATATTAAATGAACCTTCCCTTAAGGGATTTTACATCAGTCATCTTTGTGTTCAGTGGAACAGTTTCAAATGGCTTCTTATAATAAATTAATAGTTTATCTTGGGAGAAATTAAAAGCTCTATTATTTTGAGCATGAACAAGGCTTAGGTGAAATTCCTCTACAGACTGGACTGACTGTCAGTTGACAGCACTTGTTAGCTTGGTTCAAACAAGACATTCAATGGTATAGATCGATTTCACTGACGTCATCGAGAAAAATAAAGTCGGTTTCAGAGCATCAAATAAAATAAAAATACTTGTACCTCAAAGAACAACTAAATCTTTGCAACTCTAGAAAATATTGAGTCAAAAGAGCTTTTCACCACGAAGATACAAATGTTTGAATGTGGGCTTGTTGTTGGTAAGAATGTATGGGGCCGCCATATTGGTGTACCTTTCTGGTACACCAATATGGCGACCATAAATACCAAGCATCGAAATGATATTAAAAATACATTTATTTGTTCATTTTATTGATTACATATATAGAAAATGACAATTAAGTTCATTACCAAAGCAAATGAGGTGAAATTTGTCGCAAATTGATGTGTTCTTACGTCATGTGAAAATGCGTGACTGCATGGCGTGACACAATTTTGGTGCCGATAATTTGCCAAGCGATGAACAGAATCAGACCAAATTTCCAGAGACGACTTCTTTTCATGATGCATACAAAATATCAGGCAATCAGCTCTCTCTGAATTTTAGTTTAGATTTTAGTCCTCTCGTGACGTCACGTGAAATCGATCTATACCAAATGTCAAATTCAATGTTGCTCATTCTGATTGGGCAAAAGGGTATCAAAAGAAATGTGAACAAGGTTTGCAGTTTTGTGGTAACAGCTTTGAGCAGGCAAAGTAGAATTTATTGATTGGTTTGTGGGAATTGCTGCAAGTGAAGTGCATGGGCTTCATTTATCATGAGCGATGCCAATGTTTTGGCATGTATGTAGCCATGTATGTATGTAGAGTCAATGATGATTAATGACATCATTGAAATACATATAAAATTACTGGGAAGGGTGGTCAGCAACTATGTTTTTATTTCAATTCAATTGTGTTTTCAAGGAAGATTATTTCATTGTTATTCAAAATGATCCTGCTACTTATTATCCATGTTTCTCCTTCGACATATGATCATATTAAGCTTATTAATAGTCATGAAGCTCCATATATGAATACTCTGACTGATGATCATGGTTATTGAATTTTATCACTGGATAGCTTGGAAAACACTTATTAATAATATTCACTGTAACCTGAAAGGAGTGTGTTTTGTGGTCCCTCAACTTCTCCCCAGACAACGAGTGGTCTTGGGACCACAAAACTATTACTATTTCCCTCAGTCCTAGTAAATATGTGGTAAATGTACACACTGAATGTTCTAATAGATGTCCAGGGCAATTATTAAAAAATGAGCTCAATGAGTTTATTAGAGGTAATCATTTATTGGAGTTTATTTGAACATTTATTGGCATCTATGAGAACGTTTACATTGTACAGTATTGTAAAACAAAAAGGATGAACATACATGAATCATGAAAGGGTAATACGTCTATTTAATTCCAATTCCTTGATTCCAGGTCTTCGAATGTTTGGTAAAGACTTCAGGCAAATACAACAAAACAAGGTACATACTAATTTATTAAGAATGAAGGTCCACAAATATTGTAATATTGCAAAATGTAGAGGGATAGAGGAATATATCAATAGTATGCAATACAAGCACGTCTCTCTAACTTACTTTAAAAATGTTTAGGAAAGAAAGCAAATTTATTGATTTTGTATAAAGTGCAAATATTCTTTTGATTTTGCTGACGATGCAAATATTATTATTATTAATAATACCTGAAAAATTATGATAATCAAGAAACATTATGTACAATGTAGGTATTTAACCTTGAACTTTTAAATTTAGTTAATCTTATCCTTTGAAAAAGCCTGCAGGAAAATTGCTAATTAAAAATGGGTCGTGATATTATTTTGGTGTTTAATTTGTTATGGGAGTTTCTTTTCTTTTGTGATTCTGTAACTCTTGAAATAATACAGTGATGAACCCATTTTTTTCTCTTTATTCAAGACAGTGCTTATCACTTTTTTATTTATTGTCATAAATTTTCCACATTTTTACAACTCCTTACACATTTTGGGGTGTGTAATAATTGGCATGATTGGGTAGAAATTTGCTTCTAGAATGTAAAGTGAGGCATAATTTTATGGCAATAAATTGTAACATCAAGTAAAAGTTTATCATGCCACTAAATATCCTCAGCATTTTACTCTCCTGCATAGTTACTAACAAGTTTTAAACCTCCATGCCTTTTTTTACTCAACCAGTAATAAAGGCAGACCTCATCCAAGCATATATTAAATGAAGCATTTGTTTTAGGTGACGTCCAGAAGTGTTGGTGAAATTGTTCAGTTTTATTACCTGTGGAAAAAGACTGAAAGGCATGATGCCTTTGCTTGTCAGTCACGCTTGGCCAAGAAGAAATACTCCTTTCATCCTGGAATTACGTAAGTTGACAACTACCTTCTACATCTTTGCATTCTATCTGTAGCATTGAAATAATAAAATTATTATAAAATTAATATACAACTGAATATATGGTTGGAGAAGATTGTTGTGTATGGAGTTGTATTTGTGTATTTTCTTAAGACAGTAAACATAAAAACAGTTGTTGTGTATTCCAGAAAATATCAATACCCCCACCATGGAGGCCTGGGAATTGGAAATTCTGGAGGGGAGGGGGGGTCAGAGAAAGAGCAAAATTACAGAGTTTGTATGGAAGAAAAGTGGAAGTTCCAAAGGATAGGGGAGTCCATTTACAAATTCCCTCCATGGTGGGGGTACTCTGGAACTATACATTCTCAATTCCTGCTGTCTTCTGATGTGGTTATATTTGGTATATAACAAGAAGCTGTTTGTTTTCAGGGATTACATGGATAGATTCTTAGATGACAATGAGAGTGCTGCATCAAGCAGAGCATCAAGCCCCCATAACTTCCAATCTCGAACACGTGTTGGCAATGGTTTCCTTCCTAATCAACCTACCGTCATCAGCCCACCATCAACTGTGCATTGTGTACCATCAGGCTCTCATCATACAACAGTCACCATGATGTCTGGTTTGGCACACCCTTCTCATAACCACCACCACCACCATCACCACCATCACCATCATCCACAGAGCTCTCAAACACATAACTCTCCAGGAAGACCTCCACAACTCTTACAAAACTGTGTACCAACATCAGTCATAGTTTCAAGCCAAGAAAGAATCGAGACAGCTCCCAAGCGACCACGCCTTGATCATGATAACATTCCAAGGTTAATAAGTACAACAATGAGTAAACCACCACCACTGAAGCCAATAGATATCACTCAACCAAAGTCCACCTATAGCGAAAGTACATCTACTGGAAGTAGATCACATGGTAGTCTGAATCCTTGACAAGGGTGTCAGTAATAAACATATATCATGATCTAAATTATTTGGAAGCCAACAAATATGAACTTTTATATCCTACAAAACCATCAGATATTGCAAAAGAATTTAAACTTTAATTAGTGATTGGTTAGAATTTACTAATCATAAAGTGCTCTGATTACTGAGTATAATAATGTATTATTAATAATGTATTTGTGATCAAATATAATTATAGCAATTCTATCCAGAACCCTGGAACAAGAAGTTAGTTTTCTTGTGTTTGACTGACAGAAGAAAATTGCCAAACTTCCATCACCATTATTTTCACCATCAGGCATGTTATGATGAAAATGGTGCTAACAAGCAGCAATCACTAAATACACAGTAAAAATGGTTAAGTTTAAAGTGAGTAGGGCTTTTGATAGAATTGCTAACAACTAGATGAGACAATAATGACGTCAGGTGACTGAGGGTGAGTTCAGCTGGCACAAGAGCCCATTAATTACCAAAAACAAACTTCATAGAACAGTCTGTTGGTTATTTGTCTTACAAGTCCATGATGGATTTTTGCCAGTTGTCAAGAGTGCCTGTAGGTGAGCACTTCACCCTAAATAATGTATCCAGTAGGTTGTACTTTTGTGGTTCTGTCTGTCATAATGTGCAAGTGAGAGGATAACCTTTGTGCCGGTGACTACATAGCAAAGGCAGACCTCATCCAAGTCTGAGTGAGGTAGAGAATAACTTATTCATTGTCACCAGGAGTAGTCAACACTGGATTGTTTTGTCTACATTTAACAGCTGTGCTGTTGGCTTGTTTGGTGCACAACCTGTTTGGTATAAGTGTATGACTGTATACTTGACTTTTTCAAATGTACAACCTTTATACAACCAATAGCTTTAATCTATTTCTTTATTTATTTCTATTAACATTTTTTGCCATTAAAGGTGAAGTAAAGGCCTGGTTTTTATGAGCAACAGAAGTAGAGGTGGAATCAACATTATGCAGACAGTGTTGTGAAAAAAAAAATGAGCAGTGCATGTTCAGTCTGCATGTTGATGCTTCTGATTCTGCCTCTGTCAGTCATGAATGTCAGTCCTAAGTTATTAGCAGTCTACATAAATTATGTATTAAGTGTGCCCTTTTAATGAATTAATTGACTTTGTTTTATTATTCTGCCACCTTCCAAATGAATTAGAAGATACTTAAACCAAGTTAAAAAATGTTTAATGATATTTGGTCAAAATAATTTTCTGAAAATTATGTTATTTGTGTCTTTCAGACCAAGGTTACAAACCCTTGTGGCCAAGTACTATAATTAAATTTATTGTGAACAGTGTTTTTAAGATAACCAATTGTTATAAAAAATGTTAATTTATGGAAAACACTTGGCCATCTTGATCCATGTATAGCCAAATACATTTTAAGATTTGACGTCTGTACAAACAATAGCCTGGTGGTTTCATTGCACAACTAATATGAGTAGTAGACCAGAGGCATAGCTTGCTTATATGCTCCAGTTATCATAAGCAAAATTTTGATTTTCCAAGGGTTTTGCATTTAGACCATGCAAAGCCCATGCTATACCCCTGTACATTATACCAGGGTTGGCAAAAATAATACATGTACTATCCCAAATTGTAATGATTGGTAAAAACATTCTGAACATACTTGAAGTTTCTAGGGGTACTCATTTAAAGCTGCAATTCTCTTTGACAACCCTGCAATATTTGCATTGAAACCTTAGAATTGTATTTACATTTGCTTTAGTTCACAGTGAAACCCAAAATGGTCGTAGGGCAGTTTTTGTATGTGAAATGACCACATCATACCATGTGTCAGTGCCATGATGTCTATAATAAGATTTGAAAATCCTGTTGTAACTGTGCACTAGTACTCACTGGGCCATTTTAACCGTCAATAATATTGAAATATGCTCTAGTGTAGGTGTGTATATTTAGAAATCAGATCGGACTTCTATTTTTTTCTCATTTTTTCCCTGATCTGTCAGTCATCTTTGGGCACGAATCCAAGGCTGTAACTATTATGCAATATGATTATCATGATAAGCACAGACGAGTTATTATAAAACAATTATATGAACATTAAAGGTCAACATCATCCATTTGCTGCAAACAATATACAGATACATTTTTCCATGTAGATTTTTCAGGGGGCTCATTTGCATCAAATATTCAGAGTATCCTAATTGGATGCAATTTATTTATTGTCCCCATGATTTCCAATGTAATTGAAATTTCTCTAAATATTCTGTACATGTATAATTAATGATAAATCAAAGTTGTTCACCATGTGAGACATACTGGTTTACATTAAACTGGTCTGTCTACATGTCATAGTGGCTTTCATACTTTGTAGTACATATAAGTTAAGTAGTCACAGATCTGTTGATCAAGCTGTATTTTGTACCAGTTGTATGTCTGTAAATAAATGACAAGCTTTTTATTCTATTGTGCATGTACTTGTATTCATTGACTATGATAAATCTGGATGCAAAACAATGTAAGCAAGGTTTTCCTTTACAAAATAATGATCACAGATACACTTACATCTTAGTAGATCTAAAGTAAATAATGAATTGAAATCAATGTTTTTTTAATGGCGCTGCCAGCTAGTTAACAGGCATTCCACTGTACTCTCGCACACACTGTGTTGTACCTTTTAGGGGTCGAAATCAACATGGCTCCAGTGGCTCTTAATTATTTTATGCATACTTTCAAAAACTTTTAGAAAAAGGACTACCTTACATTCTGTACATAAGAATAACTGAGCACAACAAGCTATACACAGTCCTGAAGATTGGTGTTAATTGGGTCAATATTGAACTAAAATTTACTAATAAATGTATGGATTGTCAGACAACTGTCTGGTGCTCTATACATGGCAGTACATTTCTTTGTAAATTCTGTCTTATCTGAATGACCATTCGACTTACCTGTAACTATTGACTCAATTAACCCCAAACTTTGTAGAGCTCATACCCAGTCTCCTGCTGGATATGAAAGTTGGTAATGGTTGTACTGCTAAAACTTGATATTGAGGTGCATGTTCTTTTGCACATGAATTACAAAAACTTTGTTTAGTGTACCCCTCTCCCCCCTGTACAATGTTGCAGTTCCTACCTCAAGGCGGTTGAGGGAGCGGCAAACCGATACAGGTACTCAATCCCAAGTATTTACCAGCAACATTGTAGAGGAGAAGGGAGGCGGGGGCACCCATCTCCTAAAACTCCACCTTTCACAACACAAAACATCCTGTAATGCCATGTATCTTGGCAATGATTGCAGTCCAGATACTCAGGTCCTGTCTTTACTAATATCCACTTTTTATGGCAATGGAAGCCCAAATGAAAATGCACCTTAACTCAACCTTATTGAGTGGCAGATGTCATTGGTAAACCCAGGTGAGATAGGGATGATCACCAAACAGATGACAAGCAAGAAGCTTGCCACTTAGGTCAGGTATTTGACAATAAAAACTGGAACTTTCTCTGTAATGTTGCACACAGCCACACAACAGCTTACACAGTTGTAGCATACATGTATTTCAGCTTCTGAAACATTTGCAGAAATTCAAGGTCTTGAATTTTTCTGCAATATTGCCTTTATTGCTGCAGGAGTGGACACATGGTACATATATGTACACATGCATCATTTGTCCAGCTAGACCCTTCTCAAACCTTTGTTACTGGTATGTACTAACAACAGTGAACCTGACTGGTGCTAACAACTATTCATAGTTTTTCTTCTTTATCTTAACAATGTTGTCAGGAAGCTTCAGTCTTTTAGAATAGACGAAAGACTTGTTCATCAAAACTACAAAATACCACTGCTTCTTTCAGCCCACTGTGAACTTGACTCTAGTCTGCATCTACATCTGTAATCGAGCTGAACTTTCAAGCGTATCTATACATTCTGTTCTCATGCTTAAAAACCGAAGAGTCGCTACTCTTGGTATTTTAAGAAATAGTTTTCACAGTTACGCGATAACCAGCGTAGAGTACGAAGCCCCAAGCTGTCAGGACCAACAAGCCAAAAAACTGCAAGATAGTACAAGGAGAAGTTGAGTTACCCTTATTCACTTAAAAACAACATTAGCATGAACTTACCAGGGTAGGTAGAACTTCCTTTATCTTCCAAGCCATTCCTAGAGTACGTAGAAACTAAAGAACTTGAGAAAATAGCCGACTTGAATTGTTTTTAACGACTTACCGATAACCCATAACCGGGCAATAAACCCTTTGGCCCAACCCACACAGGCCTGCGTGTGTCGGCCTGCGTCCTGTCTTTTCGAGCATGCGCAATAACAGTTTACCAGTCTCGCTCGCATAGCAACGTTTACTCGGTTTGTGTGGAAACTAGGGCTACTGAAAATGAACGATTTTAGTCCAATTTTACTAAATAAATAACCTTTAGGCATTAACCTGATATTTTTTAACAGCAGCACAAGACCAGGAGTGCTTAATCAGTCATGAATCGTAACGAAGTAAGGAAAAAGCAGCCAATGTAAGTACACAACACTGATTGTGTTGACAAAATCGATCTGATTCAGTCTCATGTCAATTTATCAGCAAATGAGAATTTAACAAATTTACAATGGAAAGCCGTTGTATGTACTCTTATTCACCACGATATTACGTCACACATGGTCAAAATGTTATGGATTTACGAGGCGTAGCATATTGATATTAATCTCATGCTTTAGATCTTGATATTTTTCAATCTTCTCTTTCTCCTTGCTGCAAACTGTGGTATCAAACAACAGGCTACATGTATATGTCAATGATAGTACACTCGTCTGGTTTCTCGACTTCTTATTGAGAACATAATCACAATGTCAGGCTTATTGCACGCAATCTGATGATCTGTTTGTTAATGTATCATCATCATCATCATCATCACTATTATTAAATTATTATAAGCATAATTATTATTATTAGGGAGCATTCATTTTTTAGGAGGGGGGTGGTGGGGTGGGCCGGAGGAATTGCAGGAATCAAATACAAAAAAAATGCAAGCCCCCTCGGTAAGGAATTGAACTATATTGATGACCCACCCCACTTCCAAATATGAAAATAGGGTCCCTTGACCTGGTTTAAATTTCAGAAAAACATGACCCACCCCCTTTCATAGAGTAAATTTCTTTTGGCCCACCCCTCAATTCCTCCGGCCCACCCCCCTCCTAAAAAATGAATGCTCTCTTATTATTATTTTGTTTTTCCCATCAGGAAGGCCAGTGCTAACATCAATGCCAGTCGCAAGAGTAGCCACAGCTTTAGCAGCAGAAGGACTGTTGGTGCTGCTTCTCGTAGCAATTTATTTGCTTCAACGAGCAGAAAAAGTGTAGTGATTGACTCAAGCAAACAAGAGAAAGCCCATTCCAAGCCACCAGTTCAGGTGATTTACAAAGCATTATTCTATCTGTAGCCTTTTACTAACATCTTTAAAAAAACTAAAGCCCATTTCAGAACCCTATAAAGTCAATGAAAGTACTTTTATGTGGCAAACAAAAAAACTAAGTCAGGGCAAGATTTAAATTAAAATTGAAATAACAACTAAATGGTTTATTTAGATAAAAATGCTCATAGAACAAGATTTACCTACCAAAACAATTGTGACGTACATTGTACATGTATGTAGTAATTAATTAAGTAGACAAAATCTCTCAAAATCAGTATTGTGTGGCCGTATTTTAGTCACTGATAATTTAACTCAAAAACCAAACAACAGAAACAGCAAAAAATTCAGGAGCCAATTCTTTCATTAAGAATATATAGAATTTATACAGAAAACCAGTGAACTAGTAGTTTAGATTTTAGAGACTAGATTAGATTTTAGATTTTTGATGATGTCACTGAAAACCATGCAAGTTTGATGCTGTAAGTTTAATTTGTTCTACAGAATACATTATTGTCCCTCTTCCTGACCTCAGTATTCCCATTCCCCTTAGTTGGTAAAGGTGATTTTAAACTTAGGGACATGGCTTGCTGTGAAGCACTGTTACTGGCAGTGCCAGCTGGCTGAATACTTTGAAATAATTTAAAACCAGTACGTTGGCTCTAGTATCCACCATATATGATTACAAAATGTGTACCACATGTTAAATAATTTTACAGTTCTTTTTATATATTTAAATTACCCAGTTTGTTCTTGCTTGTATACCCAATACAAGTGGGTACCCATGCCATGAAGGTTTTTCTCTAAGAGGTATTCTGTTTTTTCCTCCCTCAGCAAAAATCAATGTGAGTTGAGTGTTGCATGCAAAATATTTACATGTAATGTAGAGGTTATTTATAAGTGAGTGTGTAGAAAACGTGGAGATATTAGCATACACTGTACAATTTATTTGCTGCTCTGATATCTGAGTATAAATAAAGATTAATATTATCATTAGAATCCCTATGATGCAATTTTATTTATTTTGAAAATCGATTCTTATTAGAGAGTATAGTGAAAGTGTATATAATTTTATGATGATAAAAGATATAAACGATATAAAAGTTTTAAAACTCAAAATGCAAATGAGATGATGTCCAAAGATTGGCATAACCTCAATGTGGTATGGAGAATACCAAAGAAATAAGAAATGCCATCATGCTTGATTAGGCCTTGTGGAAAGGTATTTTTGTCAGGATGACTGGGGATGATTCCCAACCTAAAGATATGGCAGTACAAGCAACAAAATCAATCAACTTGTCTTGCAATATCATTGTGAAACGAGTTGAATAGCAATGCTGTGCATTATTCCACCTGAAAACAAACTTGTCTCGCAACAAAATAATTTGCTGCAAGTTGAAAAAGTCTGTTGCAGCAAGTAGACAGTTGCTCTTGAACCGTTTTGCAACAAAATTTCATGATGTTACGTGTATTGTACCCCAAAGTCAACTTGTCCCGCAGCAAACTGCAAAATGGCTTCCTTCGTGTTCGTGATTAATCCAATCAGAAGTCAGGATTCACTCAACTTGCAGCAAACTATTTTGTTGTGAGACAAGTTTGTTTTCAGGTGGAAAAACACAGCATCACTCTTCAACTCGTTTCGCAGCAATGTTGCAAGACAAGTTGAGCGATTTGTGTTGCTCGGATTACCGTAGCTTAAGTTGAAGCAAGTCATCACATGTTGTACATGTATGTGCAACCAGTGCTCTTCTACTGTATATTAACCAACTTTTTTGCTAAACTGCAGTATTTTGGATTGAGTCATTCTTGTAATATATAATATATGAATGATGCCTAATTTGACATCATCAAATTATTAATTAGCACATTTAAAATATTCATGACTCAGAAATATGAAGTCCGCAACTAGTAATATTATTTAATATAATAAAACTGTTCTCGTTATCACTTAATAAATAAGTCATTTTTAGAACAAAACAATTGTTGTAGGGTAGATGTACTAGCTGTTTGTTGTTAATTTTGACTCAATGTATACATATGTTTTCTCATTAAATTTCTAGGTGTTTGATGAAATGGGTCAAGATGTTACTCCACGAAGCCTTTTGGCTGTTGATCAAATGGCAGTAAAGTAAGTGCATGACTGTACAAAACATTATCTATAGTCTCACAGTTCATGATAAACCAATGTGATCAATCATGCATTCTTGAAAGTACAACTGTAAGTACAAAACATGCAATTATAATAAAATTTCTTTACAATGATTATTTTTAGTCTGTACTACATGTAAATGCAGTATACAGTCATGTGCTTTAAACCTCAATTAGAGCACGATTTGTGTGGCGCTCAATACATGATATCATTGTGCATATTTTGGAACTGTAGCCTGATGTATGACATGGTCTGTGTGATGAGGTGGTACTTTATAACATATAGTAATAAATCAGAATAATTATATATAATTATTGACATCCCATGCACCATTTCGGTCTCAGCTTCTATGTTTTTAGACCTGACAACGTTTCTTCATTTGACTATATATGGTATGGTAGTACATGAACTTTAGAGTCTCTTTTCAAAGAAGAGACTCTAAAGTACATGTACCACCATATGTTATTAATAACATTCATTACACTATTCTCAACACCAGTAATGATGTAAAACTTGATTTTGTACAAAAATTGTGTTCAGCATATTTGAGTAGCAGTCATGTGTTCAGTTCATACATATATATTAAATCTTAGTTTTGATTACCTTACATTCCTGCATGTGAGGGTTACTACATGTAGTAAGTTAATTACTTATAATAACCATATCATTGACACTTTTTGACAAATCATTTTCTTGTCATTTTTTAGGAGAAACCAAAGTAATACCTTCTTTGATGCTAGTGCATCCATAGCAACTGTGAGTGTCTTACATAAGTGTGTTATAATTAAGTTGTATATACTTGAAGCTAGCTGGATGTTTAATGTCTGCATCCATATACTTACAAGTACAGTCCAGAAGACTTAATATTCATCACGAGTGTAAAATGTCCTAATGAAAAGAGTGTTGGGTGTCTGTGTGAAAAGAAACATGCTTTTATATGTACCATAGTTAGTAGAGGGTCCCTCTACTAACTATGATATGTACCCAATGCCTTGTGTATTTTGATCATAATTTGTAAAATTTATTCCAGCCTTCAGATGTCAGCCAGTCTTTCTATGCTGCCAGTACAGCTAGTATGTATGGTGGATTTTCAAGGTACTTTGTATTTGCAGTAAACCTGATAGCATCGATGCTGATAATCAAATGATTTGGACAGAAATATACACGTTGTGATATTTCACAACAGTTTGACACTTTCAAAATTATTGACAGTATAAGAATAGACAGAAATGAACATCAGGAAATTTGTTGATTAGATGATTTCAAAGATTTTGTATGCATGCAAGTTATGCAAGTTATGCACCATACTGTTATTCATAAGATACAAGATGCAAATCCAATTTATTATTAACTGGTGAACCCATGCAGGAGAAGAATTTGTCAGCTTCTATATATACTCAATGATTTTGTAAGAGTCAGTATAGTGTTTGTGCAATTAGCTATTATTAATAATAAACATTTTATTGAAAAAGCAAGTTAAGAGAACTTTGAATTTTTCAGACCAATATATTTATAATCATTCTATAAACTTTGCAAATTTTTACAGTCTGTCTATTAACTACAGTTACTGTAGTTAATAGACAGACTGTAAAAATTTGCAAAGTTTATAGAATGATTGTCTATTATCTTGAGAAAGCCGATATGGATTTGAGCCTTGCACAATTTTTACACAAAAATATAGTCAGTAAATACCAAATGAATGTAGAATATAATATACATGCTGACAATATATTTTAATTTCTAGGTCAGTGTTTGGTTCAGTGTCTGGGAGATCATCACCAGAGTCAATCAGTGAAGACTTGACAGAACCAAGCAGTTTCCATGATAAGTTTTCATCAAATCTAGGAGGTAAGGGTTTTACATTTGGTTTTATGCTATAACAATGTATAGTTCCAGAAGATGTCCATACCCCCATTTCAGAGGGAATTTCATAGTAGACACTCCTCTCCAACCTAAATGTCCATTTTTTATGCTATGATATTGACCCACCCTTCTGGAATTTACAATAATTCAACATAAATTTTGATAGGTAGGTAGGTAGGTAGCCTTTATCAATAAGTAAGAGTTGTTATTAAATACATATTGAATTACATGTAAACCATCAGAAACAAAAAACTCTTGAAATCCCTTTTCTAACCAATAAATCTTTAATTTGTTCTTTTCAGATATTCAAACTCATCCAACTTTTATTAAAGAGGAACTTACAGAAGCAGACCTTGACAAACCTGTAAGTCATAATAACTTACATGATTGTACTCAGGGTTGTCATACTGAATTTGAGTGTGATTTAATGGGATGACCTTAATTATCTCCAGTGGAATCCACTCCTCCCTCCTCTGCTTTTTCTTTTTCAGTGATTTTATTTGCATGTATTGTATCTTGAGGTCCTCTCAAAGAGTTTATTCATTCAGTTTAACCTTTTCGCTCCTACAGCGCCTGAAAGTTCTCATGGACTTTTTGGCCCTCTTTTCCTTTCACGGACACAGCTGCGGCTGATTCATTGTGGCCATTTTGCAAGCACGTGTTTTTGGACTTTTACTTTTTCCCTTCGTCTTTTATCGTTTTTAGTAAAGTCTTGAGTCCCCTCGGAATTCTGCCCAATTTTCGTGCTTGCTGTGTTCCTTAATCGTCACAACTCCCAAAAAATGCCATGGCAGGTCCGAGAAATTGCCCTTGGACGAGCTTCAAAGCACACTTCGTGTTGTTGCCACTGAAAATTCACCCAGTCAAAGCTACGAGCCAAAATGCCTACGAAGTGTTACACTTTGACGAATTCTTACGGCAAGTAAGCTCTCTGCTACTTCCAGGCTTAATGATGCCCTGCCAGTAGGAACCAAAGGGGAAAAAAGGCTTGAAAATTCACAGAAATCCAAGTTTTCTGGACTTTCAAACACCGACCATCACTCAACCAAAAACGCCACCGCTTCAAACTGGTTTCAACTGGTTAACTTGAGCCCTCAATAGTGCAAGACAGCAGACGTTTCTATGGTTACTCCAGTAAGCAGGCGAAAAAATACACAAATCGATTATGACCTCAAAATCGCGTAAAATCCTCAAAAATCCCCAGTAGCGAAAGGGTTAACAAGAAACAATTGGTGTCACATGACCCAACTTTGTTACACTTTGCTGTGATCACCAACCCTAGGGCTAACTTTTGGCTAGGGTTGGGGTTAAAGTTTTAAGGTTGGAATGGGGTTAGAATTTGGGGGATGGGGGTGGTTTTTGGTGCTACAGCCAGGTTAATATTCAGTTTTGTGAGCTAGTTCTCACTTGCTCCAATGTACAGGTACATCTAACATTAACAGAAACAGACACCATATGGTTGCTAGATTTACCAGGAACATACATAGCAGAGGATCAGGAAGCAGCTGTGAAGGAAAAAGAAAAAATACAGAAATATGATGAAGTAAGAACTCTATCATTTGACCCATGTTTCCCTAGTACTCGTGCACTCTTAAGAAAACCTTTGAAAAAGATGACCTGATCGGCGCGGGATGGGACGGCTTTGCTCTAGTAGGCCGTAAAACCTCATCATACTCAAGATACCCAACTCATAAAGTCTCTATATACCAAGTTACAAATGTAGTCTTTACAACATAGCTACAATCTTAGGAGCACTCTGATTGGCCAGAAAGCTATGAACTATTTGCACATGGGCTGCACTGAGCGTGCACTATCTTCGTCATCGCCTTTATCAAATCGTTCATTTTTAAGATGGCGACACATATAACGTGCGCTCTGATTGGCTGAAAATCTAATAATTTATGAACTATTTCCGCATGGGCTGCACAGCTCCGTTTTTAACGTTCCAGGCTCTGTTATAAATCAATGAGACAACAGGAAGTCGCTTGCCATTGAATTATAGACGCACTTGAGAAAATATAAAGAACTCTTAACAAACTAGAGTCGCACTTGGCAACGCCTCCTGCCACTCTTACATTCATTGATCGTTCTTTATATTTTCTCTCGTGCGTCTACATGTAATAATGCCATGGGCACGCAGCTTTCTGTTGTCTAATTGATAAATATACAACATTTCATGAATCTCAACCCTTTTATATGGCTGCAGTGTAAAATGGCAACCCTTTGTATACTTCCAGATCTAGAGCAAAAACGTTACTCCTTTCAAATACCATCAGCAGAGAAGAAAAGTACCCCTTTCAGGTGATGCCTCCACATATAGCCCACCATAGAGAGTACCACCTGCCCACCCCCGACCCCCCCTTTGGAAAATGGTTAAATTGAATGCATCTCATAAATGTGGTGTTTATTATGGAAAGTTTTAACAGCATAAAAGCTATAGCTGTCGATTAATCCTGTTCAATCAAATCTTTTTAACCAGCTACTCAAGAATCGTGCTGGTAATGACATGTATGTAGAACGTGGCATGCAAACCTTTAATGATGCACCAAAAAGCAAGGAAGTCCAGACATTGAATGTGGAACTTTTGGTAAGAATCACTTTAATTTACTAAAATAATAATAGTTACAAAAAATGTTTGTAAGTCAGTTAAAAGTTTAATGAACAATGAAATAATATCTTATATTTAAAGGATGTAGGGTGTATGGCAACCACTTGGGACATGTATGATACTCTTAATGCTCACCAAAGTGGTCAAGAAGGTAATTATTATGATTGTTAAATCTAAGAAAGCCTGGGGGTTACCCCCTATAATAGACTATAAGGAAGGCTCCACCCAAAAGGGGTACCCAGTTTTCACACTTAGAGGTATAAAAAGGCTACCTTTTATACATTCATTTGGAAGTAATTATGAAAGGTCTACCTGTTTGTGTTGGATTGAACAAAATGTAGTATGGACTTAGGGCTACAAAGGGTTTTCAAGATGAGTATTAATTAGCTAGACCAAGTACAGGGAAATCTGCCATTTGAATGAGTATTTTAAAGGAACACCATTTTGTATTTTGTATTTGTATTTGGAATGCAAAAGGGTTAACCTTCTCTACAAAATTGTTATAGTATATGGGGCATGGTTAATGATTTTTGACCTTGGGACGGAGCCTCCCTGTGTAAAATTTCATAAGCATCTTGGTTAATCAAGATATTACTATAGAATGGTATTAATTTCAGGTTTAAAGTCAGAGTCCTATGAGAAGTTTGAAAGTTTAAGCAGGCCAGCAAGTGGTGAGAAGACCAGTAGCTATGGTGACAGTGATAGTGTTGGAACAGGCTCTATAAGACCAACAAGTGCGGCATCAGGAAGTATCACAGGTAATCAAATATCTCAAACGGGGATTGGCTTAGCTAAATGCTGTTTAAAGATACACTGTAATGGGATTTGAAAATAAATGCAACTGATCTTGACTAGTATTATTGATGGAAAAAAAGATCCATTTGTGGGATTTTTGCATGGTGTTATGATCTTAGATAACCCTACCTCTTTAATTTGATACTGGTAAACCAATTGTTTACACTTTACTTATGAATAATAATAAATAATTAATATAAGTGATATTCGACGTTAATTCATAACAGTCTTGAGAATGATGTCAGCGACATCAAAACGTCACTTATATAAATTTTCATAGTAAAAACCATCAATAAATCTACAGTCATTCAATAATAAATAACAAAGATATTTAATATAATTAGATGGAGTCAATTTAGCTTTTGCTAATCTTCCATTGGGCCATCTGCAATCTCATCACACTCACTACCTCTACATTAAATATTCTGCATACAATGCTCAACTCACATGTTGATTTTTGCTGAGGGAGGAAAAACTGGAGAACCCGGAGAAAAACCCCCGTGGCATGGTAGAGAACAACACATTAAACAAACTCAGTTCACTTATGATCCAGCACCTGAGCTGCGACTCAAACGCAGACCACAGTGGTGAATGGCCAGCGCTCTCACCACTTTGCCAACCATGCCACCCTACAGTACTTATGTTTTCAATGTGTTGTGTGACAGGTAGCAGATCGAGCTAGTATGTTACTTTACCATTAGATATATTTAAAAGTACATGTAAAGAGGATGTTTATAATATATAATATTCAATGTCATTGCTGCTAGTGAGAGTACAAACACTAAAAGCATGCAACTGTACTAAAGAGTACTATTTGTAGCTACTGGTAATTAATTTTGGCACACATTTAGTGGTTGTTCTCTCAGATCTAAAGTATTTGTTTTTCATATTATTATATTTTTCTTCTATCAATTTTAAATTTTTATGCACTAAATGTAATTCATAATATTAAATTAATGACAATTAACTCTTAGACAACGATCAACAAATTAAGCTGTAACACTTCTAAATCATGTCTAAATAAATACTGTTATTGTTGTCTTTTCATGTTTTGTGTGACAGGTAGCAGAGCTAGTATGTTAACCATGAAGAGCAGCTCCATGGATGAGATGGCTGCAGGAGAAGAGAAGGATGAAGATAAAACTACTGAAGAGGTTGCAGAGATAGTCAAGGAGCGCATACTTGGGGTTCGTAATCCATGTCTTGCCAAGTTACATTATAAACAGAACAGTGGATAATGCCAGCTTCAAATCATATCACTGCCTAAAATGTAAATCTTTCACTTAATTTTTTTTCTCTTCATTTTAAAATAGTCTGACAACATGAAAGCAAGCCTTTTTGTCATGGAAAGAGCCATTGCTCAAAACATATATCAAGCACGACAAGCACAGTACAGAGCCTTAGATGTTGTACCTGGTAAAGAATATTTAAGTTGGTTGTTGAGAAAAAAATTATGTTCCATGCAGGGTAGCTTATTTGGCTACAGGCTGTATGATATTGATACAATGGAAAAAAGACCAATATTCCCAACTTGGGGTTTTCTTGGGTCTAAACTTGGAATAGGATATCAATATTATGATCTTGATATCCATAGGAACTGAGAGAACGAATGAATGAATGAATAAATGAATGAATGAACAGCTGAATGAAGGAACAGATGCATGAAAACAATATTTACAGCACAAAGCCCAAAAGCATGACCAGCTATGATTTATTCACATACTTTCGACTGAGTAACCATCAGTCACCATCAGGAATTCTCGTATCTTACATTTTATCCAAGTGGCGAGATAAAAAGTATGCAAATGCATTAACAGTGGTCATGGGTTTGAGCTTTGTGCTTTATATTGAATATCTATTGTTAGATATTGATGCTGACAAAGAAGAAGAAGAGTCTTCTAATGTCGAGACATTGGCTCAGTTAGGTCCCAGGCTCAATAAACTGTGGTCCTATACTTGTAACTTGACTAAAGGAAGAAATGTTAGTTGTTTAGCGTGGAATAAGCTTAATAAGGTAAAATCCGATGATGGCCCATAGTTCATACTTGCATGTATAACCAGTAAAGTAGTTACCTTCATGTGCCTTTCTGAGGGTTTTTCATAGTGCTATTCTAATGATAGGCTTATTGTTATTAATAGGACATTGTTGCTGTTGGATATGGAGAGTTTTCATACTCAGACCAGAAAGGTGGTCTTGCTTGTTGTTGGAGTATTAAAAATCCCGAGGTACAGTATGATTTTTTATTTTTCTCTCTTCCTCTTTGCCTATACCATATGAGACACCCAATATATATATATCCTAAAGAAAAACAGGCCTAAGAAAGTTGAAGTGCCTAGGTGTATGCAGCCCTACTAAAGGCACAAAAGACTCAATCCCTGGACTACATGTCCAGTGCTGTACCAACATTACATTAAGTATCAAGCCAAGCCAGATGGAGACTGATAGTGCCGATAGTGTCAAATAGCAGAATTCCAGTCTTGGCATTTGGTGAATGAAACAGAAGTGGTTGGCACTTCAACTTTTAGTGTCCTTGATTTGCTAAGTGCCAAGCCACTCAGTACCCTATGAAGCAGCTTAGTTGTGACCCATCTCATGATGGTCCCTTGTGGACAGGACAATAAAAAATACCGTACAATGCATGTTTGACCATTGTTATCTTTCTTCCATTGTTAACAGTATCCAGAACGAGTTTTCCATCTTAGTAAAGGTGTTACTGCTTTGGACTTTTCTGCAGCCCATCCAAACCTTTTAGCTGTAAGTTCCACATGCAGCCAGACAATCTATCATGAAACTCCAGGCATTTTAAGAAAGTTTTTATCATAAAATGTAACAATGATATGTTCAATTTCATCCATTGGAATAGTCACCCTCCAAGATTTGTAAGGGTTAACAGACAAATTTTGTGACCTCTCACAAGCCCGTCACCAGCGTATTGGTAGGGGAGGCTCCATTTCCACCATATTTGGCTTGGATAAGGGGGTACTTAAATGACTAGCCTCGGCAACGCATGCATGCATCCAAGAGTTTGTAAAATGAACTCTTGGGCCTAAAAATATCAAATAAAAAAGTCAAAACCTTTGGTCTCCAGGGCAGATTTTAATACATGTCAAAGAAGAAGTTTTAGAACCTATTCGGTGTTTGCTGTAGGAAACACGAACACTGACCACGCAGTTTCTTTACAATAAGTCCAGGATAACATTGTGAGGGCTTGGCTCCTTATTTGCTAAGTAATAAGAAAATCCATCGAGGGATATGTGAAAGTTGTGGACATTTTTTGTAGAATTAAAGTTCTTTAAATGTGTTGGCATATCTCTGAGAATTTTACACCAATAAAAAAATCGCGGTTAAAATTCAATGTTTATTTGACGAAAAGCGTACATCAAAAATATCTCCAATACTTCGTGGTAAGGGGCACCTCAAAATATTCTTAATTTGTCTCAGGTTGGACTATATGATGGTACAATAGCAATATACAACGTACGTAATCCTGATGACTCCCCTGCTTTGGACAGTTTGTAAGTATTGCTTTTTTTTACAACATTCAAACAAAATCTGACAATCCGACTGGTTGAAACCATTATCAATAAAGTTCAGGCAGTGGAAAACTGTTTGCAATTTGCTAAAAATGAGTGATTTCTAATTCACGTTGGTTGATGAAAAATCAAGTACTCAGTCTGAAAGAAAGGACAAAGCAGTTGGCTCTCAGTTGGCTCAGCTGGTTGGTCTTTCATGCAGAAGATCCATTACAAGGGCGGATCCAGGATTTTTCAAAGGTGGGGGTCACGTGACGTTTACAAACAGGGAACCCAAACGAAAAGGTCTTAAGCCATTGAAACTCGCTGAAAATATGACATTAATTATTGCTTAGACTAGTGATTTTTAACACTTTTTATTAGAAACAAAAATGTTATATTTACAACTGAATGGGTAGAGGATTGGCATTGCTTAGTGATATTTCAATGAATGTTAAAAGTGAGTCTTTTCACAGAAAAAAATTACTGCTGTCGCAAATTCATGACATATTCATTGATAAACACAGGGGGATCCTGACCCCCGCGACCCTCCCCCTGGATCCGCCCTTGCATTACCATCTTACCAGTTTGGACCAACACTCGAGGTCTTTTAATCAGACTAAGGAAAAATGCAGGTTTGTTAAATGGATACAGTTTCATATATTTTACGATAACTAAGTATTAAATCGTATATCGACTAAGCTCATCGGTGCGATATGGTCTCTTATTAGTGAATGTCAAGGGAAGCACACGTCTCCAGTATGGCAGCTTCAATGGGTTGACCGTGATCAAGGGGCTGGTGACGAGAGAGATGAAATCCTTGTGTCCATCTCTGCTGATGGACGAGTAACTAAATGGTCCATACGAAAAGGATTTGAATGTGCAGGTCAGTGATCCCGTCCAAACTTTTTATTGGTTTGTCTAAGGTGAAGGCAAAAAAGGCAAAGGCTAATGTTTTACTTCGAAATCGCGGGGAGTGGTTGCCCAGTCTCCCGAGCCTAAGGCTCATGTATCAAGCGTTCGAAGGTGCGCCCTTTACCCCCTCTATCCATTAGTGCTCCCTTTTAGGGGTATTTAAAGCTAATTAAAGCTACACGCGGGAAAGGAAAGGAGTCGAAACAAGGATGTGAGGTCACTGGGGATTGAACTCGGGACCTCTCGCACTGAAGACCGCGCACTAACCAACTGTGCCATCCTTGTGGAAGGTAAATGGTCATTGAACTAAAGTCTGCAAACAGTTTGTTGCAATTTATAGAATATGGGGAATTCCCGCCAACTTCAGGTCATGGTACAACCTTTAAAGGTGATGTTGCACTGGACAGCCGTTTCGCTTAAAGTTTCTGGCCATAGTGCCATGCACCCACAGCAGCAAGAATGATGGCAACAGTGCGAGTTTTTGAAGCTCGTTCAAAATCCTGCAATGTGTTGCTGCGACATTGTTGCGCTAAAAATTGTAGCCGCGTTACACAATGACAACGTTTAACACAGCGACGCACCAAAGGTTGTAGCCTAGTGTAACATCACGTTAAAACAAGTTCCATTTGATCACAGTATCTCACGTAACAAGTAAAATCTTCTAAATTTTCTTCAAAGAGAAGAGATTCGCAGGATAAGTGTCCTTGAAGATGTAAAGGCCAAGTTGAGCCTTTCCATTAATTCAACAATGCTTTTTTTGTTGTTTTTGTAGACTTGATTAAATTGAAGAGAATCAATGTAACTAGACAGGCTTCTAAAGCAGGAGGAGGTGGTGCTGGTATAAGTGGACGCAAAAGTGATGCACTTATTTCACGATTTGCTGCTGGATTCTGTTTTGATTTTAATCCCAATGAACCTAACATGTACGTATAAGCTGCATTCCGTGCCAGGGCCTGTTTCTCGAAAAACCCGACAACTTTATGGTACCTTAGTTCAAAGAAAATTGCGAACACTAAGTAGGCCATTGTTACTAACATATTGCTATAATTCATAGTTACTTGGCTGGTACAGAGGAGGGACATATCCACAAGTGTTCGTGTTCCTATAATGAGCAATATCTAGAAAGCTTCCTAGGGCACACGGTCAGTACGATAAATATATACTACTACTGTCAATACAAACCTTGCTCACGATACTTGCAGAAACGCTTGATATAAAGAACCACGGCCATTTTTCATGCATCCTTGCTGCTTTCTTGCATTCATTAAAGTCCATTAACTATTAATACACTGGATGCTACGCATAGACTTTGTACGAGGTGTTTCCAAATGGATAAAGCTAGGAATATTATTATAGTCCATATTAAGTAGGAAGATAGGAATATTATCATTTATTTAATGAGAATCGTACCGTTCCCATTCATACTACTTTCATGTGTTGATGATCTTGGGTTGCATGCTACTCACCTTCAGGAATCACCCTGTCAGCTAGAGACCGAGTAAGGACGAAGAAAGATAGAAAATATGATTTTTATTTCATGGTCTTATACTCAAGGCCTGTCATGCACAGAACCCTCAACCCTCTCCCTCTTTCGTAGCCGGTAAAGGTACCTCTAGTAATAGTTGTGTAATAGAAAGTGATTTGGTTGTTTTCAGGGTCCTGTGTACAAAGTCAAATGGTCACCTTTATACCCTGATGCCTTTCTTAGTTGCAGTGCGGACTGGAGCGTCAGACTTTGGCATCAAGATAAACCACAACCAGTTATGACTTTCTTGTCGTCTACTGTAAGTCAAACTCGTTTCAATCGATTTTCAATGACTCGTCCCTTTGTTATTTTGTGATGCTACAACATTCACCATAAAATTACATTTTCATTTACTAAAACTAAGTAACATTAGCTGATTGATATATCAATTTCTTTACCCAGAAATCCGTCAACGATATCAGTTGGTCCCCAGCCTGTGCGACACTGTTTGCTTGTGTCAGTGATCGAGCAATAGAAATCTGGGACTTAAAGATCAACACGTACGTTATTACATCCAAAGCATTAGAGTGGTTTTCGTATGAGTGGGAACACTGTACGGTTACGATACGATACGGTTACGGCATGAATTTCGAATGTTTTTGTAGACATTACGGCTCTGACACGGTCACGGTACGGCGCGGTAAGTTTCCCACTCATACGAAAACGACTCTATCATCAAAAGCCACTATTATAACTTTGACTGACTGCTGGCCTACGCTTGCATTTAATATATCCCATTAGGGAGTTTATTTGCAGTAACATTTATGTTTAGATTTAGATTTAGATATTTGTGTTACATAGTTGTCACCAGCATAAACTTAGTGATATTCTCTCATTCTTTGTACATATCATGTACAAACTCGTACTTGCCAGAATTATCGTTGAGCTCATTTTTTTTTCAAAAATACCGTTTTTCCTAAAAAAAAGAAAGAGTTTTATCATATGTCCCGTACGGTCCATGACCTCGAGCCAAGTATTTTCCAATCCGGCCACCCCACTCAGTCAGTAAGTACATATTATCACTCTGAGAATTTTACATGGCTAGCTCATTCATCTAAATTAAACAGGAAATTGACGCCATATCGCGTGTGATACGAACCATTTCTCCTCCGCCAATCAAATTTCATTGTTTGCGCGCGCGATGGCGTCAACGTCCTGTTCTGTTTCGGCATTTTCATGAAAGGTAAGTGCAAGCACTCTTTTCGCAGTGTTTTGGTGGTTTTTCACTTAGCTCGAGTATTGCAACATAAGAAAAACATAGTCTCAAAATATTTTTCGATTTAAACGAAATCAAACAGATTGAATTGCTTGGAATTATTTTAAATTGTTGTGCATTGGTGTGTAGTTTACCATGTGCCCTATCCTATCGCTGGCCTGGAGCTCATCGAGTTTTAGAGAGATTTAGTAAAAACATTTTCAACGGTATTTGTTTATCGTTGCAAAAATAACGCCGATCAAGCTAAAACTGTTATCATTCAAAACTTTCATCTAAGCTCCATAGTGGTAGAAAAATTAAATCCGTAGCTACAGAGTACTTAGTTTGCCAAACAGCCCAATGAAAAGAGTATGGTCGGAAAATAATTACCTCGAGTCATCTTAAGCCTGAGATCAATGAAAAATACAAAAGTCATTGACAAAAAAGGACTAAAAAAATGGAAAGAAACTGGCGCCTAAAATTCATTTTATTTTTCGTCGAAACGTAAAACGCATGCTTGAATTTGTGCACCTTATATTAAAGTTTCAAAAGATGACAAAATATTTGAAATTCACACACACACACAAAAAAAAACCCGTAAAATCAAAATCGTACTTTTTTCTGGTTTGAGACGTCATGATGACGTAAAGAGATGATGTCATATCGTTCCGGCGCGCTGTCGTCAACTCAACTCGTTCTCAAAGTTTCATGTCCCAGTTTTCTATTTGTTTTATGAGTTTTATGGGGAACTAAAATTTCCCTACTAGCAACGGGCAAAATTAATTGTTCTTACCCCCCTCCCCCCCCCTTGAGACCAGTTCCAAATGATAAATATTTTGTTGTCTTTAGTCTCGATCCAATAGTCTCTTACGTACCTGTGCAGAACTTCAGACTGTCGACTGTAAAGTTTGCTTTGAATACAACGGTAAGTAGCTAACCCCTCCCCCATTTTATACTGCTAAAGCGTTCTTTCAACTCTGGGAAACTTTGAAGGTTCTATGTGTTATTCAAATTTTAATTTTAAAAAACTTAGACCAAATTTAAAATCATGTTTTAGGATAGGCATGCGCACGCGCCTTGCGTCATTCGCGTTAAAAACTCGTAGATGGCGCGTAGAAAATATTAGATGACGCGTCCAACTAATAGATCATTTTCTCTTCGGAAGAAATGTGTGTGTTAACGATTCTAAGGTGAATTTTGAGGTATTTTCGTGTTAAAAAGAAACAAATATGCTGAACTCATGCCGGTTATTTACTTTTAATGACACAAAACTTTCAAAAATGGCCGTAACTTTTGAAACTTTGGGGCCATTAGCACATCTTAGTTTTGGTTTATCCTAACACTTGTGAATCCTTTAGGAATTTTGAATTTACTAGACTGCGAAACCAGTCCCTCAGATTCAGTAAAGACGAGATTTTCAATTAGTATGCCTGCAGCTTGCGTGGAAAATGGCGGCGGGTTGTGGAGAAGACAAGATATGGTTCATGCTATCGTCTTTACTGAATCTGGAAGGAAAAGTGGGGACAAAAAAAGCAAATTTCAAATGCAGGTCTAGCTAGGTGCATACATCGATTGTGCTGGGTTTTCAACCATTGGATATAACAGCTGTGCATGTCTGCTGCTTCTCTTTAAAGCAACTGCATTTCTGGTTATAGATACAAACGATTCTGGTTGGTGACTCTGACGGCCAAGTGACAGTGTATCAGCTACGAGGCACATCACCGGGACTTGATAACGAGGTGTGTAGAATAATCTTTATTACAATAAAAGTGGTCTTCGGACCACATAAAATACTGTTTTCTTCAAACCATTAATAAATGTTAATTGAACAGCCGGTCGAAGATAAACTTCATATCTCCGTGCACCCATGCATTTTTCTCTTTATTCTAGCTTGTCATCCACCCTCTTTTGAACAAAAAGAGTTCATGACATTCATTCGTTCATCGATTCTTTGTTTTTTTCCAGGTGTCCATTTTGGACAAGCTTATCAATTTTGTCAGTCAGCCAACGGGATCACCCAGTAAACAAAAGAATGACCGTGACAACGATGATGAATTCGACTGACAAGCTCTTCATGGAGTAGTCGTGTGCTATTAGTAAAGTGGTCTAGTTCGACAGTGTATTTTATCATATTGTAAAGAATATTCATGCACTTTGTACATATAAAGATATGGTATTTAATTGCATGCATTGCTTTGTATTTGGTTCTATAGGAATATTTAGGATGACGAGGGATTCCACGTTGAATTTTACGAGAAATACGATATCATTTTTTCGAGTCAAATTCAACGTGGGATTTCCTGAATCAGGAAATGAATTTTCCTTGAATCCTATAACGTATAAGAGAAAGAAAATAGCCGATTTTTGGACAATTTTGTTCAATGGCACGGCAAACCATTCAACAGTACTGAAGTACACAAAAATAGCCAGTGAATGAGCCAATGAAGCTGTCGGCTAGGCGTAAATGAAAATCTTGTCTCACTTTGCAAACTCATTTTTTTCTTTGAACCTAAAGCATGCTACCCTGGTTCCAGAGGCGCTTAATGGCGAGGAAAAAGGCAAAGCCCTTGTCCTCGCCATTAAACATCTCTGGAACCAGGTTAAAAGCACGTGAGAGAAATGTTTGTAAAACCACCACAAAATTTACTCTATTTTTCTATAATATTATCTTGGAGGAATGTACAACGCAATACAAGAATTTTTTTCAAGAAAATTGTATAACCCATGCCATCTTCAGTAGATAAAGATTATAAAGACTATCAACAAACCTCTATATATACGTACGTGAAGAAGTAACCTAACATAGCAACTACAAAAGATAACTAACCACTTAGAGCGGTTTTTTAACATCTTTTATCCATATCAGTTCAAATGCGGGTATCGATATTTTGCAATTCCATCCTGTAGTTGCTTTGGCACTGATTTGAACGCTTTCTTACAGACTTTTTGGAGTCTGCAAACGTTGAATTTATCATGAAACTATTGATTAAAAGTGCGTTTATACGGGCAACAAAATTTGCTATTTTGTTTTACCCGCGTAATATTGTTTGTTGCAAAAAGGAAAAAGTACCGTGCGTAGTGCAATTAACGAAATTCTGTTGAGCTCGAAGAGGTAACGTAACGGAGCAGCAGTTCTTCTGCAGCTTGTGTGCAACGCAACAAGTTCGCGCAAAATGTTTCATGATTTTTTGTTGCCCTTAATTGTTACTGGACCTGAAACTTGATGAGGCTCAAAACATTTTTACTTTGTGATGATATTTTCGGCTCTCAACTGGTTATCCGTGAGCAGGCTGAGGGCCGGTGTTTTCCATTTAGGGTCTTTTAGTGGAACCAACCTGCCAGAACGTGCAAAAATGCACTTTTCCGAAGTTAAAACCTGGGGAGTTAAAAGAAGTTTTCTTGCGAGATATTTTACTATTTTACCTGTTTCTAATAAAATACTGCTAACTCTGAGTCTTGGGAAACTTTTTCTGAGACCAGATAGACACATCGATGAATTAGCCGGATACATCGAACGTTCGCGCGAAATCGCTAAAATACCGCTTGTCTATCAAGCCAAATATTTCCTAAACGAACACGGTGACCCCCTCTTCTTTTGTTAGTTACGAGATAAGTAACTCCACATCTACAAAATATCAAATGTTAAGTGATTTTTGTGGTTACAGGCTTGGTTACAAGCCGTAACCATAATGTCATCGAGTGTGTAAGCGTGTGTGTAATTCGGGTTTGCCGAAGTTGACACGAAGTGATATATTCGGCAGGCATTCGGAATTGACTCGAGGTTTACTTAGTCAGTTTTAGTCGATTTTAAGGAGGCTTCCTACAATTTTTTTAGTGCTCGACCGGTCAACTTAAAACGGCTATAGTTCTTACATGAAAGCACCTACAGTTGTGACCTTTCGTCCACTTACTCCATAAAGACTGAAATTTTTATTGGTGGATGTTTTGTTTACATCAGGGTTACCATAGCGACGAAACGATGACGTCACAGTTTTAGGTTCCAAGCAATTTTACGCGTTTTTTGACCTAAACTTTTAAAATGACAAACAAGACGTTAATATATAGGACTTTGCCTAGCAGCATACGAATTTTGGAGAAATTCGTATAGACAGATTTTGAAATATTCGAGGCGCAATTTTTCAACCCCAAAAATCACAATTTCTAGTCTTCGATTCAATAATTTTAAAAGCAAAGCAGCATGACAACTCTTCGACTGTCCAAACGTTGTTCAAATATCAGACTACTTCTCTACGAAGTTGCACGTGAGAAAGTGCTTTGGATCTCCTTCAGCATACGTCCATTTAGACATGAAATTGGGCAAAATTTTATCAAAATTTATACACAAGACGTTTAGTGCTCCTAAAGAAAAGTCTCTCGGTCAACTGTTTTCTCCCTTTGGTGAGTAGAACTTTAGTATATTTGCAATAAACTGTGCAAGCGCCAATTCAATTGAAGCTTTCCAAGGTACTGAAATCAAATTTCAAAGTTGAGTATATTCGGTGTAACTTAGCGCAGCAAGATTCTAGGTTCAGGTTGTTGTTTTCATTCTCACATTCCTGCATGCAGGCATGCTTCAGTATGCTAATTCGAGGCAATGGTCACCATGGCGTGACGCGCTACCTCACTACTGCGTTTGAACCGTACGCGTGCTCTAAGTTTGGAATGCGTTCCCGGCTTCGGGTTTTTTTCTGTTAACAACTTACCTTCAACGTTTCCATAATGAACACAGTAGTGAAGTAGCGCGTCACACCATGGTGACCATTGCCTCGAATTAGCACACGAAGCATGCCTGCATGCAGGAATGTGAGAATGAAAACAACAACCTGAACCTAGAATCTTGCTGCGCTAAGTTACACCGAATATACTCAACTTTGAAATTTGATTTCAGTACCTTAGAAGGCTTCAATTGAATCGGCGCTTGCAGAGTTTATTGCAAATATACTAAAATTCTACTCACCAAAGGGAGAAAACAGTTGACCGAGAGACTTTTCTTTAGGAGCACTAAACGTCTTGTGTATAAATTTTGATAAAATTTTGCCCAATTTCATGTCTAAATGGACGTATGCTGACGGAGATCCAAAACACTTTCTCACGTGCAACTTCGTAGAGAAGTAGTCTGATATTTGAACAACGTTTGGACAGTCGAAGAGTTGTCATGCTGCTTTGCTTTTAAAATTATTGAATCGAAGACTAGAAATTGTGATTTTTTGGGGTTAAAAAATTGCGCCTCGAATATTTCAAAATCTGTCTATACGAATTTCTCCAAAATTCGTATGCTGCTAGGCAAAGTCCTAAATATTAACATCTTGTTTGTCATTTTAAAAGTTTAGGTCAAAAAACGCGTAAAATTGCTTGGAACCTAAAACTGTGACGTCATCGTTTCGTCGCTATGGTAACCCTGATGTAAACAAAACACCCACCAATAAAAATTTCAGTCTTTATGGAGTAAGTGGACGAAAGGTCATAACTGTAGGCGCTTTCATGCAAGAACTATAGCCGTTTCAAGTTGACCGGTCGAGCACTAGAAAAATTGTAGGAAGCCTCCTTAATGATTGAAATATAATTCACTCCAAGAAATATCGTCTTTTCATTATCCATTATTGCTCTTCTTGTATAAATCTCTTCATCTACGTGAACTATGTTGCACATTTTTCGATAAATATGGCGTTTACGACGATCTCCCGAAAGAGACAGGAAACCCAATGCTAGTTGTTTGATTTTGTGATGTATTTTAAGAAATATTTGCCATTTATAGTCAATAGTTGCGACTATTATATGAATATTTCTGCTTGAGTTTTTTTGATAAACATTGGGTTTACGAAGACATTCTGAACGAACTGAGAGAACCTGTAGAAGCATGGGCATTTATACTAACCGATTGAGAGCTTGATTACACGGGTGAGTTTATACCGCTTTGAATGAAATAATCTTGTGCTATATTTCTTTGCATTCCTGCCATTAATTTCACTGTTGATTAGGGACGGACCATTAGAAAAGTGATGGCAAAAAAAAAAAAATTTATTTCCAATAAAAATTTTGAAAAAAAAATCTGCCGGGACATTTTCTTTAAAAAAATATTCCTGCCAAAGTGAAAAAAAATTCATTTCCACTTTTGGTGGCCAAAAAAAAATTTATGCCAATCCCAAACCAATTGTAAAAAATTCTTTGTTTTCCATATTTAGCTAGTACAATTTCACAGATTAAGTGCAATCACTCTACTTCTTTCATGGTTTTAGTCATTACATATATTTCTACAGTTTTGTTATCTTTTCTCTCGACTTGTTGTTTTTGATTATTTTACCTGTAACCACATGTCCTCTTAGAATTAAATTAAAATTAAAAATTAAAAAATGCTGCGGGCGAAGCGCCAAGCAGCTTCAGTCTATTCAGGCTTGACCGTCTTGAAACTCGGCTCTTCGGTAAATACGCCATGCCTGAATGCCATAAAATCGTCTTCCTGAGATTAACACCAGACGAAACTGTTGATGAAGTCTAGATGTCTGGCCTTCCATTTTGCATTTTGGCTACGAAGATTAGTGTTTGGGCTTCCTGTGCTTAGGCTATTATCTCCGCAGTGCATGTAGCCAGCGGTATTCAATAAAACAAAATGGCGCCCCTAGCGAAGAGGTTTCAAATGATTCTGCGGCTGTCTTCTGGCCGTTATTACTCGATCCTTGCTAGAAATATGAATGGATATTTCCCTTGCAAAGTCAAGTTAAAAGAACAGGTACAGTTTGACTAGTAGATAATTACATGTTCAAGAGCTAACAAATAGTTTTATTTCTTTTTCGTCCTTTTGTAGACGGCAACAGTATTGAAAACACCGATTCTCGCTTCAACAAGAGGCCCGTTAATAAGCCTAAGCAGTACGAGTAATGAGCAGAAAGATGCAAAGTTCGTAGAAGATTTGAAATCCAGTCCTCTCCCAGCTCTGTGGTTTGGTTTTGGTGGAGCCATGCCGTTTGGTAGCCTGGCTTGTTTATCTTTTATTGTTCCACAACATTTAGACGCTATACTTCATGCACAGTGTGCATATGGAGCTTGTATACTGACCTTCCTCGGTGCAGTTCATTGGGGTTATGCTTTGTCTAACAATGGTCATTTAAAACCCACATGGGGTACCCTGGGGTACAGTGTTACACCATCACTAGTAGCCTGGACTGCTTTAATGGTAAAGCCTCAATATGGAATTATTACTATTGCAATAGGGCTGCTTTATGCCCTGGTAAAGGATCTTAGTGTCCCTGGTTTTCCTGGCTGGTACCATGCATTGAGGAAAGTGCTTACTACCATAGCTACTTCTTCTGTTTTGCTTACTGCTACAGTAGCATATTTACACTAGGTTTTGTTTGATTAACATGTATTGCCAAAAGGGTACATATACTTATTTCAAAAAAGGTTGTCATATGAGAGGTCACAAGCCTACGCGACTAGACCGAAAAGGAGTATGGGTAGTTGCAAAATTTTACTCTCTTTTTCGCATTGTGGTCTTGATTTTAGCATCAGGAAATGAAGCTCTTTGATGTGTTAGGTCATGGCAAGCTAAAGTTGAATTATGGTGTGGATATTTGTGTGGTTTTATAGCTCTAATAATTTCTACCCATACTCCCTTTCAGGTGAGTCGCGTAGGCTTTTGCCGACAACGTTTATTGAAATAGGTGTATTATACATTGAATATACTTTCAATTGAAAGGGTATGCTGGTTTTTACACTAAGTCAAAGAAAAAAAGTTCATAAAATCACTGGAGGTTCTCCAGTTGTCACATTACTGAGATGAAAATGGTACAGCACCATAACAGTTTCATTGTCAATGATTGTGTTGAGGAACTTGTTTTGGGAACTCTGGAACATGGTTGTTTTAAGATTCTTTAATTTTGGACTTAGAATCCTAATAAATCTATGTTTTAGTAGTTTGTGAAGGAGATCTTAGTGCTGATTTTGAAGCAATGAAGACAAAGCTATTGAATAGACCAGCTGTCACGTTTTATAGAAATGAATTAACAAAGCTCAAAACTGTGAGTACTCTTAATGTATTTGCATACTTTTTGTCTCTCCATTTATGATTGCTCTTTCAAAAGTATGCGCATACATTATAGCTCGTCATACGTTTGGGCTTTGCACTGTAATCTTTTTCAGTCTTGCCAATATACGTTCAAAGATTATCTTTCAGGGGTATTTCCGTCAAATACGCTCAAGGAGATCTATGTCAAAAATAGACATGCTTATTGCAAAATCTTGAAAAAAGGAAGGATAATTTATCACTACATACATTTACTATAGATATGCAAATATCGAGCTTGGGCTCTCTGTGGTAGGAACACGTGACTGGTGGTATGAAGTTGAGCATGTTCATTATGAAGCAGATGCAGAGAAGTAAGAACAGTCGAGTGACACGTACACTGAATAACCAAGGACAAGCTGCAATGTAAAAATTGTCTCAGTAGCAAAGAAACGGCACATTGTTTTCCTTTTCTATGAACTCTGCAAGTATTCTGAATTCCTTTCGCGCGAGCTCACTCGAGATAGACATAGTCAAGCAGTCATTTACAAATAGGCCTCGTTACAGCTCGGTCAATACAACAAGGCCTCGGGTTGATATTTTCCCGTAAAGACCGCACTCTCGGTTATTACGTAGTTAATAAAAAATACAATAGTTTATTTCTATCAATTAGTGTATTTATAATTCTAATCATAGTTTATTTACAAATGAATGCTAAAGCTCACGTGACGGTGTTGACAAGAGACCTGACGTCGTGAGCACGTTCTTTCTCATGGCACCATCTTAGAGGATAGTATTCTCTTTAGACCTTTACTTGTAGCTTTACTTGTAGACTAAACTCTTCAAGACGGCGGCCTGCACAAAAAAGGAACGTGCTTGTACTGTTTGCATCGTTATCGTTGCAAAGTGCAGATTTCGTATGACTGTGAAAAGGACCGTGCCGTGACCGTGTCAGTGCCGTGTTTCCTATCAAAACATTCGAAAATTCTGCCATGACCGTGCCGCGGCCTTTTCACACACACGAAATCTGCACTAAGGTCCCAATCAACCCAAACCGATCGCGACTTCCGGCTACTTGTATCGACTTGCGAGTTTTGACTGGTTTGAACACTCACCGAGGTAAACGTATTGCTCTGCACATTTCCTCTCCGACAAACAATTCAAACAAAAACAAATTAAAACCAGAGTTTCTCCTTGTCCTTCAGTTAGCCGATTTCCCTTGAGAGGTTATGGAAACTTGCGTGGAGCGGTGTTCCGTGAGATGATTTTAATCGCAAGTCCAAACTAGTGGCTTGCGTCTCATTTGATACTGATACGTCTCATTTGATAAATGATGTTTTTAGTTGTTTGTTTTGTTGTGTTATAAACGGCAATTTTATCTGCAAACGGCTTTTATAGCATCCAACATAATGATATGTATTACAGCTACCTATATCAATAAGTTTACATTTTTATAGGATTGTTGACTAAATGCATAAAAGACTACTTGATGGTGCCAATCTAAGCTAATCTATATTTAAGCCATATAAAACGGTCGCTTGTGTTTCTGTACTGTGATTTAAACACGATGGGAGATGTGGAGCACAAGAAAAGAAAGCTTCAGTAGGAACAAGAGGCGTAGTTTCTGTTGCTTTTCCATTGCACAGCTCTTCCAGAGAGTTTATATCACAGTACAAAGACAAAAGCGATCGTGTTGTTTTTATAAAATATTTTGCGTTTTAGTAATAGATAGCTGGCGCTTGTCAGCGCGCAGGTTATATCTCAAATATTTGATAAAACTCTACAATAACGCAGTGGATGTGAAAAGAGGTACAAACGCCTGAGTAAAAATCATCGTATTTACACTGAAACTATAGGATGAATTACTCATCAATGCCATGACATGTTGCAGTAGTTTAGAAGTTCTTTGGTTGATGAGGATACTCGTTTGCCATACAATGCATGGCTGGTTGATTTTTGTTGTGGTTTAGGTGTGCTATGACTCTTGCCTCCGATAACGTACTGCTTGCATATCGCTTGATTGGTTGGACACTTTGGACGGACAATATTGACAAGTTATATGGTTAATAATGCATTGATGGATGTCCAACAGCAACTAGTTGGCTGTGTAATTGTTTTCCATTTTGTGCATTCCATCTCAGTTTCTTGGCCAAGTATTGCTCACATTGTAACCGATGTCAAAAGTTGTGTATCTGTCCACGATGATCTATGATTTCACACAACAGTTTCTAATTGCCATGTTAATCACTCAGTAGCAAACCTATTTCTTTTTATCGCTAGGATTCCATCTTTTCCTACTCACACGTCTCCTATATTTTCTTTCATTTTCAGCATCATTTGAGTCTTTTTTCTTCGTACTTGTACTAGAGGACAACTTGGACCTCACGTGCGAGTAATCTACCTTGTACGTTTTAATCTTGTTAGTGTTTCGTCTAGTGTATCCGCTAGAATTATCGATTTTTGACTCTGCATTCCAGTTTAGTTTTCCGCCAATTCGTTTCTTGGTTCTTCGTCGAGGTTTTTGTCTTTTATTATTGCCTTTTGCATCGTCATCATCATCATTGTCGTTATCATCCTCATCCTCATCATTGATAGTTTTGTCATTGTCTTCACCATCATCATCACTGACCCCTTCCTCGTCTTCATCATCGTCTTCGTCCATCTCATCGAGTTCATCATCTGACTTATGAGGCTCATTGTTACTATTTGGAGTATCTTTGTCATCTGTGGGACTCGCGATGGCAGGGTTTTCACTTTTGTCTTCTTTACTTTCATTTTGCGCTGTGTCAACACTGGCTGGTGTATTTTGTGGAGGTCTCACTCTGTCCTCTTCATCGGATTCATGCCTATTATCATTTCCTGGTTTTGTTTTGTTTTTAATTGTTTTGTCGATAGTAGGAGATGCTAGTTCCAATACTTTAAATTGCTTGTCATCTGTTGGTGATTCATTATCATTTTGCTTGCCTTGGTCTTCATTGGTCGGCGAATCAGGTTTTTTAGGGTCTCCCTCGTTTTTGGTATTTAAGGGATCAGAATTTTCTGATTTGTTTTGTTCGTCAATAAACGAAGCAACAGGATTTTCTGGTTTTTCTTCTTGTCTAGTATACGACGTATCAGGATTTTCTGCTTTGCCTTGTTTTTTGTCACTTTTTGGCGAATCCGATCTCTCCGGTTTTTCGTCATTCAACAAATCAGATTTTTCTGGCCTATCCTTTTCGCCATTATTCGGCCATTCTGTTTTCATTTCAACAGGATTTTGGAAGTGACCACTTTTGTTTGCAGGTTCACTGTCTGTCTGCTCAGGCATTTTAGCCATTGGCGGTGGGTCCTGTTGCCCACCAAAAAAACTAAATCGACTTTTTCTCTTTTCTTGCCTCTGTTTTTCTTCCTCTTTTTTCCCTTCCTCTTCAAATTTATTCTGTTCCTCTCGTTCTTCCCCCTCCTCTTTCCTCCTGTAGCGCTGTCTTTCTTCTTTCTCTTTTTTCTTCTTCTCTTCTTCTTCCTGCTGTTTCTTTGCAAAGTTTTCCTGGTGCTGTTTTTCGTCTTTCGTTTGGTTTTCATTGTCATCCATCTCATTTTCTTGAGGTTTTGTCGATACAACTATAATATCAATATCATTTTTGTATTTTCCATTGTCTTCATCATTTTCCCGTTCTTTATAAATTGTTCCTTTTATTGCAGGCTTAGTGTCTTGAGGTTCATGAGGTGCTACAGCAATCGTTTCTTTTGGATTGTCTCTATCTTTTGAAATGTTCTTCCTATCTTCTTCAGGTTTACCAAACAACCATTCTGCGCTTGATGCAACAGGCATTTCCTCTTCTTTTTGGTTTATTATTTCGGTGTTGTCTTTTTGCTTGATAAGAATCACTTCATCTTTTGGTGCATTCTTTGACGTTTTCCTCCCCTTTGAAACCTTTCTTGTTGGGGAGTTGATCGATGAAGGCGATGTAACAACGTTGGGTTGTTTGTGAGGGAGGGCATCGCTGTCTGTTTGACATTGTTTCTCCTGTGTACTTGGACTATCCACGTCTTCTGTAATGATCTATAGACAAAAATGAATTTTAAAACTTTCTCATTGATATTCGTTTTATTGCAAATGGATGGCCTTGGGATTGAAGTTAATCGACTCGAGGGTGATCAGATGACCTGGTAACATGCTATGTCAGTAAAACTAAAAGATGTTAAGCCTCCCTCGCCTTCTCATTCCCTCGTTATCCGTTTTAAATTTCTGCAGCGGTTTGGAAAAAGTGTTCAAAATGAGGGACTCACCGTAATCTTGGTACCCGGTTGAGAAGTCTTGTTTTCTCCTTTAGATAGTCTTTCAATTTCTTTGTCTTTCTGTTATGGGATCAAGTAAAACTAGAGATATTAATTTCATATATAGATGGTAGCCAACTGATAGCAATGGTCTGTCATTGAGGTTCGAATATATTTTAGATCATTTAGATTTAAAAATCATGTACTTGATAAATATCTTGGAAAAGAAAAACAACTATTATATGCCAAACAAATCTAGAGCTATCGGCTGAAATTAAATTGACGATCGTTTCAAATGGAACTAGCTGGCTACAAACCTCAGCTAGAAGTGCACGTAATTTAGATATTTCAGCATCTGTTGGGCGTCCACCTCTAGCCTGCCACACTCCTAGGTAGTACTTCTCGTCTTTCTTCTGAGAACTTGGAGACTTGGCAATACCTGTGTTCACTTTACTTCGTACGTGCGAGTAATCTGCTCCTTGGTTGAAAATCTTGACACTGTTTCGTTTCATTTTGGACCCTCTGCTGTTAAAGCTACTGTTGCTATTAGTGCTGCCCATAGAATGACCATCGCCATCTTCTCGTGTATAGTCGAAGTCGCTTAGATCCTCCTCGTACGTTTGTGTCCACATTGATGTATATGTGTTTGCGGGACGAAGTCTGGACAGTTCGACATCACGCTAAAAATGATAAAACGATGTTCATATGTATGTCTGGATCAAACAACGACAACCAGGGTCCTAATTTATTTCTGACCTCTTTCTTAGGCATATGTAGTTCTCCCGTAGCCAGAGCAGGGACAGAACTTGGCATGATGGCTAGAATATGAAGTAATGATAGTAAGCCCAGGTTGGGCGTAGCCGAAGCTAGAGCAACAGCCGGTACTGTGCCGTTCTCATAGCATTTGGCTACGAACGCCAAGAAGCAGGCACATGGTAAGCCGGAAAGGGGACAATTTAACAAGGTTGCCTCTATGCTGGCTACGGGGTTCAGTGGACAAACTACTGGAAATGGAACGATTCTGACAGAACCTTTTTATCATTTAGTCCGGATTCCGAGTTCTGTGTTGTTCATTTTTGAGAAAAATTCCCTGAAATTCTAATGTTTTGCTATGTAATGAATATATATTATTATATATATATTGTCTTTCGATTCCACGGATTACTACTAAACTCTACCGAGTGTATAGCGCGCTATCGGGCTTACACTGAGCAGCAGTGGATAGTAGAGAGTAATCAATACCTCATGAAGTTCTTTGAGTAGATATGCTATTTGTCCCTCTTTGTCCTGTGGCTGCCCATTGATATAGAACTCAGTCTTTTCATCATCTTGGCTTGGATGTACCTGGGCTCCACAGCAACATTTCCTGCAGCATGTATACAGATTGCAGCATGGGAAGCATGCGCAGAAGGTGATGCAACATGCTGGTGAACATGCACAGCACGAACAACAAGAACTTTCAGCGCCTGTTTGTTTACCTCCTCCAACAAAGATAGTTTTGCCACGACGGGATTTGGAAGTGCACATGACACGGCCAACCTGTAGGTATTAATAACACTTCTAAAGGAACGATTGAAGAATCGTGACAAAATATACATCAAGACATGCGATTATTTCAATGGCTTTTGTTATTGGCTTTTCATAATGGGTCAGTTAAAACACTTATTCATTCTGTATAAGTGGACCATGTCACACAATTTTACCTTATGTGTATATAGAAGTCCAAGTATGATTGTTGTGCAAAGAAATACTATAGTACCCACTAGTCCAAAGAACAAATTCGGCAATTTGGTGGTCAACAGAGCACACAAAACGCCAATGATAGCAAAGAAAAACACCACAAACAAGCAGAAAGTGCAGTACTGCGTGTCATTTAAGGATTTGATGTAGAGTTTGCGTGTTTGCCAGGCCAGGAAAACACCAAACAGAACCACCATAAACTTCAGTATAAGGATGATCAGTAACCATGTCAGAGGGTGACTGCATGTGCAGTGTTCCACGGTATACCAGTTTGCTTGGAATGTATTGGCGCTGATTGGCTGAAAGGGAACGACAGAATATGAACAATAAACCATAGTCTATATTTTATGACTCAAAACTCTTTATGAAAGAACTGTCCAATTATAATTAACAATTTGCAAACCCAATAAGCCCGATATTCACGTCCATTGGGCCGTGGGAAGTTTCATAGCATCTGGCTGTCCGATAATGAGGCAGACGGAGGGATGGGGATGTCCAACCTTTCCAGATCTCGTGGGCTGGAAATGCGTAGGATTTTACTTTTAATGTTCTCTTAGTAATATTGATTGTTTTTTTACCCAGTATGCAGTAGGCAAACTTGTTTTGCTTCTGATAGGCTAGTTTATTTCGCTTTCGTTATATTAAGGCCTGGGTCAATAGCTAATTGTATATATAAATTTCGGATAAAAAAATATTTCGAAGACAAAGAACATCTAAACGAACGTTTTTCTTCTGTAAGTTACTAAACTCGATGTCCTTCATTTTTTGAGGGTACTTTTAAGATGTCACGTGACTTGATGACGTCACAGTGATCAAATATTGTATTGTAAACTTCAAAGCAAAATGCGGTTGCGGGTATAAGCCCAGTCTTGAAAGTAACCATGCTTAACTGTTGAGCCCTAATGTGCTTCCAAACAAACAACCCGCAAAACCTGACTACAGTTTTTCTTTAGTGAGATAAAGCCCAAAACAGGTCACGTGACTTTCACTGATTTCTTTTAAAAATAGAAAAACTCAACAATGTAAAGTGGACGACAAGTTTTGCGGGCTGTATGTTGTGAAGCACGTTAAGGCTCACAGTTAAGCATGTTTACTTTGAAGTCTTTAGTAATACCCGCGACCGCATTTTACTTTGAAGTTTACAACACAATATTTGATCACTGTGACGTCATCAGGTCACGTGACGTCGTTAACGTACCCTCAAAAAATTAAGGACGTCGAGTTTAGTAACTTATGCAAGAAAAACGTTGATTTAGATGTTCTATGTCTTCAAAATAATTTTTATCCGAATTTTAAGTAATTAATGATTGACCCAGGCCTTATTATAGCGATAATAAATCTTCTTGTCTCGGTGTAAGATGCTCGTATACTGACATATATGTTTTGGTGTCTGCAGTTAAATCAATTGAGCTTAGATCTATGTTATTGATTTCTTTCCTTTTGTTTAGCACTGCTTATTTCGTAATAAATCTCTCGTAAATTTGCATATTATTGGAGCCGCTGTTGTCGGTTTGGAGTTAGAAGGAGTTCTACATCGCATGTCATATTTCTGAATTAGGAAATTTAATTATAAGCAAGCTCTTTTCAAGCCCTTGGTTACCGGTCGATGAGTTCAGTTGGCTTTTTACCGTTTGAAATTCGTCTCGCAGATTATTTATATATCTCGGTCTTGAGATCATCATTTTGCTTTTTTAGCTTATCTACACTGGCTTTGGTCAGTTTGGGGATTATTTGGCGGATCGGGATAATTTCCACGACTGGGATTATTTCACGGGCCGTACATATGGAAGGAGTATGAGGGAAGAAAGATTGGCTTTTTCCATTTTATGTATTTTTACTTCAAAAAACTTAGTTTCATTTTTTCATTTGGCGAATTTCTAATTAAATCTGTTTATTCACTGTCAGTACGATTTATCTAAAAATACGTTTACTTGTTAGAAATTTTCGAAAATGGAAAAAGCAATTTAGTTTGGAATGCCTTAGTCTGTGAAGCATATTCCTCGCTTTACACGAATTACGATTAAAGTACACACCTGAAAACATTTGTAAAGTTCTTGTTCTTTATAGACAACCATCTTTGCGTACAGCGGATCGATTCCTTCCCAACATCCCATAATAATAATGTCCAAAACAAACAACACAACAACTATTACCAGCATCCAGAATAACATCATTTTCTTGAAAAGCAATGGAAAAATAAAGAAATCAGAAAACAATATCAAAATAGGAAGAGGGCAAGTCAGCGCTATTTTTGCTGCATTCAGTTTGACGGACTGTGATTACAAACGAAGAATGGGGTTGCTGTTTTCGCGGCTGTCTTTGGCTTTCTAATGTGTGTGCTCTGTTAATGGTTTGGATATGACAAAATGAGATAACTATTACAAAATACAGATATATATAACTACAAAATGTCACTGAGAACAGTGCTATATAAAGATTAATAAACTTACCCATCTCCTGACGAATCTTTCGCTAAGCACGCAATAAGCAATCCAAAGTTTGGCTACCAAACCACCAACAGACAGAGTAAATCCAATTGCGAAGGTCCATGCACGAGCCTAGTAAAATGTAAGTTGAATTAAGATTTACAACAGCGAAACGATTTGTAAAACGCTTTTTGTGTGTGTAGTTGGATTTTTTCCCTATTTTTTTTTTCATTTCGAAGCTGTAGAAAGACAAAAGATATTTTGTATTTTAAAACTTTTTTTACTTAAAGTAAGTGCGCGATCAACGTGCAATATCTATTTCTAGTCATAGTTATACCAGTGAGAAATCGTGTAACTATTTCATACGATCATTGGTATATTACGTGCGCTCGATTCGTCGAGAACCGGTGTGTGTGATTACAAATCATGTAATAATTGGTATATTACGCGCGCTCTGATTGGTCAGAAGCTATGTGTGATTATCGTACACAGATATAGATGACGTCATTGAATCTTACGCGCACTCTAATTGGATGAGATGTTCGATGATTATTATATACAGTATATAAAACAAATAGATTCCATTTCGTGGCGATAGATTCTTCTCGTGGGGTACATTTTTGTTCTCATCAGTTTTTTGTTTGAAGTCATTTGTGCATCTTATCTGTGCATCTTATCTGTACAATCGCACGGAAAAATGGAATGTATTTGTTAAACACACGTACAGATGATGTCACAATCTAACGCTTGCATTGATTGGGTGGAATAGCACTTTGCAAAGATTCTGTAAATTTTTGATGTTTCGTAGCGCACTCTTTGGTTCTCATCACATTTTGACGTCATCAGTGCATATATTAGAGTACAGACAAGGAAAAAATAAAATCTCTCAGTTCAATATACCCTGCATAAACTCGTGACACGTGTACTTGTTGTCCAATCAAATGCATACAAGATAATCGTGATGTAGTTGAGAATACAACCCAAGATTATGATGGTGTTCATGATTGGACTAGAGTTCCAGATGATCCTGTAATAAATAACGATATAAATGAATTTGGAACGACTTTTTTAATTTGGTGTCTCCTTCGGTTCATATGTCCTACCATCCATGAGCCGTATCAAATGAACCTCAACCAAACAAATAGCACTTTTGAATTTTTTAATCAAGCTGTACGTCGTCATTGATTTGGGTCGACTAAAGAACGGCTGGCACATAGTTGATACGGCCTCAACTTGGACCCTAAAATAGAGGCGTTTGCAGAAACTATGTGTAGACGTCATTTACAACTAAAACTGCCGTGCATCCTAAAAACATGGACTACAGTACAAGAGGTTCGACATCTTGTAGAAAAGATCCATTACATACAGTAGTGTATCATGCAATTGACAAAGCTATTAAACATGTATGCATTGATATTAGTGTGCACTCTCTAAAACATACACCTGAATTAAGTTCAATTTTTATTTAGTTCCCTGGCCAAACTATACTGAAGTTATAGAACTTGGCGCAATTTTCGTAAACAGATACGGAAACCGATTCAGTCACCGTTCAATTCTAGCGTTCCAAATTGAAAATACCACTTGTTTCTGGTTCTGCGTTAAAAATTTTAGAGGCATTTGTTATATCACTCATGTATTTGGTTCGGCTCGTTTATGGATGGTTCGCCATATGAACCAAAGCTGACTTATATTGTTCGCCTAACTCAATCTCCCGGGAAAGAGTACTTACTTTGCCAAATTAAATTTTAAATAGGGATGTGCCGATATACTCTCTCCTTCCTCCTTCCTGCTACTCCTTTTCGCCCCTCCCATCCCCCACCCCCCACACCTGCCCCGGGCTCAATCTATTTATTTGTATACTCGTTGTCCCAATTATACTGAGCTTGCTACTTACGGTTGCTTTCTGTAAACCAGCACGATTATCAAACAAACCAGTGCATAAAGTAAACCAAGACAAGCAAGGAAAATTAGCGCTCCAAACAACGCTCGATGGATGGACCGCGTAGTGTAACTGTTGGTTGTCTTACGGTATGGTGTACCCGCTGTTGATGAATAAGAATCGAAACTGACACGTTCACGCTAACACGTTCACGTACGACAGACCCAATATTCCCACTAGATAAATGTGGATTCTGTGTTATAAAAAAGATGAAAAGAAAAACTTGTTCCAAATAAATTGCCGTTTTCCAGCAGTTTCGAACAATTCTTAGAAAGGCTTCACAGGTCTTCACATGCCTATTTATATCATGAGCCGCGGATTGAGGATGGTTCTCATCTTTCACCCTTGAGGAACACATGTAAATGCTTTGAAATTGAACAAGGACAATTTATAGTTTGGAACGAGTTATAAAGTAGTTGCAATAGGAATATTTGCAATAGGAAATGTTTCTCTCTTTTTGCGACAAATGTTTCATGAGTAAGTATTATGCTAAATGAAAATATCGACATTACAACTTCTAAAAAATTGAAATCGTGTGTTTTTGATGATTTACATCATGTTGTCTTCGTACGCGTTTTCCCTGAGGTTTTTGTGAGTGGTAATTTTACCTCGCCAGTTGATGGACTTTTGGATGAATTTTCCACTAAGAAAATCATAATGACCGGCGTTAACGCTTGATGGATTGCTGTTATCATCTACAATAGAAAATATACCTATCAAAAACTGTTGAAAGTCGAAACCCTGCAAATTAATGATGTTAAGGATGTATGGGTAAAATCACTTCAACTGAATGAATCTAAAATATGCGCAAAGTCATGTGTATTATACATATATTATGCATGCAGGCTATTATTAGTTAGTTGGTGAATATAAGTTGAACCTCGCCCAGAATCGTACTCAGTCTCAAGTAAAGTTACGAAAGCGAGTGGCCTTCACACCCACCAACCCTCTTGTCCAATGTTCGATGACCGGCTTCCACCTACGACACTCTGCAATGCTTCTTGCTAATACAGTTGAACCTCCCGTAAGCGGACACCATCGGGACACCCTCGGGACCAGAATTGTCCGCTTATGAGAAGTGTCCGTTATGAGAGGTTAAAAATGTAGAGTTTGTTAGGAGAAGGGACCGAGGGTTGCTGTCCGCTTATGAGAAGTGTCCGTTATGAGAGGTTCGAGTCTATCTAATACCAACAACAATGACAAAGGGATATGCTGCTATTTTCTGTCTTGACGACAGAGCAGTTTGCGTATCACTTTAAAATGCATGATTGCACCGTACATTTTTAATCATGAAAATGCCCTATTATAATTATTGTAAGTACTTTATCTGCTTTACCACTTAGCAAGCCATACAGAACACACCTTTGATGACGATCTGGTCGATGTTCATATCAAACTTCCTGTCACCATTACTGAAGTACTGTAAACGTTGCTGTACAACAATAATCAATGGTATATGTGTAAAGTATGTGAGAAAAAGGTACGTATATCGGTATGTATATAGAACGAGAGGCCTACAGCATACACGACTGGACCAAAAGTAAAAAGCTTTTCGGCTTTGGTCTTAATTTCTATCATCAACAAATGAAGGCCTTTGGAATTAAGATAAGGTCCAGGCGAACTAGATGGGAATTGTCGTATTAACGTTCGTGTATGGTTTTATGATTTTTTAGTAATACCCATACTGCCTTTGGAGTGAGTCGCATTGCCTTTGAATCTATTGCCCAACCGATGTTTTTGAAATACTAGATGTGTAACGTTTTCAAGGCCGTTTGGCCTTACAATTGTAGCTGCTCTCAATTAAAGTTGCATGTATTTAGGGACAAGTAGGTACTTTAGTTTTGTTTATTAATTAGCTACTACTGCGTTAGAGTGCTTACCATGTTAGGAGACTCAAAGTTTAGTTTCAAGGTCTCGTTGTAAAACACACGACTTGTGTTCAAGTCTCCATACGTGAAGTTCTCAAGTGGTCTGCTGAGTTTACCCAGAGAGTTTTTCAGGACATGCGCAATGGACCAGACTGCATCGTACACGAGCCAAGCGTTGGATGAGCGATTGGAAGTATTGTTACCATTGTCAACGCGCGAGTTGTAGTCGTTAACTAATTCACTTGAGTTCTGAAATGAATATAAAACTATAATTTTCAGTGACCATAGGCATAGCAAGCAGTTTTCAGTGACGTTACCAGAATTTTTTTTAGAGGTATGCACAGGCGACGAAAAGTCATATCGATCAAGAGAAAATGATGGCGATTTGCCCAAGTCAATCACTAGTATTTTCCCAGCTTTCAAGATGTGCACGTGCGTAAGTCCATAATGGCGCATGGCACATAGCTACGCCACTGATTTTCGTATGAGTGTGAAACGGACCGCGCCGTACCGTGACATTGCCGTGTTGCCGATAAAATAATTGGACTGAAATTTCTTTTGACAGTCATATCGTTCTTTATATCTAAGCTGCTGCACATAACGGTATCTTGGAACAATTACATCATCTTAGTATCAGTTGTTCTTATCCGGACCACAGAGTCGTAAGCACTCGCAATGTTAAGCGAGAAGAAATTATAATTGGCCGTTTTCACACTAGACGATTAACAAATCGTCGGGACGGACGACGCGTCTCTGACGAACAAATCTACAAAGTGCGACAAAAGTACTTTTTCGTCTATTTGATCGTCGTTTGCTGTTGAAACGATTTTTTTGTTACGTCTGGACGAACAAATCGTCAAAAACAAGATTCATTTGTGATGTAGTACTGACTTGGAAGTACAGATTTCTAGTTATGATTAGAAAACCACAACCACACTGGGAAACGGTAACAGATTTGTTAATGGATCGATAATGGAGGCTGTTGCAGACCTCAAGCAACATATAGAGATTATGAGGATGCTATGCTATAGTTACAAACAGCAAGCAAACAAACAAACAAACAAACAAACAAGCAAGCAAGCAAGCAAGTAAGCAAACAAGCAAGCAAGCAAGCAAGCAAGCAAGCAAGCAAGCAAGCAAGCACGCAAGCAAGCAAGCAAGCACGCAAGCAAGCAAGCAAGCAAGCAAGCAAGCAAGCAAGCAAGCAAGCAAACAAACAAACAAACAAACAAACAAACATTTTAAATTTGCAGCTAGGATTATTCATAATAATTTATTTGGTTGTCTCTAGCTTCGTTATTTTGATGAAAAGTTTTACAGACGTTTCGGCCCAAACGCGGACCTTCTTCAGTGTGACAAAAACGTTTGCACGAAGAAGGTCCGCTTTTGGGCCGAAACGTCTGTAAAACTTTTCATCAAAATAACGAAGCTAGAGACAACCAAATAAATTATTATAAACAAACAAACAAACAAACAGCTTTACCTTGTTAGAATAAGCGAAAGGTGAAGACTTGTGATAAAACCCATGTGTTGGTTTGACGTTAAAATAATTTTGTATCTGACATGTCATCTCGATTTCTTTGCAGCCACCGATGTCTTCACCAGGATTAGGGACCCACCAACCATCGTTGCTAGCTATTTGTAGAATCCATACATAATGAGGTCCATAGAGACCGTTTTTGTACGCCTGTGGATCCATTAGACAATGGTTATTAACAACCGGAATTATCTCAAAACTCAGGTTTTGTTATAGATTTGATTTTGCATGTATATAGCTAATTCAATTAACGTCGCTGAAAAAGCCTAAACCCTTAGGAGTGGAATCATTAATTTTTTCCCCGTGACATCATTACAATAAGAAACTCACTGTATGCTTGCAAATTCTACAACTTGAACACACATTCCTAAATTTCTCACATAGCCTACAGAGAAGTTTATTAGTACACAAAAGATATTTGAAAGGCTTTAGCCTTTAGGCTTTTTTCAGCGACAACATTAATTGAAATAGCTATAACTATAAAATCAACGACATCACAATCTACACGGCACAGTAGACCTGACCAAATTAAAATTGAATCCTCATTTGAATCTTCGATAGTGGTTATCTTGTATAAAGCCGCATAAAACAGACAAAACAGACTCTAGAATACAGCATGCGACACATTACAGAAGACCTACGACATGACACAGACATGGCACTACACGACACACTTCTTAAGACACAAGACACACGATGCAAACACACGACACACGACACAAGACACACGACTCAAGACACGACGCAAGACACACGACTCAAGACGTGACAAGACACACAACACAAGACAGACAACGCACAATGCAAGACAAGACAGGACACAAGATACAAGACACATGACACACGACAGGGCACAAGGCACAAGGCACAAGGCACAAGGCACAAGGCACAAGGCACAAGGCACAAGGCACAAGGCACAAGGCACAAGGCACAAGGCACAAGGCACAAGGCACAAGGCACAAGGCACAAGGCACAAGGCACAAGGCACAAGGCACAAGGCACAAGGCACAAGGCACAAGGCACAAGGCACAAGGCACAAGGCACAAGGCACAAGGCACAAGGCACAAGGCACAAGGCACAAGGCACAAGGCACAAGGCACAAGGCACAAGGCACAAGGCACAAGGCACAAGGCACAAGGCACAAGGCACAAGGCACAAGACACAAGACACAAGGCACAAGGCACAAGGCACAAGGCACAAGGCGCAGAACACAAGGCGCAGAACACCGAGCACTACATAGAACACACGCACAGTACGCAGTATTCACAGGACCAAAAGCATACCCTAATACCAGATATAAGGTCACAATCAAGGCAATTCAATTATATTTCATTTCTGTTACCTGACAAAACAGTTTTCTTGCAGCAAGTCCTACTTTGAACAACCCAAATATAATATGTATATCTTTTTCCTTGAAAAGATAAAAAAGAAGATGTACATCAGCCTAGTCAATAGAACAAACGGTAATATTGTCCACTGACTGGATAAGGGTTTATCCGTCGAGCTGCGTCTACTTTGACTGTGATTCAGACCGACTGAAAATGTATTACTGCGTTGTTATAAAGCCAAAGTTACGCTGACAGTAAAAGATTCTTAAAGTACAGGTATGCCACAGCCCGTTGTTGTGTGAGGAAGGCAAGCACTAATGATAAGACTGCTTGTACAAGTTGGTCATATACCTGTATTGTTCTTATTACCCTTCCAGGATCATTCTCCTGTAGCCTTACTTCAGCAAGAACCTTGATCCCTTTCGACTCAAGACGACTTTTAAACTGATTTGACAACTGTAAAAGAGAAAGGAAAATCTGGTAATGAAGTGGAATTACGCCCAAGTTATTAAACAACGTTTATTTTAGACTACTTTAAAAACGTTTTCATTTCTTGAACAATTAAAAAAAAAGGTTGAAACCATACACTTAGCTAGGGCCCTGTGAAACGAGGCAACTGTTTCTTGAAACTTGTAATGCGACGCTTTTGCATAGCAAGTTGCAGAAGAGATCGCTTGTGTGACAGAGCGATTTAGAACAATGTAAACATGATGCTTTTTTGGCGGGTACTAGTTTGCGAGTAGACTGATTCCATAAGTCGGTCCCAGTTCGCTCTCTGACGATCTTGTTTTTTCGCTCACGGGTCCGACTTATCTCATTCATCAGCCATTGCTGTACAAACCAAAACGAGGTTCTTGAATATCTAATGAGCCGGAAGTAAAATTCCATAATTTCAACGTTTCTTTATCGGCTACAACTCGATGTTTTCTCATAAAAGTACTCCTATAATGTTTGTTTGAATCAAGCTGAGGACGTTTGCTTAAACTGTGGCAGTTCTCAGAAAGAAAAAAGAAGAATTGTGGGCAATGAGAACGAAGACGGTTAGTTTACAATCTTTACGGTGTGAATCTAGGCAAAGAGAACAAACACATCATGGAACATTCAAATTTTATTAAAACATAAGCTTACCACTTAGTTACACAATGAGCCTCATCACATCAATACACCCTAGAGTATTTTTAAACTCCTTCGATGTAATTCTGGAGAGATACTGCACAACTTGTTTCACGAGGGCATGACGAAAACCACTGGGTTTTGTCAGATAATATTACAATCATAAGTAGCCTTGTATTTACCAAATTTGACCTCTTCTGTCACAGTCTCCTTCTCCGGCAAAGGTAGCGGGAATCTAGTAACTTCCTAAAACTGTCCACCTGAGCTTTCATCAAGGCGTCAAAGGCGATACAAAAATATTGCCGTTGCCGACCTTTACATCTAATAAATCAGACAAAACGTTTTGCCACATCCTGTGGGAAGATAAACAAACATGTCTTTCCCCTCTAGAACTTGTTCAATAGCTTTTCTTTGGAACGGCTTTAACGTTATCTTCGTTTTAAATGATAGTTGGTAATTCATTTTCAAAAACAAAATGGCGTCTTACCGGAAGTGAAGTTTCAGCTCGGTACAATAAGACATAGTATGTGATTGGTCAAAATGTTTTGAATGGCAATAACAAACGATTTCATTGGCTATCTCGTTTTTTCGAGATGCGGATCATTTCTGAGTACGTTTGCAAATAAGTCGGACCCGTGAGCGAAAAAAAAATCGTCAGAGAGCGAACTGGGACCGACTTATGGAATCAGTCTAGTTTGCGAGAGGAGGCAGAACATTTCTTGGGATCAAACCTTTTTATTGCTGTTGGCTCTCTAAGCTGAGTTCGACGCACAACTGAATATAACTGAACTTAAACTCTTATGGTAGATAACTCTTTTCTTGCTTTGTACAAGTATCAGCTATCTCAACATAGCTGAACGTACATACAAGATAGAACATTTCGGTTACAACTGATCATGACTATCTTATTCTGCTAGATATAGCTTTACATATGATAAGTTCAGTAATAGTATAAGTTGAACATTGTCGAAGAAAAGGTGTGATTGAAAGAGCTCTCTGACTCAGGTAACAAAGATTGAATTGGCCATATTACAAATGACCTTTTGATCTTTTGATTTTAACAAATAGTCAAAATGAATTTGACTAATTATGACATTGAAATTTAGGAAGAGATATCATGTGTTCCTCTGAAGGTCAAGTGAAAGTTTTATTGAAAAATCCATATCCAAAATCTAATTAAATGTTATAATTTTGGATATTTCTAAAATATGGTTGAAGTCTGAAATACACTCTTTTACAACATTCTCGAGTATATTAAGGCCTGGGTCAATCGCTGATTTTATAAATTTTGGATAAAAAAATATTTTGAAGACAAAGAACATCTAAATGAACGTTTTCCTTCTATAAGTTACTAAACTCGACGTCCTTAATTTTTTGAGGGTACTTTTAAGGTGTCACGTGACCTGATGACGTCACAGTGATCAAATATTGTATTGTAAACTTCAAAGCAAAATGCGGTCGTGGGTATAACCCCAGTCTTGAAAGTAACCATGCTTAACTATGAGCCTTAATGTGCTTCCAAACAAACAACCCGGAAAACCTGACTACAGTTTTTCTTTAGTGAGATAAAGCCCAAAACAGGTCACGTGACTTTTACGTATTTCTTTTAAAAATGGAAAAACTCAACAATGTAAAGTAGATGACAAGTTTTTCGGGCTGTATGTTGTGAAGCACATTCAGGCTCACAGTTAAGCATGTTTACTTTGAAGTATTTAGTAATACCCGCGACCGCATTTTGCTTTGAAGTTTACAACACAATATTTGATCACTGTGACGTCATCAGGTCACGTGACATCATAAACATACCCTAAAAAAATTAAGGACGTCGAGTTTAGTAACTTATCGAGGAAAAAAGTTGATTTAGATGCTCTATGTCTTCAAAATAATTTTTATCCGAATTTTAAGTAATTAACGATTGACCCAGGCCTTAATATACTCGAGTTACCTGGACGTCAAACAAGTTGTCGCCATACACGATACCAACTTCTTTCCAATGACTAAAGTGTTTTATAAAAGCGACCCGTACGTCATCCAAGCTTGCCATGGAAATAGCAGTACGGAAGAAATACGGGTAAAGATTACGATCGTTGGCTAAACTTAGGTCATCAGTTCCATAAGAAAACTAAAACACAAGAAGACAATCATAAGAAATAGCGTAAACAAAGACTAGAAAAGAGCACAGCACGAACATCCAATCAATGGGGCGGCCTATATGTTACTTAACAAATAGATTCCATTTTTCCGTGCGTCTGTACTCTAATCGATGCACAGATGACGTCAAAATGTGGTGAGAACAAAAAAGTACGCCACGAGACGAAGTCGAGTGGTGTGACTGTTGTTCTCACCACATTTTGACGTCTTCTGTGCATCGATTAGAGTACAGACGCACGGAAAAATGGAATCTATCTGTTTTATATAATATTTATCGAAACATTCCAACCAATCAGAGCGCGCGTAAGATTCGATGACGCCATCTATATGTGTGTACTCTAATCACACATGGTTGTTCGACCAATCAGAGCGCGCGTAATATGCCAATTATTATATAAATTACTTTACAGCGTAGGTCATTGCTGTTATATCAGTTATCCAGCGTTCTAGTGACAAAAACCGAACAGAACAAACCAAACACAAATCTTGACTGATCTTGACCACATTTCTAGTTTTTCGCTGCGAAGCTCAATGACGGCGATTCCCAAAGGCTTCTGGGTACAGTTTTTGCAGATTCTCGACATACACGATAGATTGATAGAAACTGCAAACCTCGACTCGTGCGGCCAGAGGCCTGGGCGCGAGTAATTACTTGGAAAAATTGATTCAAAGTGTATTTGACGATTACATTTTTTGACGGTTGACGGTTAAAATTTCCCTCATTTGACGGTTGACGGTTATAACCCCACTGAAACCCTCTTTTAGAGCAAAATCTGAAGTTTTTTCTTTAGAAAATATGTGTGATTTAAAAAGCTACCAAAACCAGCATTCGTTTTGGTCTTGCCTCGATAATTGTTGGCAACTGAACGCAACAAGTATTCATTATAAGAAACTTTGATAGGGAGTAGATTGCAAGGAGCTAAGACCCCCCTCTCCCCCGCCTTACCTGTAGTAAGCCATTCTGTGGTAAACCAGCATAATTTGCTATGGATTTTGCAATATCATTATCAACTGGTCCTAGTAACATTATCTTTCTTGGTCCGTTGTTAAGGTAGTCGTGCACGCCAGATGCTTCTTTAAAGTTGCCATTCTGTTTTTATATAGATATTAAAATGAAGTCAACTTTTGTTTGTGGAGGGACAAAATTTAATGAAGGTGACATTGAACTTATAATTGAGTTATTATATTTGAATAATGGCTCTCAATAACATTTTCCATTAGTGACGTATTGTATTTATATGTCAAAAAATTATTCTAATAAAATCAGAAGAAAACCATTTTTAACGTTCAAAATATTATATTTTTTCCCGTCATTCACCCCAGTGTTATTCCATATTTTGCTCACATACACAGGAATACCATAAAGATAGCAATAGACCATTTCACGGATACCGTAGCTCAACCTCAGCCTCGTCACAGTGCAATATATTCTTTTGAAATATAGTACAGCCCGTGGAATTTTGATGTGCTTTCATTGTCCGTTGATGTGTAAATTCCTTACATTACCGTGGAAGGTACATAATATTCTAAAGAATAGTTACACAGTGACGAGGCTGAGGTTGAGCTACGGTATCCGTGAAATGGTCTATTGAAAAGATGACAATACCCGTGTGTCGTTGATGAGTAATTCAAGGCGATATCCAGGTATTGTGGTACGATTATTGATCTCCTCGATAGCCATCTTAGCAGCAGGAATGACTTTCCATGATTCAGCTTTGCCCAAGTCAAATAACCCCCCTACGTAAAGCCTCTTTGTTGCCATGGTGACACCAATCCAACAGTATGTAATTAGTAAATATGATAGTGATGTCATCTTCATATCGTTAAAGCTGAAAACACAAGACCAACAGCCATGAACAGTCAGTAAGTAATAATTGTGGATAATTACGTGTACGCAATCGAGTGCATGCCATGCTTTATTCTCTGTGACTAACGTGATCCTAATCTCTGTCTGTCTCTCTTTCAACAGTTCTCAAAAGCCTTATTCTAATTATTGATAGTTAATTGATAAATATTGCTAAAAATCTTACGGAGTAATGCTTCACATGGTTTTAGAATTTTTGAAATCTGAACTTGAGTATATACTTCTAAAAGTTTTGTTTGGGTTCAGTTTTAAAGATGTCAGATATCATGCGACCAGATTCCAGAGTCTTCGTTTGCAACCACGTGGTATATTGATGTTTTGAAATTTTGAAATATTATTACTTTTGCTAAATAAAATAAGATGCTTATGGGCTTGTAGAGCAATAAATTAAAGCAACACCTGTAGGACTTTTTTGGAGCACAAGAGAAGTTACGGAGTTGCTGGCGAATGAAGTTTCTCAAATTATAGTGTAAATGTATGGCGGCGCCATCTTGGAGGACATATCGTCAGTTATCCTCCAACATGGCTGCCAAAATTTCAGAACATAAATTCAAGCATAAAGTTGATAAATACCACTTAATTTAACTATGAATAGCATTTCTAAGTATACATAAAACCAAACTAGTTTAATTTGACACAATTATATTGATTTCCACGGCATTATAGACGCGTGACTTCGCGTTGTGTGACACAACTAGAGCTTCAACAACTCGACCAAAAAAACATCGAGTCCATCAAAATATCTGAATATAAGTCTACAAAATAACTCACATCACAATTTTCTACAACATATGATAGAATAAAACTGATAGGATTCAAAATTAGATATTAGATGCAAACGAAGAATAGAAACCTGCTGCATCGTCAGTACTTACAGGTCTTACAGTCAAAAGCATTCTTGAATGTATATTCATTTTAATGTAAGGGACGAAATTGGCTAAATTGCTTATTCTAAGTCTGGAAATGTTTCAGTTTTCAGCAACTATTGAAGTTTTCCCTTTTTCCTTTCAAAACATCCTCGAACTTTGAATGCGCTGAAATTTCTAAGCAGACCAAGACAACGACGTTGTCCATGTCTACTTTTTTTAAGCTATACCAGAAAATTAATTGATTGATGAGATGTTATGAATTGCAGACACATGACAACTAACAGACTTCAGCCGCTCTCTGTCCATTAAAAGACCTACAACTACGCACGTTTTACTAAGGCCTATAGTTGAGTCACCGTACTTTTCCGTCATATTTTTAGCATATATCAACGTACGAATATTTGGCTCAAATCGATGAAATACCCTGGTCTTCCAAGTCAAATATTTTCTAAACAAGCGTGGTGACTCCCATAATCAGTTTTTGTTCTTTAGCATTAGTAACTCAAAACCTTCAAGATTACAAAGTTTCAGCAAATTTTCATTATAGAACAATTACTAAGGAATCACCCTAAACAATAGATATATATTTATCTTCTCGTGTGAACAAAGCTTATTCTAGTTAACAACTGATTGAAGATGGTTGTTTGAGTTGTCTGTCCTCTTATTGACACACTCTTGACGTCATAAAATGTTCAAAACTCAAGTGGGATCTTGAGCGCAGCGAGTGATTCAGTCACTGCAAAGCTTTGAACATTTTATGGCGTCAAGAGTGTGTCAATAAGAGGACAGACAACTCAAAACCATCCTCAATTCGTTTTTTACAACAATTATTTGAAATAAAAGTTGAAAAATCCTTATCAAACGGGGCAACAGAACAACCAATCAGATCGCGAGATTAGCGTCAAGTGCTGTAAAAAAATATTTAACCACTTATTTTAACTAATTACAAAATATAAGCATTTTGACGTGCTTGTTAGAATAGTGCACTCAATTCTGTTGATAACGAGTTTGATTTCAATACGTTACCGGCATAAAACCAGCATTCATTTCGGTCTTGGCTTGACGCTTGTTGCTTTGTACTGCGACAACGTTTTTTGAAATACGTGTATATGCACATGATGCCTGATCAATGCTCAACAACAGAAAATAAAGAATGGGAGCTAACAATAAATAAACTACAATCAAACCTCCACTTGCGACTACCTCTCGATAGTTCAGTTATTACTCGTGGATTGCAAATCCACGAGTTATTGCGAGGGGCCAGAATATGCAAATGTTCCGCACTCGTGTTTGTTAACGTTACTTCCTCAATTTTCGTGTACAGCGTGCATCACAAAAGTAAGCCGGATTTCCTGTGGTAGCGACACCGACATTGCAGTGATTGACGCGCTGAGATTTGGAATTTATTACTATATGGATTGTTAGTCTATATATCTTACATACCACTTATTAGATATTTTCTTGGGTGTGTATTACGGGCTGATATTTTACGAGTCGCGTACATATTTTGCCCAGCCTTTAGGCGAGGCAAAATGCGAGCGATGAGTAAAATGTCAGCCCGTAATACACAAGAAAATATCTAATAAAGGATTTATTATATAACTGCCTCTTAGTTCCCTATTTTCCTATTATTTTATGTAAAATATGGCCAACCAGTTTTCAACTATGTAATACGGCATATAATACGGCCTCATATTTGCTTAGTTCTCTCATCCTTATATGGTAAAATTAAATATTACGTCATAGTTATATAATAATGTTCCTTCTTGCGAAAGACATATTTTTTAAAGTTTATCGAATGATTTTTGATGTATTTTGAGTTTATAGTACGACTCAAGACATTGATTTTCAAAGCTTCAAATATCTAAATTGAGAGAATTTCTGAAGCTTTTTTGTTGGACAAGAATTACGTGGCGCTGGCAACTCTACAGTCCCTTCAGTTGTGCTTTATACATCAAAGATGAAAAGTGTAGTGATTTTTGATGTATTGAATGCGGCTCAAAAATGTGGAGCTGCTAGAGAAGATAAGCTCAAAATTTCAGCTGATAATAAATATGATGTAAGCTTATTTCAATTGGACATCAAGGCAGTTGTACGCTTTAAATCAATGAATAAAAACTGTTAATCCCTGTTTGCAAGGTAGGATAGGTAGCAGCATTTTTCAGTCTCAAAATAAACAGAAAATTAAACAAAAACATCTTGAGATGGAGAAGTCGATCAAAATAAAAGCCCATCGAGTTCGCCTAAAAAACATATTAAGGACGGTGCCTACTAATGTGAAAGTAATTATTTTCTCTAAAATCTTTATAGTTATGAAAGAACCCATTGTAGGCTGTTAGAGTTATACGTTCATCAAATGTTGCGAAAAATGCATTTTTGATGACCTAAAGAAAAAAAGTTATAGATCCTTTATACTTCCAATAAGTTTCAAACTTTTTTTCCTAAAACACTCTAAGCATAATTCTCTGGTAGGCCAATATCATAAAAACCGCGAAAACAAAGAAAATCATGCTTTTTTAAAAAATATTTAGGCTGCTCTAGTCTATGATTGCTAAATATAATTAACAATTATTCCACGAAATCGAGTCGTGCATGAGCTGATAGCTGACAAGGTGCACAGCCCTGAGTCTGCTATTAGCCATGTACGATGAGATTGAGTGGAATAATTGTTTTATTACATCCACATCCACTGGATTGTGAGAAATGCAGAATTGTAATTATTTTCAAGTTTAAAAACGAAATAACGTAGGCGAAACGCTCCGCCATTTTGTTTACTTCTCTACTCACGGGATATGAGCTGTCATCCTAGTCGTAGAGGAGCCAATCAGCGTGCGTTTGCTCATATCCAGTGGATGTGTAATTAATAACATTAAACTCCTATCATGCTTCACTGATTATAAATTTATAAAAAACTTATACAATTCTAGATTTTTCTTTGGTTTATAATTTACAAAAGGAAAAAAGAAGGATATCCAGGCGATTTAAGAAGTTATTTACCGATAAACGCACGAAATACGATGAAATCCCTAGCCCTCCATACGGAGTATAGACATTTTACAAAGCATTATGGGACATTTCCAATATGGCGGCCGAAAGGCAAATCTAGTCCTTGTGATCAAAACAGTGGTTTTTAAGCGAGTTTTATTCATCAATACTGATTTTAATTCTACTACAGGAACAATCAAATGTTTAATTTTTTCTACAAGCAAGTAAGTTTTATTTATCCAAATATCGCAAAACTACTTTGTTTTTACGATGTTTTTACTACGAAGGGCCATGCGCAGAACGCAGTAGGCACCGTCCTTAAGTTCAAGTTGATTGGTGTGTGTGAATAGGTCTATTGTGAAGTTTGTTCTTATTTATTTTTAGCCAAGTTTCAATAAAAGGACAAACAATTTTTTTTAGTTTTCACAACTTTTCGTCTTTGGTTCTGCAGTTACAACAACGAACTGGAAATATATAGATTGAATTGCCTCTTTAACTGCTCAAGTAACACAGTGACGAAGTCGGATTCGTACATGTATTACAAGTAAGTTGTCCGGGATTCGAGTCTCAGAGAGAGTTTTCTTTTTTGTTTGTTTGTTTTCTTTAGTTTAATTCCTTTTTTTGCTACAGCTAGTGCCTATTCTTCTTCTTCTTTTTTGCTAAAGGAATTAAAGTAACTCATATTACTGACATCCAAAATCAGCCAGATTACTACAAATTTCCTCAAATGGGTGATAAGTCTGTCCAGTGATCAAGTATTAATATACTACTGCTTTAAAGATATCTGCATCTAACATGCTCTGCAACTTAACCTAACTCAATCCACGAGTTATATACGCCATTGGCGGTTTGATCTTTTGTTATTTTAACCTCCCGTAGGCCACTTGATGCATAATGCTCTCTTTCGCTGTGCAAATAATTCCACCGCAGTTGCTGTCATACATCGAATAAATCAGCAGCTAAACTGTAGAACAATCTACTTGATTTGAGAAGTTGTATTTAATCATTGACTTCATTTAAATCAAAACTTTTATTTTATTTCATTTCATTTCATTTCATTTCATTTCATTTCATTTCATTTCATTTCATTTCATTTTATTTTTAATTTTGTTTATTAAATTTTATCTACAATCGAAACATATATACAAATATATCGTATCTGCATTTAATCAAATATATACATCTTTATTGTATCTAAAATCAGAGCATATATACATACATTTCTGTAGTTAAAGTTGAGTGTATGATTCAAGTAGAAGATTGTAAACTACCCGAAAGCAGCGAGGTTTATTTTATAATTGTAAATCAAGGTAAAAGGTTATATAATAAAGTTTCAATTATTATTACTGTTATAATTTAAAATGCATGCTTTTTAATACAGTACTCAGCTGAGGAAGCGCTCTTTGATGAGAATAAATTGTCTGCAGTTTTGACTCAAAATTTAGACCCCAATGGTGTTAATTCTCGCAACAACCTAAACATTTTGGGTGGTGCTTACGGGAAGTTAGACTGTAATTAAAATGCGTGGAAAACAAATAAACATTGTACAGCGGGAAAACAAAGAATCCCAGCCTAGGATCAATGATTGAGTTTACAGTCAACATTCTTATTTTGTTAACTTTACCTCTACACGAGATGTTTTTTTCTTTAGTTCGCTGTTAAAGAAACGATGTTGTGCTGAAGTCACTCCGTGTTGCCAACTCAACTAATCCTACCTGTGAAAATATGCTTGCCAGCAATAATGACTAGAAATTATTGTTGTCACTGATGATCTCTATCAGTGTCCTAATTGCAAATGATAAAGTCGTTTTCTGTATTGAGTCAGAGAAGAAGTGACAATTTGAATTGATACTCTGAAAATCAGGCTGATCTCATCGCAGTTACACACAACGATTTCGCCATCACTCGCTGGTCGTCGCCAAGCTGCTTTTCTTGAAGTTTACAAAGATAACATGAAAGATATGTGTGAGTCTTTTAGTACTGAATGAGATGAGTCAAAGGTCAGGGAAAGCGCCAGTTATTCTTTGCTGGATAGCGGCGTAACTTTTGTCACTGTATTGAGTCTGAAAAATTGAAGGAGGGACACTCCCACGTCAAGTTTAATGTCACTGTTTTGGACAATTAAAACCACAGTTATAGTCTCGCCCGTAGTATGATAAATAAACTGTCTACATTAATCTACATTGCTATGGTGAAGGACAGCAAACTTTCTACTATTTGTTGATACACGGCTCTGCATTAGCGGATTACGTGAGAGCATTTGTGAAATAAATCTGATGAGCATGGGAGTCCATCGGTCAACGACCAATTCAAGATCGAAATTCAAGAGGAATAAAATGAACTGTGATGTGCGATGTGTTTCTCTAGTTTGTGGATATCGCCTCTATTCCTACAAGATTTAATCAAATCCACAAACTTGGAAGCGTTATCTCGATCGATTCTCGATCGAACAAGCATTTATAATTTACAGCTCGCTTTTTGAAATTCTAAGAGCAAGCAGAGTATTCCCGATATTAATCTTAAAAAGTATAAACTAACTCAGCTACTATACTTATTTATATAACTTATATAACACCAGTCAGTCTGCACACACGTTTCCGAAAACCGATATCTTTCTTAGCAATATCTAATCATTTAATAACATACCTATTGTAAATAATTTTTTCTAGTTATATTTAGAACAGTTGTAATAGTTATATGTGTGTGAAGAAATGAAAAAAGTCTAAATCTAAGTCAGTGTACCAGTGATCAAGCTAGATTCGAATTACAATGACAGTAACAATGAAGCCGTTCACAAACTCTTGCACTGACCTTAGCTACAGAGGTAGTTTATGACGTTTAACGGTATAAATCATCGCATGAGGCGAGGAAAATATGCAATTCAAGAATTTGTTTTAAGGCTTGACGGACTGAGTCTATTAAATCACAAAAAGTGCAGCGAACAGATGAAAAGTCAGTAGTAGTTGTTAAGTTCTTGCTCGAATTTCTTGCTCTGTCAATAAATATAATTTGCTACTATAGTATGCATGCATCCGGCAAATAATCTCAAATGTTTTATAAAAGTGTAGGTGTTAATAAGCGTAAGGTTTGTACACTGTTAAATATGGGGGAATAAATGCCGTAGAGTAAATCTAGGAGTTGAAGTGTACTGCTGTGTCAATAATAATCAAAGGTCTAGTGGAAACCATGCAGTCATGGACGGCAGGTCTGTTGTCGAATCGTGATGCGACCTCATTCAGAACGACACTAGCTTCTTATCTTTTGTAATGATTAGTCAAGAACGTGTAATTCAACGTATTACTTGTAGCTACAAATCTTAAACATATAGAGAGCATGGAGTTCAACTTATCCGATATACTGTCTGAATGTTCATGTTACTATGAAAACAATTCGAACGACAACCTTGAAGACAAGCGTTACAGACTTTGCTCAGTTGTAAAGCGAAGAACATTCAATGAACTACATATCGTTTTCCTGTCTCTGTGTGTTAAAACGTTTGTAAGAACTTTGATTCCTTTGAACACGGATTTGCAAAGACTTTCGTGGAAATTCTGCAGCTGAAATGTAAGCAAACTAGCAGTGGTTTGTTGTAGAACTTACCAGTCCTGTATGTTTCAAGCAATGGTGTTTTCAATTTAGGTAAACCGTAAGTCCATTTGGTCGTTTAGTGTCCATTTGTTCTGCTAAGAGATTAAAATGGTTTAAAAGAGGCAAGGTCAGTTTCTTAAGTCGCTTAACTCGTCTAGAGCGCATCATTGTAATAATGACAGCAAAGTTATGAGTTTGGACAGAGCATTAGTATACATGACAACCAACGCAAACTCAGGATATCAAATGAATCTAAAGTTTGTTTGCACAATGACAAGCCATTCTTTAAGAAACTGTGATTACAGAATTAACGGAATAACGATTTAAATTGGAAAACAATCCTTTCAGTGAATCTTAAGTTATTGGAAAAATAACAAAATCCCTTATGCCAATTCCTTTCTAGAATAATCAATCCTCATTTATCACCGAACAACCAGAATCCGGTGTTTGCAAAATACAAGTTTTCAGGTCACACATTAATTGAAAATTACTGTTTTGATGACGATAGTGTCTCAATGTTTACTACGTGCCAATTGGCTTTAATTCGGTGGAATACACTAGCCAAACACCTGCGTATATATATGACAGTAATTACGTACGTACGTACGTTACTCACGTAATGGGACTAGTATGCTCAAAGATAGAATTTCAAATAAAAACCAAGTTTGGAAATGGATACAATATAAATTATGCATGTCTTCTGGTTTATCGTCGTATTTTAAATTCAATCCCATGCAGAGCGAGGCAAAGTAGACAGACATCAATAGTCTTGCTAATGGAAACTTAACTTTCTATAAATTGAACTTGATAATTGGTATATTTCGCGTGCTCTGATTGATTGAAACCGTGTGCGATTAAAGCACATGCAGACGCACGGTTGACGTCAAGAAATACTTCGCGCGCCCAATTATAGTTTTATTAAATATTATATCAAATAAATATAAATCCATTTGGTAATAGCAGTCATACCACTTGACTTCGTCTTGTGGCAAAGTCAACGGTTTTTACGTCATCTGTTTCATCTGTGCGTCAGTTAAACTGTAGGCGGAGCTGTGCAAACGCACGGAAAATGAAACCTCGGCAATTACAAGAAGTTGTTCTGAAGTCGTTTTGTAGCGAACTTTTTAGGCTTCGGAAATGGGAGTCTCTTCCTTTTGTACCCTAGGATTTCCTTTTGATCCCTTATTGATAGTTTGTAACATCAATCATGCACTCTCGATATTTATAGAGACCCAACCGTTTAAGTGGATTTATCTCTGAATGAAAAACTAAAACTAAGCATGCTAATTCCAGCAACATCAGACTAGTAATCAACTTTGATTTAGTTGAAAATATAAAAACGGACAAGATCCCTTTGAAGTCAGTAATAATATAGTTTGGTATATTTTATACTATATATTCAAAATGGAATTATCAATAATATTAATAAGACTTTAAGTCTCATTCGTCCATGCACAACAGTAAGAAAACTTAACGGGTAAAAGTTTTTTTTTACCGTTAAGAAGTTTGATAAAAATGCTCTACTAACCTGAATTAGATTCCTATTACAATTTCAGTACGGCACTCTTGAATGCAGATAATTCATTTCCAGTCAAATCAAGCTGTCTGAAATGATCTTTGTCTTCAGATTAATCTGTGTTAAAATCGAAAGAAAGGCATCGATCACAATACAGTGAGTTGTCAAGCTTGTTTAGTAGTACGTATACATGGCAACATATACACAATGTACTCAGACACGAAACTTCGAGAACCCACAAGAACGTAACGGTATCGTGCAATATACCACATCTAGTCCACTGGTGGTCACGAAACAAGCTAAATATTGAATAATTTGCTTAACAATGTCTTGCTAACCCAGCCATACATACATAGAAAATTGTCTAGCAAATGTATTGAAGTTATTTCCCTGTAACTTAATTCAATTCCTTTTCTATGTTCTTCTTTTTCCTTTATGTTTATTTTAGGTTACCCTCGTGTTTTTTTTCGTCATCTTTTTGATCAAACTATACATAAAAGTGGTCTGGCGATCGGTTGTTTACGAGTTTCTTCTCAGCGTGGAGCTCTATGGAGATTGGTCTTCAACTGAAAACATCTCCCAGTATTCAGTGTGCTCAGATGGATTGTCTTTGGTTATCAATCAGTTGTTTTCACGTCAAGCCTGTCGAGTGTCCGAGCAAGCGCCATATGTTTTTAATCAGTTTACAAATTAAAACAATTCAGAATATATACCTGACTAATCTCAAGCTAGCTGTATGTATAGTACCAAACAAGGAATTCATTAGAAAAGTGAATCAAATTGCCTTTACAAATATAAACCACTTGAGACACTTAGCAAGCCGGGTTAATCTCAGTAACAATAACACTAAGTACTAGTTATAAACAGGATAAAACATCTTCAATCATATATAGTACAGTGTTTAATTAGAACTCACATAGAATAGAATTTTTCAGCAAATAGAATTATAAACTACGACAGAACAAATAGTTTTGTGTAGGGGCTTCAACTGAATCATTTTTAGTACTAAGTTTATAATCAAGTCAAATTGACTTCTTAAACATCAGTGTATGTTTAACCATTATTCAATTTTACGCGCAAATGAATTTTTCTGAAAATTGTATGTTGTTCAAGGCTTGGATTTGGAATTTTAACATAAAATTTGACGTCCGTCCGTCATGATACCTATTATACGAGATGGGCGTCAGGTACTCCTTTGCTGTCGTTGTCCATTCAAAACTGACGTTAATTGCTGCAATCAAGTGGCTATAATACTTTGAACTGAAATAGAAACTAACATCTTTATATTATCAACAGATTAGTAAACTAAAGGATTTCGTGTCGGCCATCTAAATCTTTCGTTAATTAAAAGATATTGAATTGTTGTTTTCAACAAACATGAAATCCTATCTATTGTTATAGGTCATAAATAGTTTGACATGCCTGGTATTTGATTACTATAAAAGACTTTGCTGGGATTATCTGTAAACTGACCATGAATGCCAAAGCACGAATTTTTTTGAAAGTTAACTGGTGTATGTTAACTGGTGTGCTTGATGATGCTTTTGGTTCTACCAAAAGCAATTCTGTAAAATAAAGTTTTCATTAACAATCAACATGCGTTGGTTTTTCAAGAATAACTCTCCATCCAGCTGATTGGCTGAAACCAGCCCCATTTTCCCCACACCTAAGCATACAATTGCTTTTCTTGTGGTGCAATATCAAGATTTCCAAAGCAATGCTCACTCATGATGCATGCCACTTTCTTTTCTTTTCAGAGTCCTCTTTTTCAATAACTTTGCTTTGGAACCAAGGTAAATTGGATGGGATTAGGAAATACTTATAAAAGGACCTGAGTAACAGACGTCCAGCTGGCCTTTGCAATTAGGTGGGAATGATAATTTCATTTGGTGTGATAATAATTTTGTAATGCAAGTGTCAAGAGATTTTTTATGTTTTCTTCATGTAGTTGCCGGAATCCATAAAAAGCTAGAAAAAGAGAAAAATAATCATTATATGCCAATATATACAATGGTATTTTTATGTAGCGTATCTGAATACTGTGATTTTGTATATGGCAACGACATATCTCACAGGGCTAAGGGCCTAGAGCCTTCAGCATGTCCGCGGGAGTCACGTATTAACATATATCACGTGGCATTTTGGCCGTTAACGAATTACGCGGAATAAAACGGATCAGTTTTTTACGTAGGCAAGAACCCTGTTTTACCACATCTAGCAATTTTCTCGCAACTCGATTGGCTGAAAAGCATGTTCGATTAGAGGCTAAAACCCTTGCTTGGCTAGACCCAAAGCACAAAATTGAGGCCTGAAAATATTTTTTTATTTTTGACCATTATTACAAATTACAATACAAAGAAATCGATGCATATTTTAAAGAAAACGAGAAAGAAAAGAAATGTTGATAAAACTGACATTCGGACAAAAACAAAATCAACTTCGACATTCATTTGCAGGAAAACTAGACTGATTCCATAAGTCGGTCCCAGTTCGCTCTCTGACGATTTTTTTTCGCTCACGGGTCCGACTTATCTGTTAGCCATTGCTGTACAAACCAAAACGAGGCTCTTGAATATCTAATGAGCCGGAAGTAAAATTCCATAATTTTTCGCAAGTCATGTCAACGTTTCTTTATCTCTACAACTCGATGTTTTCTCATAAAAGTACTCCTATAAAGTTTGTTTAAATCGAGCTGAAGACGTTTGCTGAGGGGGACATTGGGGGGGTACCAAAACCGCAAAACCGCAGAGAAAAACGCACAAAAACCGTGAAACCGCATCGAGAATCGGCAAAAACCGCAAACCGCATTTTGAAATTTCACGATTTACGAAGGAAGAAACTTATTCGAAGAAATTACGACCTCTGATCTCGTTCAAAACGAGTGTTCGTTTTAAACAAAACATTTTTCCAGTTTAACACCACGCAGAAAGATAGTGAAAACGAAGAAAATGGAGGTTTAACGTTTTAAAAAAGCAACGTAACATTTTGTGGTCTTTTGTTCAAATGCTACTAAAAGAAAACATCACTAGTCGATTACAACAAATAATGTTATTCATGCAAATTAGTTAATAAGGTGTCAGATAGAAAACAATATTAATTCACCTACTTGTGTTAGCATCATTCTCCAACATCCCGGGTCCAACATATGACTTACAAAATTTGTCCATCTTTACTATAGTTCCACGGAGATGTTCGAGAAAAAGTTAATCGACAAGGTCTTTAAACCGTAGGTTTCGTCTGCTATTCTGAGGGGGTCCTAGGGGTTTGCGGGATTGCGGGATCGGACCATTTCTTTGTGCGGTATTGCGGTATTTTTGAAAAAAAAATTGCGGTATTGCGGGATTCTCAAACCCGTCGGTATGCGGTATTTTCTTTTTTGAGCTGCGGTATTACGGGAAAAACGATTTGAAATTGCGGCATTGCGGTATTTTTGAGGCCTGCGAGATGCGGGATTTTGCTTCTGGCGCTCGATAGAAAATTTCATGTTTCTGTGATTCATGTTTCTGCGCGTGAGATCCAGTGGGAGTGGTATTTCGAATTTTTCGTGTGGTAAGCCGTATTTTCATGCGGGATTGCGGGATTGGCCATTTTTTCGTGCGGGATTGCGGTATTTTCGAATTTTTCGTGCGGGATTGCGGTATTCGTAACCCCCCTAGGCCCCCCTCTATTCTACATCCTCCATGGTGACCATGGTAGACGTAAAAGTTTCTGGTCTTTCTGTTGCACTGTTCGCAAAGAGTAGGAGATTTAGTCTAATTGATCGACTGCGCTATATAAATATATACATTTCTTTCTTGTTCTGTCACACCACTATAATAGCGAACCATTCAACTTAAAACAATAGATGGCTGATATTAAGAGTATAACTCGCAAAACGATAAATTATATTGCATTCTCTGGTATTATAAGACCCAGCTTATAACGAAAATGTCGAAAATGTAATCAACGTCAAGAACTTACCAGGCCAGACACGTTCCCGCAGCTTTTTTAAAGTTGACCTCTCTTCTTTCTTTATAACACATCTAAACTTGTTTTTTTTTTCCTGTAGTTTTCTCCGCCTTTACCCTCTTCGTAAAATATCGAAACACAATTTATTACTTGACCTTGATCGTCCTCCTCCATGACCTACAGCTTTGTGACTGGAATTATCACGCATGGTCTTATGACGTTCACTGTTGCATGATTGACAGTGTCACATATTAAAAGTTACCGACATGATCCAGTTTCAAATAGCGCCATTATTAAGTATATCACGAATGTCGCTGGTAAACACAGCCGTCAAGACTGTCAGCTGTTGTAGTAAACCGGAAAGTGGTCGTAACTAGAAACCGTAAAACCGCAAACATAATTTGATTTAACCGAAAACCGCAGTCCAAACATAGCAAAATACGCGAACCGCAGCTATCTAGAGAACCGCCAAACCGTGAATAAAATAGACAAAAACCGTAAAACCGCGTTAAAAATCTGCCAAAACCGCCAAACCGTAAACCCCAATGTCCCCCTCTTTGCTTAAACTGTGGCAGTTCTCAGAAAGAAAAAAAGAAGAATTGTGGGCAATGTGAATGAAGAGTTAGTTTTACAATCTTTAGGGCGTGAATCTAGGCAAAGATAACAACACACATCATGGAACATTCAAATTAAATAAATTATTATTAAAAACATAAGCTTACCACTGAGTTACACAATGAGCCTCATCAACAACAATACACTCAAGAGTATTTTTAAACTCCTTCGATGTAATTCCGGAGAGATAAACGACTTATAACTGCACAACTTGTTTCACGAGGGCATGACGAAAACCACTGGGCTTTGTCAGATAATATTACAATCATTACTAGCCTTGTATTTGCCAAATTTGGCCTCTTCTGTCACAGTGGAATCGTCTTGTCTTTCTCCGGCAAAGTCAGCGGGAATCTAGTAACTTCCTAAAACTGTCCACTTGATCTTTCATCAAGGCGATACAAAAATATTGCGGGCGACCCTATATCGCGGAATGGCGGAATGACGGAATGGCGGAATGACGGAATGGCGGAATGACGGAATGGCGGAATGACGGAATGGCGGAATGACGGAATGGCGGAAAACGCCTCCAAATCCTAAAAGGCGGAACGACGGAAAATACCCCCAAATACTAAAACGCGGAATCATCAAACTCACAAAACTAATGAAAACAAATAAAAAATGGCAATAAAATGAAGAAATTTGAACTATGTTGCAAAAAATAGTCACAATAAAAAAGGAAAAATAAAATAGAAAATATAAAAAAGTGAATAATTTGATTTTCTATAAGCATTAAAAGCTATTTTGCTATTTTGCACAAAAATTACAAAAAAATTATTTCAGTACCGAGCATTGTTTGTTCTACTCAAGGCCAATTTCGGCAGGCAGCAGTTCGTACGTACTCAAACTATGATTTTGTTTCCTTTTTATTTCAACATTTATTACTCGTGCTGATAGAGTACAAACACTAAATGCTTGGATGACTCGTTGATGTTGGACTTGCGATGATTTTTGTTGCTTGACGAAAGCGACTACAAAGTCCATTCCATGAGAAAGGTTTTTACGTCCGAGTGTCGAACAGCTCAAAGGAGATGCGACGAAAATCATATTCCAAGGTGCATGAGGGAGCTGAGAGTAGTTCAATACAATATGTAGCAAGGAATAAGAAATTATCTATTAGCATTTTCGCCTAACATCCGACACGTACAATCTTTCCGGAGTGTAGACCCGTGTAGAACACGAGGTAAGTTAAGGTTATTACCGAGCAATTTTTACCGAGCTTAGATCATGTGCCAAAAAATTGTTGTTTGTACACAAATCTACAACAGTTACATGTACATTACGTTCAAAGCTTCTCGAGTACTATACTGTAGGAACAAATCGCCGAAAATTATTGTAACGGAACTTAGCACCGTATATCGTATTATATATCGGGAAAGGGAAGTAAAGCTAGTTTGACAGACCAAAAGTTTACAGTAAAGTGAGTGAGTGACATTATTTGCATAATCGTAAATTAATGAATTTATCACTTGATAAATATACGGAAGAATGGATGAATGGGAGAGGAAGAAAGAAAAGAAGGAATAAAGTATATAATTGTCAATGTTGAGGATTTGTGATAAATGATCATTTATTGCTAAAGTATATTTCTTATTATTTATCGTAATGAGCAGTTAGGTTCTCATGTTTCTAAACAATCAATATCTTTCAGTAAAAATATACGGCGGAAGTCGATAACATCAGTTGCGTGAATGAACTAAACGCTAAGTGTAGCCGGGCTGATGATACTATAATCAAAACTGAACTATGCATAGATATGTATATATTAGTTTATTTTTTTTAATTTTTGTGATTTTGTTGGTTCCGCGTTTTAGTATTTGGGGGTATTTTCCGTCGTTCCGCCTTTTAGGATTTGGAGATGTTTTCCGCCATTCCGCCATTCCGTCATTCCGTCAATCCGCCATTCCGCGATATAGGGTTGCCCAAAATATTGCCGTTGCCGACCTTTGCATCTAATAGATCAGACAAAACGTTTTGCCACGTCCTGTGGGAAGATAAACAAATACGTCTTTCCCCTCTAGAACTTGTTCAATAGCTTTTCTTTGGGAAGGCTTTAACATTATTTTTGTTTTAAGCGATAGATGGTAATTCATTTTCAAAAACAAAATGGCGTCTGAATGCTTTTACAATACCGGAAGTGAAGTTTCAGCTCGGTACGATAAGACATAGTATGTGATTGGTCAAAATGTTTTGAATGGCATAACAAACGATTTCATTGGCTATCTCGTTTTTTTTCGAGATGCGGATCATTTTTGAGTACGTTTGAAAATATGTCGGACCAGCAGCAAGTGCCGGATAACATCTGCGCGCGCATGTCTCCAACTTCTATTGTCTTGGACAAATGAATAATTTTAAAAGGATAATTTCTAGCTGTTCGTACTTCTGCACTCGACTGTAATGCCCCGAAAAACTTTGGGGAGACTATATACGACTCTCTTTATGAAAGAGGCAGCCCTAAGCAAGGTTAAAACCGTAATTGAGGCCACTTCCGTCCAGCGCTTCGCGCATACTTGTCATGTTATCACTTGCTGCTAGTCGGACCCGTGAGCGAAAAAAAAAATCGTCAGAGAGCGAACTGGGATCGACTTACGGAATCAGCTACAGGAAAACTGTAGTCGGCTAATTTTCTAGGATATATTGTTGTAAACTAACATCTTTAAAATGCTACTTATAGTGTCGTGCAGTCAAGATTGTCCTCATCTGACTTTCTTTGAAGGACTGGAGGAACTTGATTTACCAACACTTTTTGAAAGAAGAGAATTGTTGTACAAGTCTTTCTATCTGAAAAACGCTCAACCAAGTAGTAAACTTGCTGAATTACTCCAAACCAGCCCAAACGGTATATAATGTAAGAAATCCTCGACTAAATTCCACTCCTAAAATGCCGAACAAAACGATTAAGTAGCAGCTTCATTCCATCTAGTGTAAAGACGTGGGATTAACTGCAACTGTGATGACCATATTTCAACATGACTAAATTACGCATTATTCATTGTATAACATTTCTACTTTTATTGCATATTACATCTTAAAGGGGTACTTGGATGAAAATCGAAAAAAATTAAAATGACTTGAAACTTGGTTCAATGTATCTATATGTGACCAATAGTCACCAAGCAATATATTTTCATCAAATTCCAAAGGTACAGATAAAAAGTTATCACGTATTTTAGCATCTACATTATATATCTATGACGTCATAAGTACAGCCCTATTGTTCTTTTCGATCTTAAACCAAAATTTCTTGGTGATAATATGATTAAAATGCAGAATTTTTGGGAAAGTAGGTTTTATATTTATCTATATTGGTCGTTAATTGACGTCAACTTAGGAATTAACCACTTTCCAATTTTGACCTATTTTCATCCAAGTACCCCTTTAACGACTTGAGTACAATTCCCGCGTGCTTCTATAACTCAACATAGCATTGCTGCCGAGTTTTCTATTTCTTTTATAAAATATATATATACAATTGAAGTTTTATTTTCTTTTTTCATTGGAGAAAGTTTGAAAATGTGCGCGCACGTGCTGTGTGTTCTCATAGAGAACGTGCGACACGCGTCCTTTGGCCAATCAGAGCGCGCGTTATATCATAGTTTTTTATAATAGTCATTGATCCTCTATGGGTCTCTAAGGAAGAGCAGAGCAGAACGTATAAAGAGAGAAATATGCCGGTTGTGGAATGTTAAAGTGACTGTCACTCCTATCGTAATAGGAGCGCTAGGAATCGTAACAACCAACTTAAAGAAATACCTCAAGCAAGTTAGACTTAAAGTCAAACCGTTGTTACAGAAAGCAGAAAGACTGTGGATAATGAAAACAATGACAATACCCATTGTAATTAATAGGATCGTTAGGAGCGATATTAAAACAATTCAAAGTCTTTTGCATAAACTAGACATCTATAAGATCAAACTTATAGTAAACATGCATGCAGAAAACGTCTTGGTACCGCCCGCTTACTGAGAAGAGTCATACATCAGCTCTCAGGATCAGGATAGCTCTTGAGCTGAAACTATGTAAATTCAAATACCAGCAATTATTACTGTAAAATTGTTTTATTTGCTGTGAAATAAAGGATAATGTTCAATTGAGATACGAAAAGCACTAAGGAAGTCCCGTGTTTGTTATCCTCGATTAATGATGCATGTGAAACTCATTGACGTCATCAAATAACCAAGGCTTAAGAGTCACGCAAATAATCTCAACAAGTCAATAACAATGTGTAGACTTTTAACTGATATACAAGCATTCGTTGAGGACGAAATAGTGCTATAGAAGACGAGAAACTCGACAAAAATGAGCAAAACAATTGCACTTCTAGCATTTACTCTACTAATGATCATAAAAGGTGGGTTTGAGTAACGTTTTGCTGTCAGCTATCAATAACAAATATTACTTTACTCAATTTTGGTTTTGTTTAAATTTAAGTTATAATTTTTACGGTTAATTACATATTTCTCGGTTGTTTGAATTGTAAAGTGTAAAGGAGGCCGCTTAAATATAAAGGAGGTTTTGAAGTATGTAAATGCTTTCTGAAGTTCTCAGTTGTCATATATTGTGTCAATAATCATGTCTTAATTGTTAGGGACCCAGTTTTGTTGGTACTTTGCTTAAAAGTAAGTCACTAACTGAAAAACACATCGCTAGTTATCTACTACCTCACAACAAGGATAAAACAACACATTTATTTAGTGATGTCGGCTTTGTGACGGCAATGTAAACTGTTGTTTGGGTGATTCTTACTTATTTCTAGTGCTGCCTGAGTGCTTCAAAACTGAATGCTAATAATTAAGACTAGCGAATTACTCAAATAAATCTATTCTTTCAGTATAATTTGTGACAGAATTGTTCAAGACTGCATAATGCTTTATAGATTATTTCTTCATACGTTGTTAACATTTCAGTAGGACTGAATAGAAAAATACTTTTTTCAGCTGCAGGCTATACTATTTACATATATGGACATGTTGTAAATACAGTTTAATACTACAGCACAAACAAAACAAATTATGAACAATTTGAGTCACTTGTAACTGTTTTACTTTGATAACAACATTTAGAACCTCAACATTTTATTATTATTAACTTATATAGCGCAGATATCACTATTGAATTAAGTATTTTCATCTGCAACATTTTTGTGATGTCATTGCCTTATTACGTCATAATGCTGTCCATAAACACAATCACGTAACCACTGCTTGTAGGGGGCACCTAATCTGATATTTGCTGCGAACCCTTAGGTGAGCAGCGACACTAACCTTGACGTAGTTCCCATTTTGACTTGGCCGAGTTGGATTGGGATGGACTTGGATTTTGACTTGGCCGAGTTGGATTTGGGATGGACTTGAATTTTGACTTGGCCAAGTTGGATTGGGATGGACTTGGATTTTCGGTGCATACTATCGTGGGCTTGCAATTATTTTGTGAATCTGCAATACGCACTGTCAGCAACAGTCGTCGTAGAATCATGATGCTTTAGAAGTGTTTGTGGAAATATACCCTGCAATTGTCCGGCAAGCTTTGCATGACATTGTCTATAAAGAAGATGTGTATATGAGTGGAACCGGCAACATTTCTTGGTTTGAGCATGATGCTGGTGTGAGACTTGCGATACGCTAATTAGATGACGTCTACTAAGGAATCATTTAAGAGGAGATTTTTTTCAATGACGAGCAATAATGGCGAAAAGTGCCAAAAACTAGACCTTCGTGCGAGTTTTAATCCAAATTTTCGTTCTGGATTAACACTCAAATCCTTTTTCTACCGGTTAAAAACTGATGTACCAAGATAAAATACCTGTTTAAAACAGATTTTTGAATTGTACAAGACTTTTTCTTGATGTTGTGTTGGGATTAAGCTTTTTCAAGCTGAACATAAAGAAAACATACAGCAAATTAGCAAATGAAGGCCTAAACCTCATTTTTGATCCAAATTTTCGTTTTGGATTAACACTTTAATTCAACTTTCATTGGCCAAAACTACTTACAAACAACTTAAACTTTCTTATAGAAATGGTTTTAGTCTTGTACAAAAGCTATTCTTCAACTCAGGAGTTTTTGTCGTTCACTGCTCGAACTTGAAAAAAATCCCCTCTTAATATCAAAAAGGCCTTTGGTGTAAATGAAACATCGTTCTAACACATCACTATATAAAGGATTTATCGAGTGCTTTCTTATCACGCGCACTTCGTGTAAGGCCTAAAAACGTAAAACAAATATTGTAAATTCTTGGGTTGACGTCATCTAATTGATTAGAATAAATCGTCCTTGATAACTTACGAGTATAGAGACCAAAGAGCTCATTAACACATCGCGTTGTATTCCTGCACCCTTCCACTTTTCTTCTTCTTCAAACTATAATTAGCTATTTAAACTGTAATTAGCTTAAACGTGTAAAAAATAAAAACCTCTGAGCCTTCAAATGAAGAAACACTGTACTAGTCAACTGTTTACATGAAGAACAATCGTTGCCGAAATTTTCAGTTAAGGGTCAGAGGCACAGATTTGTAGTTATTGTTGAAAATTGTATGTTCTTCAACATAACTTTTACACGCAGCTATTGTTTGAGCTCGTTTACACCATGTAGATAATAAATCATTATATTGAACCCAGGCCACTACCAAACCTGCGACATTTATTATTTTTGATCTCAGCACTGCATGGTAGATGATATCAATTATTTCCAATGAATAACTTAAGACGGCATAAAATACGAAAGTAAAAAGAAACAAAGCTACTTGCAGGCACATCAATTTGGCTCCAATAACAGATGCTGGACTGACGAGGATACTGTTGGTATTCTCCCCATCGGTGCTCCGTTTTACGTCAGTTTTAGATAGTAATACACGTAAAAAGAAAATCAAAGCTAAGTGCGCGAATTAGAGATAAGTTGAAGCAAGTATTGAGATGACGGGGAAAGTTGCTCCTGAACATTGTCGCTTTTCACCTTTGCTGTCGTTGGGCCGATTATTCAAACGGTTCTTACGTCTTAGCCACGATCTTCTAGTGTTACAGACAAAAGCTAGGCCTCGGTTAAGGCTTAAACAACGTTTAAATAATCTTTGTTTCTTGTTTTTATTGAAGCTCCAGTTATTTGGGGATCCCCACCTGAGATATTTATATTGTACTAGGAATTTGGATGAGGGGATACCAAAATCCCATCTTTTGTACCCATATAACCGTGACACCGGCCTAAATATCATACACGGAATTCATATTGTGTGAAGTCATGCCGTTACATTGTTTGATTTCAGGTCACGTGGTTGCAATGAAAGGTTCAGCTGAGAAAATTCTTCGTGATAAACTGTTCGAAAACTACGACAAGAGTGTACGCCCAGTCATTGACCATTCTAAACCAGTCAATGTGTCGTTTGGTCTCAGACTCAGTAAATTAGTAGAACTGGTAAATATATTATCAATTGAGGTCATCAGTGGAAATGTTTCAGTGTTAGAATTTCTTTATTGTGGTTTTGTGATTGAGCCAAAAAATAAAGTGCCATGCAGTACCTATTATTAGAACTTGGCAAGAGGGAGGGGACGTCTCTAGGCTATTTTATTTTGAGATCTATAAAAGTGACAATCATCTTGATGGGAGATTTGATAAAAGCTTGTTTTGAAGATTCATGGTATGAATTTTCAGAGATTTTGGTCGGCTCAAACTTTATATCAATCCTTCAGAAGTTCGAACGGTAACATTGACATCAACTGACATCTAAGAAGGATACGGTTTTGCGGGCTAAATGACTCCACGCTTAAGCTAATAATGGATTTTAGACATAGTTTGTTGTACCCACCACATCTATGTCGTCCATCTTGCCAGCGTGACCAAGCAGGGCTATACGCATGCGTTATCACGTGATAAAAGTAAAAAGTACGCGATCGCATGTTTTAAAAGTACGCGATCACATGTTTTAAAAATACGCGATCGCATTGAAAGTACGCGATTGCATTTTTTAAAGACGCAATTGTCCGCTTTTAAAACAAGCGATTCTAAAAGGAGGATGTCCTTTATGGGCCACCGTATTCATCTGATGCAATCCCGCCTTCGGGGAAGCAAGAAATGAAACTAAAAAACAGCAAACAAAACGACTATTTCACAGAGAAATCATTACAGGATTATTACTTAGACTATAAAGAAACGGACCTACAATTAAATGCATTTCAGTCTAGTGTCTAATTTCTCTTTTTGAATTCTTCTTTCCGGTGCAGTAAAAAGCAAATCAACAACTGATCCAGTTGCTTTGTAGAGCTCATGACGTCACGAAATGCAACATTGTTGAACATGAATCGGAAAACAATAGAGACGCTTCCTCCCTCCTGGAACTTGGACACCTGCTCAACATATTAGCCTTCTTTTTAAATACCGCATGACTGTACACATCTATACTGGGGCCCGTTTCTCAAAAGACCAGATAACTTTACGGACCCGTTAACTTATTCGATTTACTTAGGTTAACGGGTCCGTAAAGTTATCGGGTCTTTTGAGAAACGGGCCCCAGGTCCGCCGGTTGACTAATATTATTTTCCAGTTCAAACTTCTGGTAAATGATGACCCTAAATCGAGGCTGGGCAGTTACAGGCACTATTTTTGTTACGTTAGAGGGCATTGGAGGGAATGTGTGGAAACCTGATTTGATGTTTTATTCCATCAACAGAATACCAAACAGCAATTGCTTGTCATTGATGCGTGGGTTGTTCAGGTATGAAATATGCGAGATTACTAAGCCTTCTAAGAATTAAACGCCCTTGCAATTTTGGCACCATGTGAAATTCAAAGTGTTTTTTTTTCTATTTATTTTCTGTTTATACATTATTCTCTATCTGTGTTTTTGTTGTTGGATCCCCCGATCCTAACCAGTGATGCTGAAAGTATGGTAAGGTCTTTCCGACTGATTTCAGGGTTTTAGGTTCCAGGGGTTTCACAACAACATTAAAGGGGGTGTTTGGGATCCGTTCTCAGCACTATTCACTGCGCGCGCATCAAAAAGCCAAGCTAACAATTTTAGCAATGACGTAGACGTGTTTATCTGTGACGTATATGACGCCGATTAGTTCAACTATTAAAATAACTAAAAAATAAAAATAAATAAAATAATAATAATAATAATAATAATAATAATAATAATAATAATAATAAAAATAACTATTTAAATATGATTATAATAGCTAGCCAATAGATGCAACAGTCACTAAATGAAAACTCCTTTAGTTGAATAAATTTTATGCATGCCAATAATAATAATCAACATCATTTTTCTCTTTGCCGGTCGTACCATCAACTTTTAGAAAATGCTCAATAACAGACAACATATACAAGAGAGTAAAAAGCATGCACCAATTACAAGTAAAACAGTAAAAGATAGATATCTTTTCTTGTAGAAATGGATGAACCCCTTTTTAGCGTGGAACCAAAGTGACCATCAAGGCATTCATACCCTTCACGTCCCAGCTGATGCATTGTGGGTACCAGACACCGTTCTTTACGACAAGTGAGTAGATATGGTTAGTCACAGTTATTTATTTACTCACCTACGACAAGAGAGTAGAAATGCCAAATGTTTACGGTTATTTACTTACTTTCGACAAGACATTAGAAATGCCAAATGTTTACGGTAATTTACTTACGACAAAAGAGTAGAACTACCAAATGTTTCAATATATTTATCAAGAATTTGAACAACGGCATGACGCATGTTGCATTCAAAACCTTAATTTAAAGCTTAATTCAACAGAGAAGTCCCTGTAACCCTAAAGTCTTTAATATATCATTGCTCCTATAGGGACAAAATGTTGTTTTCGCTCCCTCCATCTCAATATTCAGGACCCATGCATTTCACATTGTTTTCTTTAGTGGAGATGAAGACGTGTCTCAAGCAGGTTTTACCGAGAGGTTCAAGACTTATGTCATGGTAGAAAGTGATGGAATGTGTTCGTGGATGGCACCTACAACATTCAAGAGCTCTTGTGGCTTTGACATATCTAACTTTCCTTTTGATTCTCAAACTTGTTCAATGACATTTGGGTCCTGGACATATGATAATAGATTAATGTCCTTGAAACAACTTCATAGCAAGCACAAACAAGCAGGTAGGAACCGTGAAACGTCTTGTAACATTAAGTCAATGATATTAATGTTAAGTTTTCCAACATGAAATCCACAATCGCACAAACGCGCGCTTAGCCAGAAAAAAAGTTCCACAACCACTAAATTATTGCAAGATAAGGAAACAGAGCACTGATGAATAGAGACTGGCACGACCGTCAAACAAAGCGGTGTGATATCACTGGGGATCGTAAACTGTACCTCATGCATGGCTCACTAAAAGGTCATGCACTGACCATGAAAGCCACCCTTGCTTCCATTAGTTTGCTTCATTATACTGGCCGGAAAGATCAATGCATTCCTTAACCGATTGTCCTTCAATTATGGAATTTTATCGCATTTTTCATCGTTCCATACAATTTTATTTGAATGTTTCGCACGTTGTAGCCTTATTTTTTCATTTAACTTTCAGAAAAATTTACATCCAATGGTGACTGGACCCTACGCAGTGTTACCATCGCCAACCGACTGATGCCCTACAGCTGCTGTCAGTACCCCTACTCTGACGTGACTTACACATTTTTGCTGGACAGAAAACCATCTTACCATGTATTGTATTTGATTGTCCCATGTGTCATCATCTCAGTCTTGTCACTGACAACCTTTTACTTGCCTCCTGACTGTGGCGAAAGGGTTGGTCTTAGCATCACCGTGCTATTGGCCATGAGTGTGTACTTGCTGATCGTATCAGACATTCTTCCAGAGACTTCCGACTTTGTACCAATACTTGGTCTATATTATATGGTTATTATGGGCCAAATAGCCCTTATCGTCATAGCAACTGCTGTTTCTTTGCGATGCCATTTTTCGCGAAGCAAGCCGCCAATGTTTGTACTGCGTTTTAGCAGGCAGAGAAGAGCTGTTAAACCCAAGCATTCAAACGCTCTTTCCGTGGTTGACATTGAGGTCAATTCATCGGACACTTCCGTAACGAAACAGCTGTCTCAATCAGAACCTACAAAGAATGGAGAAGTTGTGCAAAGCGAGGAAAAACCTGATGTCATCGACGACAAGGAGTCATGGTCGGAAAGCTGGAAAGACTTTGCACGTCATCTGGATATCATTTTTCTTGTTTTCTTTTCGTTGTTGTTCTTGATTTCAACCTTGGCTATTTTGTTAAAGAGAAAATAGCGATTATTAGCGTAATCTACCGTATCAGTTATTGATTTGCTTTTTACTAGCAAGAAAAGTTCAAAAAGAGAAATTAGACTCTTAATCGAAATAATTTAACTTTAAGTCCGTTTCTTTATTGTCTTAGTAATAATCCTGTAATGTTTTCTCTGTGTAAAAGTTGTTCTGCTTCAAAAGGGAGGGAGCGTCTATAAGGAAAACCGTGGTACAGTGATGTCTGCGATGTGACGTCATAACCCCTTCAAGGTGAGAAGCTAAGGGGGTTCCAATTCACAGGTTTCTTTGCAGTTTTTACACCCAAACTTAAGTATATTTCTGAAAAACACATAAAAATTTCAAGATTTTTACGGAAATTCATTTGCACCAACCTCAACGTTTTTGAAGAAATCGTAAGTTGGAATTATTTTTCGTAACCGGAGTCGTCTCAAAAACTGCTCGAAAGACGAAGAACTCAACGAACATTTTTTTTCATTTACACAGCTTTAACTACGACTTGAAATAAAGGCTACAAATGAAATAACATGAATATAAGATAAAAGTCAAGATAGATATGTTTATCGTAGTATGGTACACACAACAGAGCTAGGCTCCAAATTAAGTGCGACCAGATAAGACAGACTACTAACGGTATTTCTGAATGATCTAAAAGACTAAATAAATGATAAAAACAGTGTTCGATAAATGACATAAATCTAAAAACATAAAATCTATACTATTAAAAAATATACGAGTATACTGATAAGAACTGTTATGAATATTAATAACAACACCTGGATATATGGCTGATGATATTTGTAGTACAACATTTAGGGCAAATCGTTTTCCAGGAATTGTAGTTATCTGGACAGCAGTAAGATTTTTTAGAGCGCCAAAATAGTGATTTTGTAAAGCAGACTTAAAGATAGATACATCGTTCAGAGTTCGTATGTTGCTTGGCAGAGAGTTAAATTCCATAACTTGGGCAAGCGATTGAAGTATGAGTTCTGGAACAACTTTGTCTTTGTTAGTGGAACAAGCAAATCCATGGTGTGGCTGTTACGTGTGAAGCATGATACAGGTTTAGGTTTGACGTAGTCATCAGTAGAGAAGTGGTAGAATCCTTTGGAGCACTTGAAGAAGAAGGTAAGATCATTGATTTCATGCCAGTAAGATACAGGGAGTAGATTCAGTTTCAAAAGACGCTCGCGGTCAGTTAGTGCAGAGTTGGGCAGGACAAATCGTGTTGAACGACGCTGTAAGTTTTCGACAGATTTTATATCGCCAACCATTGAGGGAGCCCAAACTTGACTGGCATATCCTACATGTGAGCGTACTAGAGTGTTGTAAAGTGTTCTTTTAGCTCTAACATCAAAGTTATTAGCATTGCGCCTTAAGAAGCCTAGCATGCGGTAACCTTTGGAAAGGACGTGATGAATGTGTTCATGTCATTTTCAAGGCTGGTGGACTTTGGTGATGGATTTGTAGTTTCAAAAAAGTTCCCCGTATAACTGAGTCATTGAAGGTTATGTATGTCACGTTTCGTAAAGATGCCTTCGGTAGAACTGCTTATGACTTAACAATACCTCCAAAGTCGGAAAACAAGAATCGTCTGCAAAATTTGAGCGAAAAGGACTTTCATGCTTTGAAAGACAACAACTGAAGAAAAACGTTTCAAGGTAAAGGGCATGATAGAAGAAAATGTGATGTCAAAAGTCTCTTGTACCTATACATAGACCCATATCACGCTAGCGTGACATTATAAAACTTTTTATTTATCGAAAAAAAACGAATTCACTATCAAATTCATCACATCGATATTAATAAAATTGCAGAGTATCGATCGTAAAGATTGCATTTAAATTGACGAAGTTACGAATTTTTGAAGCTATGAAGAAATGTATGTGTTCTAGCCTGATAACGAGGCTGGGCGTGCATGCGATGCACGTCCACAGTACATTTCTTTGTAAAAATGCTAAGTTTTAAAAATTCATATCTTTGTCAGTTTAAGAGCAATCTCACCAAAACTTTGCAGTTTTACTAATATCGATGTGACAAATTTGATAGTGACTTCCTTTTTTCCCATAAATTAAATAATTTGTAATTTCACGCTTGCGTGATATAGATCTATTAATTAGATGATGTATTTTTCATTTCGAATTTATGACTGTTGAAAAATACACAATTCTATGGTAAAAACTGTGTCTGATGATTACTGAGTTATTCACAGGAAAAATCAGATATCTTACACACTATGTAAAAATCATGTCAAAACCATGTAAAGATACAGTAAATTGAAATTTACATAGGTATGGTACTTTTACAGGGTATGTAAAAGTACAATGGTCATGTAAAAACCATGTAACAATATCATGTAAAAATTATGTAAAACTCATGGTAACTGTGTAAAAACCATCATTAATAGTGTAAATACTATGTCAAATCCATGTATTTTTTGGTTCACAAAGCATGTAAATCTTCCACAAAACCCTGTGAAAACCCTGTAAAAACTCTGTTAAACCCATGTATTTTGTGCAGGCAAACCATGTAATTCCTCCAAGAAACCATGTAAAAATACAGTAAAATCCATGTAAATTATGCAAACAAACCATGTAAATCCTCTATGAAACCCTGTAAAAACCCTGTGAAACCCATGTATTTTATACAGGCAAACCATGTAAATCCCTCACAAAATCATGTAAAATCCCTGTAAGACCCATGTATTTCGTGCAGACAAACCATGTAAATCCTTCATGAAACCCTGTAAAAACCCTGTGAAACCCATGTATTTTATACAGGCAAACCATGTAAATTCTCCACGAAACCATGTAAAAACCCTGTGAAACCCGTGTATTTCGTGCAGACAAACCATGTAAATCCCCCACGAAACCCTGTAAAAACCCTATAAAACCCATGTATTTCTTGCAGGCAAACCATGTACAGACTATATGGATATTTTTAAACACCAAAAAATCTTAAGTATTTAAAAACAAGGAAACTACTTTGAATGGAACACTGTTTAATAGATGTCAAATGTCTCAAAGCAGTAACACTGCTATTTTTTGGCAAACTTAAAATTACCTTAGGATGCTGATTGTAGAAACAAACATATTACACAAAACTGAAAATCCTGCTAAAAATTAGTATCTTAGGATATTTGGGTAAGTTGTGGAATAACAGAAAAATCATGCAAACATGCAACATTTCTGTAGAGAACAATAAACAATTTGCATAATGTTTCTGGACTCTAGCAACCAAGGTGCAAATAATTGTACTAAAACAACATTACAGTATGTTCATTTTTGAATTTGCCAGTATCAAAATATGTAGATTCAAGAGCCCTAAATGACATTTTACATCATACATTAATCCTGAAGTGATATTTAGGTTCCTTAAAATTATAAGTTTGGTCATGCTGAGTTTTGGTGGTCACGTGACTTCATGGTGAGAAAAATAGGAATTTCAAAATGGGTGGCAGTTTTTAGGTGGATAAACAATGTTTGGACCTATAGATTCATTGCACATGACATTAGATCAGCTCAATCTGGGGGACAAAATACAAGTCTTTTGCTCTCTTGAGAGCTAGAATCCATTGTTTTGTCCCCAGATTGAGCTGAATTCCAACATGCTACAAGAGGTCTACAAAGGTCACTCTCTGTGACACCAACATTAATCTGTTTGAAATAATTAGCAAAGAAGGTCAAGTGACCAGGGCAAGCATTTGAATGTTTCTATTTTCTTCTTCAGCAAAGAATAAAATCCAACCATTCCAGACAGATTTGTTGGTGGCATTGGTATAAACAACTTTTCATCAAAGATTCTAGATTCACTTTAAAACTGCCAACCTATTTTGAAATTCCTATTTTTCTCACCATGAAGTCATATGACAAGCGAAACTCAGCACGACCAAGCTTAAAGTTTTCGCTGTGGCTATTTGACCAGCAGCCGGTCAATGTCCTCGAATTCATATTTGACCGGCAGTTTTCAAATTTTCCAATATTTCCCCAAATAAAACATTCATACACCACCTACACTATCTTTATTTAGAAATGGTAAGCGGTCATAGTTAGCGCTGTAGTGTCCATTCCCCAACTAATTCTTTTTCTCTAGCCCCGGCACAGAGTAGAACGAGCGACCAAAAGACACAGAAAAATTCAATCCTGGTCGTTGTACTCTGTGCCGAAGCTAGGCAAATAGAGTTAATCAAACATTACAATGGTAGTTGTAACCGCTTACCATTCCTAAATAAAGATAGAATACTTTAGATGGTGTACAAATGTTGTTGTTTTTTCGGGGAAGTATTGGAAGATTTGAAAACTGCCGGTCAAATAGGAATTCGAGGTCATTGACCAGCTGCCGGTCAAATAGACACAGCGTAAAGTTTTAAGAAACCTCAATATCACTTGAAGACCAAAACTCAATTTCACAGTCTTAAGATGAAAGAGTAATTACATTAAATGTGTTTATTCACACTCTGGAAAAAAGACATGCCTAAATAACATGCCTGAGTTGTTACATGGTGCAATTTTGTCAACAATTTGTCTTGGAATGGCATTGTCAAACAAGTGGCATAAACCACTACCAGGGGTTTCATTAACATTAGCAATAGCAGGTTCCACTACTAAAGATAGCCGTCTGAAATACAGATGTCCTACAATTAAAATATTGTATAACTAGAAAATATAGCTGGCAGTGAATGGAAAAACAGATGGCAATAAACCTCCGGTAACCACCTATTAATGAAACCCCTGCAATACTAAAACATAACATACCCTGCACTGCTGAGAAAAAAAATACTGCATTTGAAAATTACTTCCAAATTCTTCTGTTTGCAATGATTGCAAATACTTGTGTCATGATTGTAGCAACATAGGGTATGCTACATGCTGAAATTGTTAAACTTGTGTTGAAATGACACTGCAAGACAAGTTGCACACAAAATTGCACAATGTAACACTGCCTTTAGTATAACAGTACTATGGTTTTAAAACAGTAAGACTACTCCACATCACACTGCTTCAGCAATTTCCCATTGTAGTCGTTTGTGTACTCTCAGTAGTAAAAGTATGATGGCAAAAACTAGTAATGCATAAACAGCTTTTGAAATAGCTAATAATACAAACATTTCAAAGTATGTGCATCACCATAAAGGGTATGGAATCTTGTATAGTGCCAAATTACATTACTTATCTGATACACATAGATACAAGGTAATTACTGAACAATTTGATTTCATTCCATTCTTGATTATTACAGTTACTTTCTGTATTGTCAACCTGAAACAAAATAATGATTTGTTATTCAAGTATTCATTATTCGCCGGGATTATTCACCAATGAAGTATAACATCTCGCCAGCACACAGTTACTGTACACTTATAAACTTCAATGTTTTGCTGTGATGTCGTGTTTTCTAATTCTTAGATTCCAATTTGTTAGCAAATCTTCATAATCGAGGAAAAATTCAAATTAAAATTGATCTCGCAGCTTTTCTAACCCAAAATAGTTTAAAGCCACAACAAATATACGGAACTAAGTACAATGTTTGGCAGAAATAATTTCGTTCATAAACGGCAAATACCTGACAGAATCACGCCAGATTCATGTTGAAATAAATGCATAAAAATGCTGGTTTTATCATTCATCATTGCAGTTTATAATATAAAGTCTTGCAATAACTAAAAAAGCTTAAATACAATCGAAACAAGCCGGAAAGACTACTCTAATTTGTGACTGAAACTACATGTAGTTTTCAGGGTGGGATTCGATCTGAGCGTGATCCTTGAATTTTACTCACTATAAACACAGCGTAAAACTTAAATTTATAATCTTTAGGCGAACCAAAACCTCAAAGTGAACCAATTCTTAAACTCCTGTACTGTTTCTACCGTAATACTACAATAAATGTGACTTACCAACTTCAAAATCAAGTCCACACAAGCTTCGAGAAACATTCACAGTCAGTCGGTATTCGATATTTGAAATCCTGTATTCTTCTTCAAGAACTGTGTTCATTGCGCTTACAGAGCTGTCTAAATCTTCTTTACATCAGTGGACGGCATCTGAATAAACTTTTAGCATAAAAGAAATGAATTATTGAGCAAAACTCTCCATCTAATGAGTCATCCTCAACGTTCGAATTGAAAATGGCTGCCGTCAGCCAATATTCAAAAACACCATGTGATCAAATGCGGAGCGTTCATTGGTTAAATTTGGTTAGATACCAGTTTTCCTTGTTAGTACTACCACAGGCACCCCAGGCAAACTTATGTAGCAAATATTGTCGTAAATATTGTCTTTTCATCTTTTTGTATGCTTTTTTCTTGTTTTGAAGTGTTTTTAAGCTGGTTTTTTTCTCCCCCCCTCTTTACATAGAAGAATCAAAGGCCGGTCACTTCAGCCATTACCAGCCACCACCACCTCTTCTTTGACCTCCAAATGACGCTAGATAATGGACAGTAATACACAATGAAATTATACAAAATACTTTCTATCTATCTATCCTAAACCAAGGGAAAAATTTCTTTTCAAGAAATGTTTAATCTCGTTTGAAGGCAAGCGTGATAATTTCCGTGTGCGTGCCTTGACCATTGTCACGCAGATATGACTTTTCTAAATGTTTTGGTTATTATCTTGTAAACCTTGCAGAAACTCTGTTCTAAGGCATCATTTTATACAATGCTAAAATATTTTAGGATCTGATGTTCAAGCGAACTTCAGATCTGAGTACGAGATCGAGTATGAGTAAAGATTCTAAATCATTACTGAGTTTGTGCGTGTTGTTGATACTGAATAATCATATCTACTATGCATTTCCACGATTTTTACATGGTATAATGCACTTGGATTCTCTTTGGTTTTTACATGGTTTTTACCGTATATTTACATGGTCTAACTCTTACATGACATTTACATGGTTTACTGATAGAAGAAGAAATTCTCTCAAAAATTTACATGGTTTTCGAACCATGTAAAACGTATTGACATGGTTTTTACATGGTCTTATTATTTACATACTATGTTAAAACCATGTAAATGTATATTGACATGATTTTTACATAGTGTGTAAGATATCTGATTTTTCCTGTGATTACAAAAACTGATTCTAACACGTGTAATTGGATAGTTAGCCAATTTTAAAATAAGCAGAATATATCTCAGTCTGTGTAATTACAGCTCAAGTTTAGGTCTAGAATATTTACCACAGAAAGCCATTTTTATTTTATTGGGATTTACCGAAAACAAAATTGAAAAAAATATTTATATTGCCATCATTCACTGATAGAGAGTGAAAAGTAGTTCAAAGCAATTAATATTGGTGCTTCTATGTCTTGGTTGTCAGAGCTAAAGGCGATAGGCTATAGGAGATAGGGCATTCCACTATTCACGGTTGGGATTTCTATTTGTTTTTATTAAGAAAGTCAACAATCAGACATTCATATCCAATGTTCGGAGCACTGAAAACGAACGGAATAACGAAGCTATTTTTAAAACTTCTTAATTACTTTGGAGTTTGAATGACCTATCTCCTATCGCCTATCGCCTTTAGCTCTGACAACCTTTTTTGAAATAGGTGTATAACGAGAATTCTATGCAGTAAACCTCATAAATATAATTCTATACTTTATATTTTCACATGTGATATATCCAATCAGCGTCGCGTATAGCATTTTTCACATGCTTTTTCACAATCCATGATCATGAACTTTTGAACCAAAAAATTGCCTCATAGCTGGCAAGTCCCCAAGACATTTTTTGCCAAGTTCGAATACTTGCATGCCTTCTCAATATAATTAATTTGACTGACCTAGTTTAGTTTACTACCATAATGTTTTATTTGTCGGTGTCATGAATATCATAACAACCTTCTGCCAAAAGCTTTTGAAAATTACTTCAATCAAGTCTGTCACTTCTGTACACCAACACAATACAAGGCTGGCTTCAAGGCAGTCCTACTATATAAACTCTGTTAGAACAAATTATGGTAAATTCAACATACATTTTTCAGCCATCACTACTTGGAATACACTAGATGAAGATTTGAAAAAACGTTCTCCAAAATCTTTCAAATCTAAAGTTAAATCATTTGTATTAGAGTCATATCACTAAACAATAATTCATTCCTCTAAACAACACTAAAATATATTCAGAGTTAATTTTCAGCTGGTATCTTCTTATATTGTAATACTTTTTTCTCTTTGTCTGTGTGCATGTGTTTGTCTTATATTCCTCTCATCCTTTCTACCTGCTGTATACCTGTTTTAATAATATATGTGGGTGCTTAGCTAGATTAGCTTCAAAGTTATTCTAAGCATCCTTTACCTTTTAGATATGTTTAATGTTATATGTAAATAGTTATGTTGATTTATGGTAATAAAAGTCGAAAAAGTCAAAAAAATAAAAGATAAAGACAAAGTTCTCCTTATAAGGTCATCAGTTTCAAAACAGATTCCAGTCAAAATGTGGATATTTTACAGATTTACTTTTTAAAACTACTTTTCGCAAGTTTTCTCCATATGTTGATAACGGATGTGACGTCACAAATGCAATAACGTTGAACAGCTGTTTGCCTAGCTCTAGACGCCCCCTCCCTCCGTTACAGGTATCCGCTGTATCCGCAGGTATCCATCGCTGCGCGACTCCACCAGTACCGAATATATTTTCTCTCAACTAGCCGTCATTATAAACCGATAATGCCGTCTCAAAATCGCGATTCTTCTATCACTTTGATCTACAGAGAGGAGGCATTACATATACGAGCTTGTTTTCCAAACGAATCTTAAGAAAATATCCCATCTTAACTTTACTGTCATTTCTCCTGTATTACATCATATGAGCTGAAAATTTGAACTTTTACTAATATCGAAGTGCTCTTTCTATTTCTGGCGTTCATTTATTCAAAACAACACCTTACTATCTGTTGCAAAATTCTACACGGGATCTAGACTTTTGGGAATAAAGACAGTAGTTCTCTGAATACAATTGCTTCTGAGTCTAGATCCCCTGTGGAATTTTGCAACAGATATTAAGGTGTTGTTTTGAATAAATTAGGGACCTTAAGCAACGAAGACGGCAACGAGGACGACGACGGCATAAGACAATGGCCTTAATTACAAAATACAATAACTGCACGTACGCGTGCAAGTGAGCATAGGTGTAAAGAAATCAACCGTCTTCTGCAAACCTACAACGTGAAAAGTCCAGATTTCACGCTCTGTATAGTCCAGTCCCGGACTCTTTTTCTTGCCGCTCCAGGACTCGCGGAGAAAGAGAGTCCAGTATAACTTGCATGCGCATGTCAGTTTAGTGACCACGCGATCACCACATTCATGTGGTGATCGCGTGGTTACAAATCCTAAAGTCATCTAATGATTCAAGATGGCTGAAGAAGAAAGTGTTTTGTATACACGATATCAGTCTCATTTCGGAAAGCCATTTGTTGATTCAGTGAGCTATGCACTTGGAAAAACCAACTATAATCTTTTACCAAAGTTTGAGCAGTTACAGGCCATTTACGGATGGACAGTTGTGAAAGACGTATTTCTGAATTTTTCGATACGCATCACTACCACTGCTACCAAACACTGACATTTGCATATTGCAAGCTCGCAAAATACTAATTAATCCATTGATTGGCTCATTTTGCACATGCGCATGCAAGTTATACTGGACTCTCTTTCTCCGCGAGTCCTGGAGCGGCAAGAAAGAGAGTCTGGGACTGGACTAGGCTCTGTAGAGAACGGGAACTTGAGGACGCAAACCAGTTTATTTTCCGTTCGCCAAGAAACTCTCTTTTTCATTTTCTTTCATTTCAAAACTCTGGGCTGAATGGCAATTCAAATTAAATAAGCGGAAAAAATTGCAGCGAATATTGCGCTTGAATACGTTTTGACGTCCCGTTTTCCCTGCCGTCGTCGTCGTGGTTGCTTAAGGTCCCTACTAACAAACCATGAGGGTTTTACCTTGGCAGCTCAAACATCGACTCGATGTAGTTGCTCACTTTTGAACGCTTACTGAATTATACCTAGTGCAGCAAAGACAACGACACTTGGCAGCAGGTATGCTAACATCTTGTTCTATCCCATACTTATAAAATTTCAGGAAACAATTCGACAGAATTTGTAGAAGTCGAGGTAATGCAAATTCGCAACGTTCACCTCGTGGTCACAAAAATTACTCCCCAAGTTTGCTTGGGGATAACATTGGCGTTTAGCTTCTGGTGTCTCCATATTTTGTTCACAAGTTACAATAGGTATTTGTCTTTCTTACAGCAGATATAGTTCTTGCTGTTTTTGAAATTTTGTTGAGATTTTGGCGGTAGTTGTGACAACATAATTTTGCGTCATAACAAACAGCGCAAATTTTGTATCGCAACTTCTACGGATTAAATTGGCGTGATACATTTTGTATGTAGTCCTCCGCTATGCCTTTGTACTGGATTAATGAAATAGGATATAAATTCACCTGCAAATTTCTCAGAAATCAGACAAGGTTTTGATGTAAAAAGGTGCGATTGAAATTTATGTCTGACAAAAGTTGGAAAACCAAACACAAAAAATTTCAATAAAGAGTCAATAATAATAATAATAATAATAATAACAACAACAACAACAATAATAATAATAATTGTTGAGATGAGCTGTCCGCCGTGGTTAGATGAGAGAAACAAGAGAGAAACAGGAGGAAAAAAAAAAAAAAAGAAAGAAAACCAGAGAAGTATGGACCGCTACGACTGGAGCTGACAAGACAACACTCAGGATACAAGATCATACAATTGAATGTTATCATAGATGTACTTAAGGCTGGTCCAAGGAGCTGGAAACTGAGATGAGAAACATCTTTGGAACAAGACAGAGAAATTCTGATCAGAATGCAGAAAGCTGTTTTGAGCTGCACACTCAATGTTGCCAAGATATTCAAAATAATCACATTTTACGGTAATATTATTACAAACTTTTAGTAACGAACCTTTTTAATAGTAATTTTAAAGGAACTAAGATAATTACCACACTAGACCCTTTTCCTTTAATATTAATTTTTAAGGAACAATATGATTACCATATAGACCTTTGTTTTTCAATAATTTATATAAGTATTTAAAAGGTAGAATTTGTAAACTTCTTTTCCCCTGTTATGCAGATAGGTCACGTGATACGCCTATCTTGCTATATCTACTAGCATCCAAACGTTTGTGCTGCTATAATAATAATGATAAATTTATCCAGGAGGCCTACTCGCAAAGCGATTTTCAGTAGGGTCCTGCAACATAATATAAAAACTACAAGATAAAATATTGAAAATTTCTAAAAATATATATAAAAAAATATACTATGTATTAATTGTTGAAGACTTTAAGAATGATTCATTGTTTTATTGCTACAGGCTGTTTCGTATGATCAAAAATTGACCACACTCTTCTCTAATTGTCCTGCTCCTATTTTTATAGTCGAGCACTCTTTGGAAATAAGTTCATGACAATTTTAAAGTATAAAAAAATATATATATTAAAAATTAATTAAACTCAACAAACTCACTATCAATTATTGGTAGCTCCGATCATAATGATTTAAGCGCCAAAGAAACTTGAAACTATCCCTAGACTTGCTGTGACATTTATTTTGAAATAAGGTTTTTGGCCGGCGCGATGCATTTTGCGATCAAACACAGCGGAGATGCGCCGCAAACAAAACTCAGTCGAGCCACCTTCAATAAGCCCAAAACATGTCATGCCTTACATTAAAAGATAAAAAAATAAAAAATAACTGTTTATTTAAGTGTCCAAATCTTTTAGCACTTGCGCACTAATTGGGGGACACTGTACTCTCTCACACACTGACACTACATTGACTGTTTTAAGCATAACAACTCTCAGCTCACATGTTGATTTTTACGGAGGGAGGAAAACCGGAGAACCCGGAGAAAAACCCTCGTGGCAAGGGAGAGAACAACACATCAAACAAACTCAATTCACATAGCATGTATGCAATTTGTCTGCGCATGTCAGTGTTTTTGGTTTCGAATTTAATTCATATCGAATGCAAGAAATGTTTTGTTGACATGGAACATTTCGTTGGCGATCTCGTTCTTCAAAATTATGTTCAACTAACAAAATAGTGAGATATAAGCAGTCTACCTACCGCTAGTGCGCTGTGGATAATGATTTAAATCGAAGGCACCCCAGATTGGAAAATATCACGCGTCAAAGTCAGTATAAAGTGGTAAGAAGGACCAGAACTCAGCACTTTCGAGTTATATTGTGGGAGCTAAGTTTATATATGTTACTGTGTGAATTTGATCCGATAAGGAAATTTTAGACTTCAGCGATCGTTGAATATGAACCATGCTTACCGGAATGTCGTACTTTTTCGCGCGAAATTCTTGCAATTCGTTTTCAAAATTTTACATCTTAGACAGCGCCCCCACCAAACTAAATTATTTAATATTTGGCTTTTTTCATGTTTCTCACCTACAAAACTGAGCTTTTTTGGCCGAAACTCGTGGTCCCTACATGTGATCTGAAGCATTTTAATTTATGAACGTGTTTTCAAGCACGTTTCTGCCCGAGACAAAATGCAAATGTTCAGCGAGCTATTTATCACTCTTTGATTAAGTTATATAAAGTGGTTTCATACGGAATAACCTGTATGTCTTCCGGCATATCGAAATAGGTCATTATTATAGTTGATTAATTGGGTTTTGGTGAAATTTATCACAATGGGAACAAGGCCTGAACCATGTTGTAAACACTGCTTGAAATCATGTCGAGGGACCACGAGTTTTGATCAAAAAAGCTCAGTTTTGCATTGAGGTAAGAAACATGAAAAAAGCCAATTATTGAACAATTTGCTGGGGGGCGCTGTGGGAGATGTAAAATTTTGGAAAAATTTCGCGCTTAAAAGTACGACATTCCGGTAACTGATGGTTAATTATTCAACGATCGCTCAAGTCTAAAATTTCCTTATCGGTTCCAATTTACACAGTAATATGTTGGTAATGATGACTTCCACTGCTTAATGCACCTTATATATAAATTTAGCGTCCACAATATAACTCAAAAGTGCGGAGTTCTGGTCCTTCTTGCCACTTTATACTGACTTTGACGCGTGATATTTTCCAATCTGGGGTGCCTTCGATTTAAATCATTATCCACAGCGCACTAGCGGTAGGTAGACTGCTTATATCTCACTATTTTGTTAGTTGAACATAATTTTGAAGAACGAGATCGCCAACGAAATGTTCCATGTCAACAAAACATTTCTTGCATTCGATCAGAAATGGATTTCAAACCATAAACACAGACATGCGTAGACAAATTGTATACATGCTAATTCACATATGATCCAGGCGCTCGAGCAGGGATTCGAACCCGGACCATAGCGGTGAAAGGCCAGCGCTCTAACCACTCGGCCAACCATACCACCCATACATTCCAGTCTTTTTTTTTTTTGTTAAAATAGTATAGCTGGAACAAAAGTGATTTTTTTAATGTCACCACGGTAGAAAGTTATAATAATGTTGCTTTCCTTTTGAATTGCTTTCTTGAATCATATTTAAAATTGCCCTTGTGTAATAGTATCCATGGTTACACGCATGCGCGTGTGCCGGAATAAATGTGGGTTTGCCACTTTGGACCTAAATCAAGTAGTTGTGTTTTGTCATATAGTGTCAGAAGTAAATGTTATCCATACAATTACTGGTGAATACTTGAATGAAAAAACGATTTTTTAAAAGCCGAGAAATATTTTTTGTCCTTCATTTGTTATTACTGATCGCACCAAGAGTAATGTGACATAACCATAACCTGTTCTAATGACACCTTTAAAATATCGACAGGAAAATTGTATTTGATATGATTACACAACTGAAGTCAATTTTGAAGTACTTTTTAATCTGCTTCACAGCTTATTATATGATTTTATATACATTTACAAGTTTTCTGGATTTGAATTATGAAACTGAGCGAACAGAATACTGAAAACCACATCTTCTAACCATTTTCAGAAACAAAAAGGTTATGAAGAAAACGATTACTAGTAATCAATAATTTAAGCCTCGAGCCTTTCTCAATTACTCTGTCGACCAATGATTAGAAGAAATTCAACTGGAGAGAAATCAACTGAATAAACAATACCATAGTGTAGTTTAGATGATAATTAACGGATGAAAACTCAAAATCCAGGGGAGTTTTTTTTTCATGCATTTAAATTGGTATATAATAGGTATACAGAGGCAAAGTGTCTGTTGGTGCTCAAATGAATCTCTGACGTAGTTTAAGCCTTTATTTCAGTGTTATTATCCAAACAGTCAGCGACACTCATTTTCAAGTTTTTGAAAGATGCGACAGAAGTAGGTGACAATATATGTTGCAGCCGTTGAATAGAAATGCAGATAAAAACTCTTCTTTTCGCTCTTTGGATGATGCTACTAACAGGTACGATTGTTTGTCTGTTTGTTCAGTTTGTCAAGAAAGACTTCTCGACAATCTAAAGACTTCTCGACAATCCGGCTAGCCCAACACTCAGTTGTACGAATCAAACAGCTGGATTTGCTATCAAGACGTTTTCCTAATACATTATTTGATTATTAGGGGAAAATTCTACACAACCCGATTCATCTGCATTTATATTCCCGTGGCGAAATCCTAAAGCTACGTTTAAGTATATCTTCTTGTTAGAAGACCTCTGCGTTTTTAATCCCAGAATTCCAGATTTATTTTTATATGAAGTACTTTCGATGGCGAAAAGTAATTTACAAAGTAATAACCGACAATGTGGGTTATTTTTCTGATCGCCTGATAAAACCGATTGAAAATACAGACTAAATAAACGAAAAAGAAATTATTTTAAGAAATGAGGTGATAAATCATGTTGACATTTGATGCACGATTTGTTCCATCTTATATATTAACTCGTACACCAATCAAATAACTTCGATTCCTTTTTTGCCATTAGACTGCAACGACTTTATCTTATCACAAGCGAAAATTTGCTCGCTTCAGCCATTTGGGTCGGCGATACAGACACGTACATTTCCGTCTGACAATTGACAGTTTTTCCTCCATACACTGAATTCGATCATGTAAACGCATTCACTGGGGTTTTACTGTGAAAAGACGACATTGCTTGTAAATGTCCTCTTTGCGATGGGCTGCGCCAATGGCTGCCAGACTTGACCTTGGAGGAAAAAGAATAATAAAATATGGATATGTGATATCGCGTGCCTCCAAAAGAAAATATTTACAAGAAGGTTTTCGCGAAGCTAATCAGGTTATGAAATTAGTATGGTGCCACTGGTAATTAGATGTACGGGAGGGAATGCGAAACTGACAAGTGTAGTCAACAAAATGATTAGGGATGATAGCAGTGTCCAGCGAGTAGTAAGTTAGTCCAGACCCAGGCCTCTTTTTACCCCGCTCCGCTTCGGTAAAACAGAGTCCAGAAGAACTTGCATGCGCATGCATTACATGAACCAATCAGACACCGTAAAATTTTGGTGTGACCTGGTTACAAGGCCTTTTGATAAGTCACACAGGGCTTGGATTTGCTCCAATTTGGGTAAAAACTTGTGCTTCGTACAAGTGAAGACATACTTAACTGCTTCGATGAATTCGTTTTCAAAATGAGCCCCACTAGCGGATTTAATTCAGATAAATTTCAACGAGAGCTTTGTAACCAAGTCACACCAAAATTTTACGGTGTCTGATTGATTCATGTAACGCATGCGCATGCAAGTTCTTCTGGACTCTGTTTTACCGAAGCGGAGCAGGGTAAAAAGAGGCCTGGGTCTGGACTAGTAGTAAGTCAGATGCGGAAGACGGTACTTATGGACAGCGAAACAGTTTTGCGTAAGGTGATGTCTGGAATTGTACAAGTTGCACAAATTAATTGCACAAGTTAATCCGATAACCCTCGGCACAATAACTGAACCTTTCTCGAAAGATTCCAACTATCCATGAGCTCTCACTCAACGGTGTAGGCGTATTGTACAGTGGCCAGCCTACGATGACGATGACGATATTTGAATGCAGTATAAAAGTTTTCAATATTTTGCTATATGAGTGACTACATATTCTCTGTTCCCGTAGATAAAGTAATGTCAATAAATGGGACTTACGAGAAGAAACTAAGGGATCGACTGTTTAATCCCAATCGTTATGACAAAACAGTACGTCCTGTCCAAGATCCAAGAACGCCCATCAAAATATCCTTCAGTTTACGATTAAGCAAACTGGTTGAACTGGTAAGCCATAATTGTTGTCATAATTCGACAAAGTCAATGTGAGGAGATAGGTCATAAAAGCAGTAATTTTCTCTTTTCATCGGTGACGCTGATTATAGTATTACTTTGAACTTGGAACAAATATCAATTAAAAATGTTTTTTAATATATAGAACACCAAGAAACAGCTCCTTGTCACGGATCTCTGGATCGTCCAGGTATATAGTTAGTGAGTTGGGATACATCCATGTTGTATAGGGACTTTCTCTGCTTAGTACTTCACTCAGGACAGGTGTTTAGACTAATTAAAGTGTTAACCTGGGTTGTATTAAATGACCGCTAATTAATGAAAATTGCTTGAACGTGTGTAACTTAGGTTGAACCCCAGTCAAACATTCTAGTCTAAACAAGGCCTAAGGTATTAATACAAAGGCCGTAAAGCCACTTATTATATGATTGAGTCTGTTTTCTTTGTTATTCATAGAGTGATTTTCATTTGACCGTAAACGAAAAATGACTATTTAGCTTGTAGTAGTTGATAAGAAACAAAAGAAAACAATGGCTTTAGAGTCTACTACCAGCTATTAGTTTGACTAATCTTTCACGGTCAAATGAAAATCACTCTAGGACTTTATATCACTAAATTCACGATGATTATATATTCAAGGGTTTTATATAGAGCTTCTCCGGGATGTATCTGTATAAATCACTTGAATTTATAGAGTGGTTTTCATAAACCCGTGAAATAAAACTTAGCTTATTAATCACTACGAAACTCTAAAGCCTTTGTTTTCTATTGTTTGAATTTGATTATTACACATTAATAGCTAAAATTTGTTTCACGGGTTTATGAAAATCACTCTAATTCCCGGGGTTTATCTAGATACATCACTTGAATTTATAATTTGTCCCATACTTCCTTAGATGATTTATGTGTGGACATCAAGACTTAGAAATTTTCTTAGAAATATACTAAGTAGCGATTTTTGGTGGAAAAAAAGTCTTTAATAAATGACAAAGATTCGAACCCGAGACCTTCTGCACTCCTATACCCGCTTATAACCACTATACTACTGCGCTAACTGATGGAATCTTCTCAACAAAAAAATCTTTTGTGTGTTATCATGAAGTTCGTTAGTGTTTCTCTGAATAGAATTGAACAACAATTGTTTAAGGTTTCCTTCTGGGAATTCGGTAACAATGATCTAATTAGTGATTGTATTTTTGAATCGCTTTTGTGTGAAAACCTCCTCAATCATATAATAAGGCAGATAAATACCTCGAAGCTCGGCTTTTATCCATATACATCCCTCGGGCCTACGGCCCTCGGGATGTATATGGCTAAAAGCCTCACTTCTCGGTATTTATCCCTTCCGTAAAGGTGGACTAGAGGCGCATCAGGGTCAGAAATTTCTGTCGGTTTCATTTATTCATTCATTCATTCGCTCGTTCATTCGTTCGTTCGTTCGTTCGTTGATTCATTGAGTGATTGATTAATTGATTGATTTAGAAGTAAAGTAAGACTCACAACGATGATATTGAGTTTGCTTTATTTGCACGACTGTGCTGTTTCGACCAACGGTCCTCTCTCTCCAGGTGCGGTACAGACTAACAAACTCATGGCGATCTACATGGGAGCTTGAATCCCTTTTGCTTTTATCTCTAAAAGTGGCCGTGTGTTTGCTAAATCTTGTTTGAAATTGGTTTCCTGTGAGCCCGATGTACGTTTCTTTTCCCATGGCGCTTTTGACCGTGCCTTGGTAGATAATATTTTCTGTTAAACATTTTCCGCTCAAAGGGCAATTAGGCTTGGACCTGCAGTTACATGATTTTTCTGGTGTCTGTGGGCTATTCTCGAGGATGGACCTGCTATGGTTATTTATTTAAGCAATATAAAACGGCCGCGCGTGTCTCAGATATAAACACGATGGGAGATGTAGAGCATGAGAAAAGCAAACTAAGAATCAAACCGCCAGTGGTGTATATAACTCGTGGATTGGATTAACATCGAGTTATAGTGATTAGTTCGGCCTCCTGTGGTGGTTGCGATCTATGCATGCAAGATTATTACGCCCCAAATGAAATCAGTCCAGATGGAGTCATCTTTAAAGCGATATATTTTTATTGTCATCAAATTTAAACAGAAAGATTGGACCGATAGCCTGTAAAGCTTTTTTTAGGGAAATTTAATAGTCATTTTGAATGATCAAATATTACCACCGAGTGCAAAACTACGCGTCCCGCCAGACTAAAGTCTCGATTAGGAATTTGGTCAATAGGCTACCAAAAATCCAGACAGAGGCGGAGTTTTCTATACAATGTCTGTACACTTTGCTGGCTTCCCGATAGCCTATTGACCAAATCCCAATCGAGACAGCTGCTTGGCCCGATTAGCTCCGCTAAGGGACGGACCATTAGAAAAGTGATGGGGGGGGGGGGGGGGGGGGGAGTTTGGGATTGGCATAAATTTTTTTTTGGCCACCAAAAGTGGATATGAATTTTTTTTCACTTTGGCAGGAATATTTTTTTAAAGAAAATGTCCCGGCAGATTTTTTTTTCAAAATTTTTATTGGAAATAAATTTTTTTTTTGCTTTTTCCCCCCCCACCCCCCCCCCCCCCCCCCCCCCCCCCCCCCCCCTCCCAATCACTTTTCTAATGGTCCGTCCCTAATCTAAGCAGCTGCGCTCTCTCCAAAGGAAAATTATATATAGATATTGTAATTTGTTGTGGTTTGTTTGAGACTTTAGTCTAGCTGGACGCATAATTAATCATGCACACGGTGGTAATGAGTTACCGTAATTTCTTTAGCGAAAAAAGAGTCATTAGCTCATTAGGTATAAAAGAAAAAAATAATGTGTCCAAAAAAAACCAAAACCAAAAAAAAAGAAAAGAAAGAAAGAAAAGAAAAAAATGTTCGTTACCACTGAGACTCGACTGAACTCTGGACCTTTTGATTGGAAAGCCTCGACTATCGAGAAGTTACATGTCTTTGATATTAAAAGAACATATGTTTCAAAATGGCTAGCGAGCTAGAAGGAAAATCAGTGAATTTATTTACTGTCGTTACTGAAGGCGATAAATTAACGTGTCGGTTATATGCCGTATATATATATATATGCCGTAAATCAGGTTTGATATAAACCGGGTCAAATAGTGAGAACACATCAAACTGAACAGCTTGGACTAGTAGCACTCCAAAGAAGAAGCCTTTTAGATCGTTTAATTGGCCTAGCATTAGCGCAAGCTATTTCAGGAGTAAAACCATCGACTGTACTAAGCAAGTTCTCGCCTGTGACTTACGCAATAGAATAATCGCATTGCAGTCGAAAACATTTATGAATGCCAGACTTTGTACATCGCTGTCAAGTCTGCCAAGCAACAAAAATCGTTTGAAGTCCAACATCAAAGTCAAAGCTAGTCATCCAAGCTTTTAGTGTTCGTACTCTATCATCACAAGAGTCAATGTTAAAGTAGATAAACAAAGGAAAACATTTTTAGAACAACTGACCGCCGCCGTCACGAGCCGCCCGGTCAAGGCCGTCCAGTCCACTAGCCTAAAACAGCAACAAAAAGGCGTATTTAGCTTATTTGTTTATTGGCTTAGTGCTTTATGAAGCAGTTTCTTTTATTTATAGCGACATTTTGCTATACTGAGAGAAGCATTTTTGCATTTGTTTTGTAGTCTCGCTTCGCTTTGTCTGTGGAGGTTGCAACCGCGACAATAAATAGACGAAATTCACCTATCAAAGACATGCAACTTCTCGATGGTCGAGGCTTTCCAATCAAAAGGTCCAGAGTTCGAGTCTCAGTGGTAACGAATGAACATTTTTTTTTCTTTTGTTTTGTTTTCTTTTGTTTTTGTTTTTTTCTGCAGCTTTGTTTTTTTTTTTTTTTTGGACACATTATTTTTTTCTTTTATACCTAATGAACTAATGACTCTTTTTTCGCTAAAGAATTAATTACGCGTCCAGCCAGACTATAACTTTATATTACAATATCTATATATAATTTTCCTTTGGAGAGAGCGCAGCTGCTTGGAAGGGCCAAGCAGCTGTCTCGATTGGGATTTGTTCAAAGGCTACGCTACGCCTCGTGAGTCCATAACATTTTGACCATGTGTGACGTAATATCGTGGTAAATAAGATTACATACCACGGCTGTCCATCGTAAATTTGTTAAATTCCAACGCACTTCAACATAAAACCCATAAATTTATATTTCTTTTAATTTAAAAGTATCTGTAGGTTTTCATGGCCACAGAGTCCTAATAGTGAGGACATTAAATAATATTTTTAGTCTGGACGGCCACTGATTACAAACAGCTCACTGGATTTATACAAACATTCTAACTCAAATTTCTCTTCTCAAAAACATTCCTTCTTCGTCTAATCTGTCAAGAAAAGACTTCAGCATTCGGTAGGGACAGAGAATTCAGAAATCACCCTTGGCTATCCTTTACGGTAAAAATAGATAAATAACTGTTTATTTAAGTGTCCAAGTCTTCTAGCGCTTGCGCGCTAATTGGGGGACACTGTACTCTCTCACACACTACCTCTACATTAAGTATTTTGCAAATAATCACTCGACTTACATGTTGATAGATAACCCAGCCAACAAAACTGTGAAAACTCCTCGTACGCGTGGTCTTTGAAGTCAGCCGTCAGTTTGCAAGTCATCCTCCACCTCGAAATACGCCTTTTTCGGCTTTTAAAAACTGCAATTGTCATATATCAATGACTATTGAATTGCATCTTAAGCTCTCTTAGTATAATCATATGATTTTCCAGCTTATCAGAGTGAATTTTGATGAATTTTTGATGCATTTTGCTCTTCAAAAATGTTGTGTTCGCCTCTACTTTCTGCATGCAGTGAGTAGCTTCATTGTAGTCATGACAACGGCAGAGCTTACCAGCCAAACAACCAATCAGAGACAGACAAAATGTGTAAGAGCCAATCAAAATCGTTTAAAAAGCACTTGAATGGGTTTTGCCCAAAGTTTGTTTTTCTTTCAAAGATGAAGCAAGAAAATTTATCGGAGGGATATAAAATAAATAAACCCCTTCTGGCTCACTGGTATATCGAAGGATACTGTCCTCGGATTAGAGATGGTCCTCAAAATATCTCATTTGCCCTCGAAGCTTCGCTTCTCGCCCAAATGTTCATTTTTCGGACCATCTCTAATCCTCGGACATTATCCTTCGATATACCAGCCGCCAGAAGGGGTTTATTTACTAAATATCAGAGACACGCGCGGCCGTTTTATATTGCTTAAATAAATAACCATAGCAGGTCCATCCTCGAGAATAGCCCACAGACACCAGAAAATCATGTAACTGCAGGTCCAAGCCTAATTGCCTTTTGAGCGGGAAATGTTTAACAGTAAATATTATCTACCAAGGCACGGTCAAAAGCGCCATAGGAAAAGAAACGTACATCGGGCTCACAGGAAACCAATTTCAAACAAGATTTAGCAAACACACGGCCACTTTTAGTGATAAAAGCAAAAGGGATTCAAGCTCCCATGTAGATCGCCATGAGATTGTTAGTCTGTACCGCACCTGAAGAGAGAGGACCGTTGGTCGAAACAGCACAGTCGTGCAAATAAAGCAAACTCAATATCATCGTTGTGAGTCTTACTTTACTACTATAAAGCTCTATTAAGTAGAGCACTTTGCGATCAAAAGGAAGACGTTCATTTATTTACTGATTGATTGATAACTATTGATTGATGATTGATTGATTGATTGATTGATTGATTGATTGATTGATTGATTGATTGATTGATTGATTGATTGATTGATTGGCCTTAGACAAGGTAATATTTTTTTTTTGAAAAAACGTAATTATAGCTGATCTTAAAACGTAAAATATACTAAAACTGAGAAGCTCATTCCTTGCTCCAGAACGTAAATAAATTGTAAAATCCTGGACTCAGAGCAAAAATGAACAGGGCCTTAACAATTTCCTTAGAAATGTACTAACAATGAGTGATACTCCAATCCGAGACCCTCTGCCCTCCTATGCACCGAATGCAAATATGGCGCCCACTAATTGTTCTGGACTGACTAGCCTCGTGTTCAAGGGAGAATACAAAAGCGTTTTCGCGCGAATGAGAGGCTAGTCAGTCGTGAAACAATAAAGATTCAAATTAAACGCCATATTTGCATTCGGTGTATACAAGACTTTACCCAGTATAAACGCGGTTTTGTGCAAAACTTTATTTTGTCTAAAAATTTTATGTCTGTGAAAACAGCAATGCCGTCACTATAATTTATTGGCAGCTCTGATCATAATGATTTAAGCATCAAAAGAAACTTGAAACCATCCCTAGACTTGCTGTAAATTTTTTTGTTTTCCTTTTGAAATAAGGTCTTTTGCGCCGTGACGCATTTTGCGATCAAACAGCGGAGGTGCGATTTAAACAAAACCCAGTCGAGCCACCTTAACTCTCGGTGACTTGCTTTTTCTACTTTTCTCTTAACGACTGCTTTTCTGTGGCGAATATACTCGTCAGTGTCTGATTGGGATCGATGGTATGTCCGGTATCCTAAATATGCTTGAAAACAGCTGATGAGTTCATGTTAGATGTTCTTATTATTAATACTAGTTATTAAAAATCAATAATTTCAAATAGTAGAAAACATCACTTGTTTAACACCATTAGTCTATATCGACTAGTGTACACTATTTGTAGACTAGTAGTTAGTGATATTTCATTTGTAATATATGTTACTTGATAAACTGTAACTGTAATAATCTTTTATACGAGTTCCCAACGGTCTGGCGGTCTCACCAATGTAATCGTGTTCACACTCTCGATAGTTAATGTAGTATACTAGTCCTAACTTTTTGAGAACTTAAATAAGAAAACCAGATTTAAGGCATCGCTAATAAAGTCGCATGCAAGTCTTGTGATTTCACAGAATTTGAGAATCAAAACGATCTTGGAAATCAAGAGGCGCTGAGTACAGACCGGGAAGTTCCGCAAGCAAAGAGTCTGCAATCGAAAACCATGCAGAGAATACTGATCATGACATCCATCCTAATGATGTCGAGCTATTGGAGCGTGGCCAGCATTGAACATTAGGAAACTTCTGTTTTTGGAATCATGGCATTCCACTTCGAACAAGAACACTGATACTGAAAGCATAGACTTTCCTAGAGTATATAAATCCTTTGTGTAAACTGATGCAAATTCTTTACAAAACTTGACTTGCTTTCATATCTCTGATGAAGACTACAAGAGTAGTTGAAAATTCAGTTTTAGTAAATTTTACGTTTTTAGATCAGCTACAATCATGTTTTTTCTCAAAAATGTCTATTACTGATCACCCTGATAGCAAGGTGATAGATCGTAGGGTCAGGATTTAGAACATTTCACGAAAATATGCCAATTTTGTACTTTTCAAGAAATGGTTGAATCCTTTCCTAAAGTGGAACGAATCCGAAAATGGTGGAATCCATTCACTTCATATCCATCCTGAAAGAATGTGGGTCCCAGACACAGTATTGTTCAACAAGTATGTATGTCAACAATATATCATGAATTGTTTAGTTTAGCGTTAATGCCGTTGGAATTCTTGAATTCTTGTTTTTGTTCTTAAATTTTTGTTCATTTTCTCTGCTTTACAACTGTACTAAGTTTGTTGCTTTACTTTTCAAGCGGTGACGATAACATACAGCAAGCAGGATTCCTGGAAAAATTCAAGACATACGTCATTCTAGACAGTTCTGGGCTGTGTACATGGATGGCACCAACCACGTTTAAAAGCTCATGCAACATGGACATCACAAATTTTCCGTTTGATTCTCAAACGTGTGAAATGACATTTGGCTCGTGGACCTTTGATAGTAGGTTGTTAGAAATGGTGCAAATGCATAACACCCATACAAGGGCAGGTAAGATCGTCATTGCTTCAGTTATGATATTATATAGCACTACATACAATCATGTAAGTCAAGAATGATGAGCTGGTTAGTTTGGACAACCTGTGAAACTAAGACTAGCCATTAAATTCTATCATAAGTAATGGTTCTTCTGTTCGACAACTGATAGCACTTCATTTGGTTGGTTTGACCATTATCATTCAAACGGGCATACTTTCATTGCTGTTCTTATTTTTGGGTGGGGATAATATCGATGAATACTGTTGATAATAATATTGTCTATGTAGGCGAGTAAAGTGCGATAGTATTATCCGCACTGCTCGGTAAGAAATCTTGACAAGACTGAAAACTGTTTACGAATCTAATTGCATTTCGTACAACCCAGAAGAAAGTTCTAACCGCTTTGCCATAAAACTTTGTCGACAGAAAAGTTCATATTTAATGGTGACTGGAAGATACGCAACATCTCCATCAAAAACCAGCTGATAAATTACGCGTGCTGTGAACATCCCTTTTCAGACGTTACATATACTTTTGTCCTGGACAGAAAGCCAAGCTACCATGTGATGTACCTAATAGTACCATGTATCATTATCTCTTTTCTCTCGCTTGTAAACTTCTTGTTACCTCCTGAGTGTGGAGAGAGAGTTGGTTTAAGCATTACGGTCCTATTAGCTATGAGTGTCTATTTGCTTATCGTGTCAGACATCATCCCAGAGACGTCGGACTATGTTCCAAGACTTGGAATGTATTACATTGCAGTTATGGTCCTTGTGGCGTCATCATTGAGTGCTACAGCTATAACCCTTCGATGCCACTTCAACCGAGAGAAGCCTCCAGTATTTTTGTTGAAGCTTCTAGGCTGTAAGAACTCTGCCGTTAGTCCGCGTGTTTCTGATTCTGTAGTTGTCGAAGATTTGAGTTTGCCAGACATCAAAACTAAGACGAAGCCAGGTGAAAACACAGGAAACTCTTCTGATGCAAGGAAAAATCTTGATTGGGAAGAATGTTGGACGGATATTGCAGCTCGTTTAGATAAGATTTTCTTTGTGTCCTTTATGATCATATTTATTGCTGTAAACCTCGGAATTTTGCTTTCCAGAGACTAGCTTACCTAAAAGAAAATACTGAGGTCGTTAGCATTGATAACATAGCCTGGGTGGCTTGCTCTAGGGAAGGCAAAGGGAAAGGGACTGGGGAGGAGGGAAAGAAAGGTAGAGGTTCTCCCTTCGCTTTCCTTCCCCTCTCCCCTCCTCTTAAATCCCGTCACGCAGACTAAAGAACGCATTGGTCAGTTTGTGTGAAATTTGAGTGTTTTCTGTAAAGAATTATCTTTTATTCTGCGGCCAATCTGCTCTCCCAGATCAGAATATTAAGATTTTTATACCGGGGATGTCGAAAACATGTTTATAAAGTCAAATGTATTACTAAAGGGTTATTAATCGAGCGCGAGGTCTGTATGGGAAAATATCAGACCGAAGTCTTGACAGTACGAACCGAGCGCAGCGAGGTCTGTACAAAAAGACCTCGGTCTGATATTTTCCCATACAGACCGAGCAAACGAGGTTAATAACTTATTTATTATATGGCTTTGAGAAGTCCCGCTAAAACAATTCCAAACGCAAACTTTTCTTTTCATCCGGGACAGCGGTCCTGATATGGCAAAATACAGACCATGCGTTAGCCAATCAGAATTCAGGAAATTATCTAGCCATATAAGAAAACTTATAATTAATAATAAAGGCAAAAACGAGAAGTGACAGCACGTTTTACTTTACTGGATATTTCAAGCAGTATCCAACACTCATCATCAACAATAACAAGAACTGTGAATAAACTAGAACATTTGCCGGTATTAGTGTTACAGGGGAACTGAATGCTAACTTCAATCCTTTTTCTTTTAAAATCTTAAGATTCAAACAACATTCTGAAATACATTGAGGCAAAACGCGAAGAACCTTCCAAGATATTTTAGTTTAAAAGTCCTATAAATCTGAGTTGATCGACGGCTTAAAAAATTAGATGTCAGCGGTAATTGTACAAATTTGTGACGTAGGTTACGATTTCATAAGATATAGACGCTTTAGGCAACTGAAGAGCTGATGTTACGAAATATTTGTTGTGCGGCCTTCGGGTGTCCAAATCTTCAACAACAAAAATGTTAGTTTCCATCGCGGTTTTCCTACACGTCCGTCCCACTTACTCAGATTTCATCGGTACTGATCTGATTAAGATACATTTGGATACTCACTCATGGCATGGGTCCGCTAAAACTGACAAGATTTAACTTTGTACAATGTTTACATATATTGAAGATGTTAACTACGTCGTAGACTCATTTAATTACCGCCGATATCTTTGTGAACGGAGTTTTAGTCCAAGCGTGCGGAATCAACATTTTTTTACGCTTTATTTTTCCGAACCCTTTCTCAACGTGTCTTATAACAATTTTTAAAATTGTTTTTGTAGCTCTAAAGATTCTATAAAAAAGATTTAAATTCCGCATTCAGTTCTCTTTTAACATGAAATTAATTAAACAGTCTCAGGAGAACGGACGGCTGTCCTTGTTCCTTTAAGGTTGATCTGTATTCTTTATTCTTTTATGATCAGTGCTTTTGCTGTTTTTTATGTAGTAGGGGTACTTTTTAACAACAATCTCAAATTTAAAGATAATTGCGTTTTCATGACCACTTGCTACAGCAAGTCTGAGGATTGCGGAACTTTTATCTCTTGCCGCTATTTTATCCGTTCCGTCTAGGTGTCTGGCTGTTTCTCCGACTAAGGTTGTGTTACACTCTTGATTTGGACACGTGAATTTGTGAATGATGTTACGTTTATGTTATGCGTTAGTTCTGTCCTTTTTGGAAAGTATACAAGGCAAGGTTTTTAACTGTATACCGAATTACTGAATTGCATTGAAGTCAACTTGGTCCCCGCGGATGAGTCTGTTTAATCTTTGCATGTGACCAACACTTTGTTCTCCATGGTAGAGTAGCACAATGGAAACGGTTTCGTTATTTGTTTCAGACTCATTTTGTTGTGCTATGTTTTCTCACGAACGACTTTCATGGTTTTCCGTATTATCAAGTAGGATAACTATTGATGTCCTTGAAAACAGTACTTCAGTAGATGGGTCAACTGAGTTCCTGCACAAGTAATGCGTTTCAGAGTTCCAATGAACGTATAGTACAGGTCGGCGTTAGTTTGTTTCCTATGTGTACACTAGTTTCGAATTTTCCGCTCCTTGCCAGGTGGTCTTGGTGTGTAAGCGTTTCTGTTCTTATTTTAGAAATGAAATGTTGGTTGCTCTCACGATCATATCATCAGACTTTACCAGGGATGCTAGAAGTTTGGCGAAGTATTTAGCTGCTTCATCTTTCTCAGGCCCGTTGTACCAAGTTTTCAATTTCCTTGGTTGGAGTCAAGCATGCAAAATTGCTGACCGGTACCTTTCTTGTAATATGGATAAACACATGTTGGTACAGTTCTTGTTACTACTACTGATCAGCAGTGGATACTGCTCGAAATATCTAGGTAAAGTAAAAACATGCCAGTCCGGTTCATTACCATTTTTGGTAATATGCATGCGTGACGTCATTAAGATAACAACGTATTTTTCCACGTGGATTTTCGCAGTCAAAAAATGGACTGTATATGCTGGAAACTTGTGTTGGGAATACTGTCCAAGTGTGACTAAAACTAGTGCTAGGTGTGGCCGAAAAGAGTTTTGGGGGAATTTGAAATCTTTGAAAGCACAGTTGCTTTCGAGTTAACAATTATTCTCTGAACTTGAGGTGAATAGCGTCGAGGCAAATATTCCTAAAACCGCTATCCATGCGACAGCGAAGAGAATAATTATTTTAACTCCACAACCCAACACTTTAGGTTCATAGAACTACATTATTTTTAAATATGTCAACTTCTTTTAGAAATAATAACAAAGCGTGACAAAGTGCGCGAAAGTAATTTAAGCCTCATTTGCAGACTTTCGGAAACACGTTTGGTCTCTACAAATGCTGTCAGAGGGTTTCAATGGGAATATAACTTTGACGGTTGACGGTTAAAAATTTGCCTTTTTGACGGCTGACGTAAAAAATGGTGTTTTGACGGTTGACGGTTAATTCTATTCTTTGACGGTTAAAATAGTCCAATCAAATATTAATAACTTATTGTTGATTATTAATTTTTATGAAATTACATCGCTAGTTGTTAATGTTGCAACTTGTTGTTGTCTAACTTGTCCATTTCATATATTGCGGTTTAATATTTGACCAGAAAATAAAATGAATCTGCTATTAGCATCTACACTTATTTCAAAAGACGTTGTCGCAGTTCAAAGCAACAAGCCAAGACCGAAATAACTGAAATAATTGCTGGTTTGGTGCTGGCATTATATTTGAATCAGACTCGTTAATTGAGTGCACTCTACTAACAAGCACGTGGAAATGCTTACATTTTGTAATTAGTTAGCCAAACAAGTCTGATTTGAATACATTACCGATTAAAACCAGCATTCATTTCGGTCTTGGCTTGGCGCTTCGACGTTTTTTGAAATAAGTGTATAAAAATCCTTTGTATAACCAAACCCAGGATCGAAAGTTTCGAAATGGGAGTGAAAATACCATCACATGGTATGGAGAGTTAACGGAACAACACACATATCAAGAAATGTCATATAAAAATTGTCATTTACGATTTGCCTGTTGTTGATTCCAAGAGCTCTTGAGCAAAGCTCCCAGTCTTGTTTATTTTTCTTTGTAGCACACAACTTGTATAGCAAAATCAGCCAGGTCTTTTCCCAGAAGGTACTTGAACGTATTCACCAAAAAGAGTCTAAAATTAATCTAAATTGTAAATTTCTCTGAGAGTGAGGTTCGGCAAACTTGCAGCTTTGAATGACATGAAAACAATGAAAATTAAGTCACGCGTTAGTCACAAAACACAGTCACGGTCTTGAAAGAAGTGAAAGTCAAGAACTAAAAACACTGTTTTCGTGGTAAAAAATCAAATCGAAGTCAGTTTTCTATGGTGTGTACTGTAATCGAACAGGAAAATGACGTCAGAAATGATACAAACTTAGCAGTGAAACCACTCGTAGAAAATTGACTTCGAATTGTTAAATATCGTTGTTTAATTTTGCTCTAGCAGCGCGCACTCGATGTTTATTCTTCAAAGCCATTTATTTATCCATTTGCTTTCAAGTTTCACCGAAATTGGTATGTAACATTTAACACTTATTTACTGGGACCGAGGGAAACAGTATGTGCTTTCTTGAGGATCCAGTCAATAAGTGTTTTGTTATGTACCAACAGTCAAAGAACTAAAAGCAAAACGTCGCCACAACGAATGTTTTTATTTAAAATTCACCCAAAACATGTCAACAAACTGACTTTGTCGCACAAAGTTTTTCGGAAAATTTTGCAACTTGTTTGGTGGCATTCCTGATTGATTATCAATCTTTTTCTCGGAATAAATTCTGTATATTCGTCTTAACAGTTTGACAATAAACACGAGTTTTGCCTCGTGCCGAATGAATGAATTTGCAAATGCGTGCTGCCAAAAACGTGCCTTCGAAGCTCAATCAACTTCAGGTTTTGCTATTACTGGTCCACAACATATTGTTGCCCGTTGTCCAGGGAAACATCAAAATTTGTTTGCGTTCACGTGATACTTTCTCGCCCAATCAGAACACGAGAAAAATAGACTTTGACAGCTGGTATGATATAACGATTCATATTATATTAGTACTACGTAATATTCAATCATAGTTGTATATAGCTCTTTGCACTAACATTGACCCTTTCAAAATCATCGAACCTAGAAGCTGAGACCGAAATGACCCCTGGGTACACTAGTAATATATGCATATTCATATGTTTTATCTGTGAATTCGCTACATAATTGTGTTGGAAATACGAATAATTTATCTCGGCCACGGTTTGAAATGTCCACGTCCACGCGCTTCTTTAAATCATCAAGTAAACAATTCCCAGCGTTCCTTTCGGTCTCAGCTTCTATGCTTTGAAGGGGTCAATGTTTGTGCAATTAGCTATATACTTTCCAAACAAGGTTGTCCTTGGATTTGTTGTTGCACACTCCATATTGCGTAGTGCATACCAAGACCGAAATGTATTGTGATTTCAGAATTTTCAGAATTTTCAAGAACACCAACATACAAACTGTCTGCTTTGATTTCAACTGCAAGACCGTTCAATGCATTCAGTATAGCATCTTGCTTCCCAAATACACTTTCAGTAATAATAATAATAAACTTTATTTATACAAGGAGTCACATCATCTGTTTACAAATATATGCTCTTCCTGAGAGCCGTGTCTTGGTACGCACTATGCAATATTCAGTATGCAGCAAAACCAAGGACAACCTTTTTTGAAATAAGTATATTCACAAGAATTAGTATACAGTAAGAGAACCTAGAAAGCTGTAGATTTGCCGGTTTGCTTCATGCAACCGCTCTCTACTGCAGTATATTGTTGTTTACAAATGATTCACTTCTATAGTAGTTAGGTTTAGGATTGCTCATGCTCATGCTTAGTGGAAAGTTGTTGGTTTAGCACAAAAACTAAGTAGTTTGAATGTTTTGTTAACGCTAGTTGTATTAGGTTATTGACCTGGAGCTTCTGCTAGTTTACTTGTTAACTTTCGCGTAAATGCAAACTTTGTATAACAACGTAGGATTAGTAATAATTAGTTATTATTGATTACTTATCATAGTTAGCGCCGTTTCTTGCATGGAAATAAAGTACAGTAATGAAGTCTGATGGTTGTTGTTTACTTGGTGACATACATATTGAGAATAATATATTCTAAGTCCCCACAATACACACAAACAACTAATGAAACATAGATACTCGAAAAAAGATATGCGAGCTCGACAAGTGTGTGGAGAACGGGATCAAGTAGTCGCGCCCCGCGCGCCGTAGGAAACGGGTTGGGGGGGGGGGGGGGGGGGGCCGTCGCGAAGTGCACTTCCACTGTGAAAGATGTGTACCCTGAGAGCAGAGTCTCCCTTTACCTTCTCCGAGAGCACTCGAAAAGCAAGAGAAACACTCGGCTACGCCTTGTGTTCCTATGCTTGCTTTTCTTCTACTCTACATCTTTCAAACATCTTGTTTATATCACAGTACAGAGACTGAATGAATTACTGTCTGCAAAACCAAAATCAATATATCAAAAGATAATAAGGAAATTACCAATAATTTCAATAAGTTTTGTTTTCCACCATCGGTTCCAAATTATCAACTCAGGTTCCACACATGCAATTCTTACAATCTTCCGCATTTTCTCTCTCCAGCCTGTCTTCGTGTTACAAGTCGAAAAGGTGGCATTCATCTAGCCTTCGTGGATTCCTTCGGGGCCGATTTTTGCCGGTGCGCTTAAGCTTAGATAGATAGATTCAACAACGAATTCAACGAACCTCGGTCAAGGTATTCGTGGGTAATCAAACTTGAAAACTGCTGGGTCTAAATGGAGAGGAACTGTTTTTTTGGTTTGAGATTTTGGGAAGAATGTAGGTGCGAGTGACGTTTCGCTAAAAGCGCGCGCTCTGACGTAATCATCGCTCAAAAGTTATTTTTTCGATCAGATTTTCTGTGTTTTTCCTCCAAAAAATCCTCACTTTCTCTTACTTTCGTAATCAATATTACCTAAAAAGGTAGCTTAAGTTTTTATTTTTCAATTAATAATTAAATGACAAATTTGGCCGAAAAACTTCAAATTTCGCACGGTGATTTTGAGCCGTCAATACCAAAAAATATTGACGTCTCAAAATAAAAGAAAGTACGTAATTAGGGAATCGCGATACGTGCACGATACAAAATATAGTGTAAGAGAGCTCCGCCTATATTTTAGACTATTATAGTTTTGGGGCGATCATGAGAAGTTTTACAAATAGGTTTTTCCTTCTCTGTTTCAAGAATAGACTAAACTCCTCAAATTAAAATAATAAGCGCTTGACATTTCTTTACAAAGATAAAGTAGTTTAATGGCATCACGGTTAGTTTATCTTATGAGAATAATTTAAAAACTATCAAACTGCTAGGCTTTAATCATCTCAAGACCCTAGCCGAAGAAATAACCTATACGGTTCAACATCAGCAAGAATAGAGTAGAAAGATTAAAATCTACCAAAAAATTCCAAATGAACTGCTCCTTACTCTCCAAGTGTGTTTTTCAGACAAAACTTCGAAGAATGAGATTGTTTGAATTTCGGCCAGACGGAGAGAAAAATATTTAGTGACCCCTAACAACGAATAGGTTTAATTCCGAGGACAAAGAATTTGGCCTTACTAATGAACTCAAATGATAAATAGGTTAACAAAGTTGAGACTAAAATAGCTATATGAGTAAACATCTTTATTGATTGCCTTTAAGACACATATAACAACGCTTTTGAACTGTGTACGCCCTCGAGTTGGGAAAAAAAGATAACAAAAGCGATAAAACAGTGAATTGTAGCTGAGTGCCATGAATGTCTTCAAGCAAATGCATTGATATCAAAGGGACTTAATCTAAGATATTGTCATTCACTGTAAATTTCACAGGGAAAATATTCGGCAAGAATACCAAGCAAAACGCAATTGATTTATATTTTGTTTATCAAACTTTCAGAAAAATTGATACCTTGTTATACCTTTCTTCGAGTGATTTGTTTGTTAAGGCCAAAAATGAACAATTTTATCAAATGTTGCTACGTCCATGGGAATAGATGTTTCACTTTTGCTATTGGACTATCTCTCAGATGTTTTGTATGGATGTTAAGTGGAATGTTTTCTCTTAACGTATAAAAACCGCGAAGTGTTTACTTGCCTGTTCACTGCACAGTTATCGACCAAATCCAAATTCCTTTTGAGCTCTAAAAAGATGCCGTTGACAAATGCAACTAACTCGTCTACTGATTCACCACAAAGCTGTTACTTGTTGGATGAATCCCAGGCAGTTATGATTGCTAAAGTCATAGGTTACTTGGCCATCTTGATTTTGTCCGGGTTTGGTAACATCTTTGTCGTAGTACAGGTTATAAGAACCAAACGCCCTCGACTAGGCATGGACATTTTCATTTTAAACATGGCTTTTTCGGATCTCTCTGTACCATTTCTCATTGCTCCAAAAACACTCTACGAGATTATATCGCAAACCGAAGGACTGTGGCAACTTAGAGGGACTTTAGGGAATGTGCTCTGTAAAATTTGTAACTTTGTCACAGATATATCACCTATTGTCTCCACCTTGACTCTCTGCTGCATCACCTTGGAACGATTTCTGGCGGTAGTCCATCCCAATAATTCACTTGTCAAGAAAGCTAAGGTCCACTACTTTATGTGCTTCATGACGTGGGTGATATCCATGGGATTCTGTGGCATCTACTTTCATTCTTTTAGAATAACCGAATACGGTGGCAACAGGATTGATTGTGAAATCCATTTTGAGGATTACAAAGTGCATAATGCCTACGCTGTGTCTGCCTACATACTTTTTGTTGTCATCCCATTCTTCATGATGGCATGCATGTATACCTACATGTTTATTGTCATGTGGAACTCTTACTTGAGGATGAAGACTTCGTTGTCAATAAATGCTCAGCGTCGCCGAATCGTTAAAATGTGGACAATCTTCAAACTGTCAGCTGCTGTCGTCGTCGGGTTTGCTCTCTGCTGGGGCCCAATGAACATTGCCGTTTTCCTTTTGACCTTTTCCTGGGGCTGGGATTTTACTGGTACCTGTTCATTCAAAAGCTACTGGTTCATAGCATATTTCATCTCAACGTCTAACGCGGCTATCAACCCATGGATCTACCTGCTATTTGTTGAACGATTCAAAAAAGAACTGCACCTCTCCTTCAAAAAGTCGATAGCTTTACTGAATATGATTTCAGCCACGGCCAATCGAACCATCGATCTCAGCTCCCACTGAACAAACTGAGAATGCCATGAACTGTGTAAAGGTATAACTGAGAATACCATGAACTGACTGATAATGCCAGGAACTGTATAGAGGCATGGCTACTGAGAATGCCATGAACTGTGTAAAGGCATAACTGAGAATACCATGAACTGACTGATAATGCCAGGAACTGTATAGAGGCATGACTACTGAGAATGCCATGAACTGTGTAAAGGTATAACTGAGAATAATACCATGAACTGACTGATAATGCCAGGAACTGTATAGAGGCATGGCTACTGAGAATGCCATGAACTGTGTAAAGGTATAACTGAGAACTCCATGAACTGACTGATAATGCCAGGAACTGTATAGAGGCATGACTACTGAGAATGCCATGAACTGTGTAAAGGTATAACTGAGAATACCATGAACTGACTGATAATGCCAGGAACTGTATAGAGGCATGACTACTGAGAATGCCATGAACTGTGTAAAGGTATAACTGAGAATACCATGAACTGACTAATAATGCCAGGAACTGTATAGAGGCATGACTACTGAGAATGCCATGAACTGTATAAAGGTATAACTGAGAATACCATGAACTGACTGATAATGCCAGGAACTGTATAGAGGCATGGCTACTGAGAATGCCATGAACTGTGTAAAGGTATAACTGAGAATACCATGAACTGACTGATAATGCCAGGAACTGTATAGAGGCATAGCTACTGAGAATGCCATGGACTGTGGGATTGCGGACTGAAACTGACAGTCTGATATCTATAGGTAAAGCGATGCAAAACACCTAAATAAGACTGTTTTCTTTGATGTTTAAATAACATAGCGTCTGCCATGAGTGTTTCAGAGAGAGTTATAGTTGATAGGGCTGGATTAGGTCACAACTACCAATGTCACGCACTAGTACATGTAGCTTTTGGCTTCATTGGTTTCATCCAAAAGAAGTCGAGGAAACCTTACGAGCTATTATATGACCTTATTTGATAAAAAAGAAAGAAAATAGAGAGAAAGAAAAATAGAAAGGAAGGAAGGAAGGAAGGAAAGAAAGAAAGAAAGAAAAAAAGAAAGAAAGAAAGGAAGGAAGAAAGAAAGAAAGAAAGAAAGAAAGAAAGAAAGAAAGAAAGGAAGAAAGAAAGAAAGAAAGAAAGAAAGAAGGAAGGAAGGAAAGAAAGAAAGAAGGAAAGAAAGAAAGAAGGAAAGAAAGAAAGAAAGAAAGAAGGAAAGAAAGAAGGAAAGAAAAGAAAGAAGAGAAAAAGGAAAGAAAGAAGGAAAGAAAGAAGGGAAGAAAGAAGGAAAGAAAGAAGGAAAGGAAAGGAAGGGACAAGAGAAGGAAAGAAAGAAAGCACAAGAAAGAAAGAAAGAAAGAAAGAAAGAAAGAAAGAAAGAAAGAAAGAAAGAAAGAAAGAAAGAAAGAAAGAAAGAAAGAAAGAAAAAACACTGTTTCCACAACATATAATATTGATCTTTGTACACCGGCCTGAATAATTAATTCTTGTAATTGTTTTTAATTAATGTATCGATAGTACCATATTTATGCACTAAGTGAATATATATTACAGCTGTTTTTCAAAACCTTTGAGCCCACTAAATATATATTGGGTGCATTATGCCAATTGTAACGAAACTTGTAAACCTAGCAAACACAATAGACAATTGTCTAACAAGATTTCTGCCAATTTTGCAAAGATTAAACCCCTTATTTGGGGATTAAAAATATATATCCATAATACACAAGGTATATTTTGTGTGTGTGTGTTGATTAACTTAATTCAACTCAATTAAAAAGTTAACACAAATATGTAAGATTGAGTTATAGAATTATTAATTGTTGATTTCATTTCTATTTGTGCGTGTGTATGTTGTTGTTGCTTTTTTTTTTGGGTGGGGGGGTGGGGGTGGCGCCAAGGAACCCATATTTACTGATCATTTAAGGGGCCCATGCAACTCTCAATTCAGTGAAGACAATGTTGAAAAACCTCACCATTTTATCTACATTGGCTATTTTTTAAGAGAAAAGTACCCTTCCATATCAATAGACAATCAAATGTTTTTTCCGTCACCTTGCAGGGGGTGCAACAACACTGGGGCGCGGGCGTGCGCACGCTGTTTTTGCTTGTGTCGATCGGCAATCAAAAAGTCCAAACTGGAAAACAATTTTTAATGTAAAGAATAGTTAGTTTTTATCTACGTTTATGTCGAAATAATCAGAAAAAAAAATCGGTTCGACGACTTTTTGGGTTGGGCGGCAAGCTCAATCAAAAACTCGCACTTCCAGGCTTGACGTTAAACCTATAGTTGGCGAGCATTTGGTGCTAGCGCCCGAGGTTAAGATTCTTATGAAATTTTGCCAAGAATAGATATAAGAGTCTAAAGGCAGAAGTGAAGTGGCAATTCTTCTGCTGGCGCTCACACTCACTACGTCTACATGAAATATTTTACATACATCACTCAACTCACATGTTGATTTTTGCTGAGTGAGGAAAAACCGGAGAACCCTGAGAAAAAGCCCTCGTGGCATGAGTTGGCATGGTAGAGAACAACACATCAAACAAACTCAGTTTATATATGTCCGAGCCGGGAGTGGAACCCGGACCACAGCGGTGAAAAGCCGGTGCTCTCACCACCCGGCCAATCATGCCATGTACCTGCAACTTGATGAGATCAGATCACATGATATCACTGTGAGCAACTCAAAAACTGTGCAACGGTATAGCAGTATAGGTTGTACTATGTGAAACCTAACCAATAAAAAATTGGGTCATTTTTATCACAGCTCGCTATTGCAGACTCTTGCTATTACGGACACCAAATTCCGGACGTCCTGAGGGTGTCCACTATAACGAGAGTTTCTTTGGGTTAAACATCTTTATTAGGACGTGGCAGCTTTTGTTCCAAAGTCGGCCATGGTTTTATTTAATACTTGTTTTGTGGTAACCATGGCCATGGACTGGGCCGAGTAATGGAGGAGTGAAGACGTGGGTGAATGTGCTCTTCGAAGATTTAAGTGAATGGCCCTTCTATTACCAAATAAATTGTCCAAAAGAAAATCTAGATCAACTACATCATCAACATCATCAGAGACAAGCTTTTCTTCGTCCCCGGAACAAAAGAAGTCGAAAAACGCCGAAGAAGAAGTTTTAGAAGAACAGGATGAAATAATGACAGCATTCAACATGGCCGAAGGCCTGAACACCAAGTTGGAAGAAATCCCGGCTGTCGAAAGTAGCAAATTTAGATCTAATTGCCGAGTCGGTAAAAAAAGATTGAAACCACCCTCTTTAAATTAGAAGAACGAACATCTGCTTTAGAAGAGTTCCAAGTATACGCGGCCAGGCAGATTGATGATTTGAAAGAAAATGCAAACTTCATGGAACAAGAGCATAATGACACAAAAGCCGCTCTTGAGTGGAAAAAGCAAATGACTCCATAAAGGCGATGTCAGGAAAACAACAAGAAATGGAAATTAAAATCCAAAAATACGAAGAAGAAATTGATAAGTTAAAGTCCAAGGACTTATATCTAGAGGCATATTCAAGGAGGGAAAACATTATAATTCGAAATTCAATTTAATCTAATTTAAGAATAACACCTATTAATTTATTATTATAATTATTTATTTCCATATTTTTTCAAGCTGTGAACTATAGACAGTCTGACCACATCCATGTAATGTGAAACCTTTATGGATTAAAGTTGTAGATGTAGAATATCAAGGAAGACCCCGGCGAAAATACAGAGCAAAAATTAAGAAAGTTTCTGGAAGAAGAATTGGGATACGAAAGCTATGACTCAGTAGAAATCCAAAGGATTCATCGAAACCCAAGTAGGGACAAATCGAGACCAAGGCCTATAATAGCACGCTTCCTGAGATACAAGGACTGCGAAGATATCCTTTATTTGGGGAAAAATCTGAAAGTCATCAATTATAGCATGTTTACAGATTTGCCTAGTGAAATAGTGGAAAGAAGAAAACCTCAGATGGCTACGCTCAAAAAAGCCAAAGCTAATAACATCCCTGTACCTGTTTTTTCTTTGGGTTAAACATCTTTATTAGGACGTGGCAGCTTTTGTTCCAAAGTCGGCCATGGTTTCATTTAATACTTGTTTTGTGGTAACCATGGCCATAAATTAATTCCGGTTTTTTTTTTCTTTTTCTTTTTGAACTAATTAAACTACTTAATGTGCATTTTCGAAATTTGGCAATAAGAACGTCATTTCCCATACAATCTATTTCTAATGTACAAAAATGCACATATTAAAAGCGTCATATCTCTAAATCGGAATTATCTCTAATCTCTAAAATCAGTGCTTAGTTGACTCTCAAGCTGTTTTGCGCGCACTATCAATATACGCACGCACTATCAATATACGCACGCACTATCAATATAAGCGCGCGCTTTTTATTTTGTTTTAGGTGGTGCATTGTAACCTTTAAGTTATCATTTTACGTAGTCATTGTTGTTGTTTTGTTGCTGCACATGTTTGGATCTGAGCACTTTGTAACATAGTTTTTACCTGACAATGGGTCTGGAACCCGAATTCTCGTAAGAAACCGAAACTCGAAAGAAAAAATTAAAGTCGACCGCTGGCTACAGATACTCAGTGCTCACTTTTAGACGCGTTAAATTTTTTCTCACAACGTCCACCCCCTCTCCCTTCTACGACGTCACTTATATTAGCAATACTACGTCACAATTTTTTGTTTGTTTCGCTAATTTTAGCTTTAGACGAGAGAAGAAGAAAAGCATGACAGTATTCCCCGACCCTACCTCCCTACGTCATTTGGGTACTTGTTCTATGTTTATAAAGTTGATCCAAATGGCAGGTTTGGTTCATAATGGTTATCAAAACAACTTCTCGTATAAACGAATTACGATCGTTTTGCTTGTCAAATAAACTAAAACAACAGGTCGTTCTCATTCACAAATTCACTATTCTCGATCTTTATGGATCGTAATCTTTTTAACTCTAAAAGGTAATGGATCGACTTTGAAGACTGAAAATATTAGAGGATAACGGTTGTTGTAGTCACACTTCTCTAGAAGGGCAGAACCCTGCAGGTGATTATCAAACGGTAGGTGGTTTTGAACAAATATTATCATTTACAAAATCCACCTCGATCTTTAAACTAATTATATTGTAGGATAATACAGAGGAAATATTTGTCTTCAGAGCAATCAATGAAACAGTCAGATTACACCCTCGATGGGCTCAAGCCAAAACCCTGCGATAACGACCTTGTAATTACGTAGAATGCTAAATTGATCGCTTTTCTCGAAATCTAATGAGAGTGCCGCATTTTAGACTTGTCTTGTACATTAAAAACGGAAAGAAATCGAAATAGGAAGTGGAACTTCGTTACATACTGATTTACTGGTTGCCTTTCCATTCAGTCTCAGCAGCGTTTTCACTGTTCACTCATATAACTATAGCTGTTATAGTAGTTATCGTATGAGTGTGGAACGAATACCACAGTGCTTTGAGCCGTGGATGTTGTCTGTAAAAACAGTTTTCACAGTCAAACGTAAAGTGCTCTGGGTTTTAGCTTGGTTGAGAAATTCTGCAGGGTTTTCAAAGGACTTAGAAAAAAGTCTGGACACTCAGCCAAACATGGATCACAATTTCTTAGAATTTAAAGTTTGACATTTTTTTGGCAACACTTTCAGCTTGTTTCTTAGACCGTCGTAGGCCCGAGTCAAACGTCAAACTAGTTCTCATGAACCGAACGCAATCGACACACGTACTTGATCAACATGAGCACAAGAACAATTTGGCTTACCACATGGTTGGTGATGGTCGGTAGAGTTTCTGGAATTTCAGGTAGGTCCTCTTTATACTTTTTGTATTACTACCATAGCCTGCATATGGAAAGGAGATATCCTCAATGACCACGACGACTGGTTCTGATACTGAAGAGGCATGACTGCAGCTAGTCTAGTAAACTTTGAATACGACAATTTATTGTGAAAAGAATTCCCCGAAGAATAAACAACGCTATCTCTTTCTTTTAATCAAATTGACTGTTTATAAATAATAATATAGTTTTAAGTATATGTTTGTGCGTAGGGATCATTTGATTCATAAGATAGACGTCTCATCTACCGCGCTGTTTTTTCAGATATTTAATCCGAGCTAAATATACAGTAAAAACCCGCATATAAGAACCATTGGATTAAGAACCACTAGGCTAAAATTTGCTTTTTAAGCATCTGTTAAATAAGAACCACTTTAGCCTAAGGAATTAGACAGGTTTCAACATTGATTTGGATTTTGTTATTTTTTGTTTGTTTGACCAAATTTTTTTTTGAATGACCAAATTTTTACAAGATAAATGCTTTACAAATGTTTTAGTGATGTATATACAATACAATATGTTGTTATTTGTACTCAAAAATAATAAGCAAATAATTTTTTTATACATATACAATACAAACATATAAATATACATATTGTTTTTGCCTTGTATATAAGAACCAGTTAAGAACCACCTTAGCCTAAATTCTCACTAAATACCAATTACATAAGAACCACTTTAGCCTAACCTCGAAAAACAGTGGTTCTTATATGCGGGTTTTTACTGTATTTAATCCATCATCAGGGAAAGATGTTTCGGGTCTGGAACTCGAAAGCTTGGTTAAAATATCTGAAAAAACAGCGTAGGTGAGACGTCTATCTTATGAATCAAATAATATTATACATGAAAACATTTCTCAGTTCTGATTGGCTGAGAGCAGCGATGTTAATCACTAACACGGCAGGAAAAACGTAGTTGCTCTGCTGTACAAATTAATAGTACCAAACAAAAATCAAAGAATATCCGTACGTTAAAAGTATTTTCTGGCTCGCTATCACTCGTACTTTTGGCGGGATTTAATTTTGTACCTCAAACGGCGCGCGTTGCCAAATTTCCCGCCATTCAAACAAAAGCTATTGTTTGAAATGAAGTGAATCTTTTACTAATTTATTGCAGTACGTAAACTGGAGTTATCTGTTTATTACCTCAATAGATTAAAAAGAAATACTTTTTCCTATTTGGGAGCCCAAAGTTGTCAAGTGAAGAAGCCTAGATTATATCTTTACACAGAAAAAGAGCTCAAAACTACTTTTTGGTACGATTATTACATACTCAGACGCCATTTGCTAAACTCGTCAGCTGTCAAAATTTCCCTGAAAAATTCACTGTATAAAAGGAACAGATTCAGTTTTTCTCTTGAAAAATCCAAGCTGGTATTTGAAAACCTGGAAATACTAGTACAGTTTCATTCATACTCATTTGGACAGAAGAGAAAAGATAAATACAGATTTTGCTGACTAAATTTGACTTCACGAGAAATCGTACTACGTGGAAGGATCACTGGTTGGACTCGTCGAAACAGTAAATTTTTAACATTTTCAGCACTACATTTTTGATTTGATAAACATTCCTCGGGAAAAAAACATTTTTGGTCCTTAGTAATGAGAAAATTTAGAGTTTCTTAAACTGGAAAACTGTAGTTGATCGATGTCAGTTGTTTTCAGCCCTTCGCCGATTGATCGAGTTGTGAGTTTGTCGAGTTCAGACCGGCAGAAATATTTTCATATGTTTAATATTAACAAGTAATCATACGATTTCTGGTTTAATTTGGAATTAATTTACACTCGTGTGTTTTTCAAAGTTCTCAAATGGCACTCGCCCTACGAACTTGTGCAATTTCGATAATCTTTGAAAAACACACTCGTGCAAAATATATTTCTATAAAGTGAACTTGAAACCGTATGATTATCTTTACTAATTGGCTGAACCTCTTTCTCTAAGCAAATGTAGAATACGACAGTTTGGGATGCTGGAAGCTTAACCTACAGTACAAAACCAATGCAATACCTAGTGTAAAAGATGATTCACTTATAAACAAATATATGACCGACGACCCTCGTAGGACCGTTGGAAGATGCGCTAGGATTGCAAAGCACCACGGGTTTTCATATTTCGGAGTCCACGACCATAAACAGTGTATCAGTGGAGCCCATGCCGGTTTAACGTATTCAAAATATGGCCCATCTCTCCGCTGTCGAAATGGAACGGGAGGTCCTGGGGCAATGGATGTATACAGTTTTGAAGGTATGGAATCTTTAAGCACGTTAATTGCGTTATGAATGTGTAAGTAAGAGGTCGAGTTATTCAAGGTAATAGGCTTGCGCATTCGTGCCCATCACCTCTGCGCATGTTTTGCGTGCGCGCGCTTAAACCGAAAAGGTTACCAATTCATGCCGGTTACGCTGACGCCAATTGACTATACAAAAAAATCATATATACATTTCATTCACTGCATTCTAGCGTATTCACTGTATTCTAGTGCATTCGCTGTGTTCTACTGTATTCCACTGTATTCCACTGTATTCACGGTATTCTAGTGTATTCAATTCTTGTGTTCTAAATATTTCAACATGGCGTGACGTAGCAATATTCCGGCACAGGCTTATAACAGAAAATCTGGCACTTATACAAATTGAACTTATTTCGGTGTGTTTTAACTAAAGCTATAGAAAATATGAAAAGAGAAAAAATCGTCGATAGGGTTTTGAGAAAATCGTGAAAATCACCAAAATCGACGTCCAATTCGCGCGTATGCCCGACTGTGTTTCAACTTTGATATGTCAAAACTTAGCTTTCTCTACAAATACGTGAAGGTGCATTGTTTTTCATGATACTCCGTTTACTTGAGTATGTCTGGAAAGCTTTCCATATTACAAACACTTGCAGTCAACTAGAAGTCAAATTTTGAAACCTGTTTTCGTTCAAAATGGCTGGAGAGTTCCGTTTTCGAGCTATCGCCAAAGCACCTTGACCCTCCATTTTCTTTATTGTTTTGTTGTTCCCAACTCAAAAACAACCAATGTGCAAATTTATAGAAAAAGTAAGGATCAGATAATTAACACGATCAGTATTCATTCTCTAACCAATCTAGAATTAATGTGATCATACTCACAAGGAATTTGTGGCTTGTTTTCAATGATGAAGCATACTAATGAGCTCTTTACACAAAAGAAATCCAAAGAGTTCTTTAGTATGCTCTATATACTAATTAGTTATAAGACTCACTGGCCGTACTTGTTTTCTTTACTCTTTAAAATATAGAACGTTGAAATAACGAGCCCCGATTGGGCGAGTGAGTGTGATCATATTCTAATTCGTCGATAAAATCTTGCGCGAGCCCATTACCTTAACTGACTTACAGAAAATAGTCCTAACGATCTGATCATTAATTGTTATTGAATTCCCACTATTATATGAAATTGCACACAATAGGCCATATGCACTAACAGGTCACGTGACCCTATCTCCCCTAAATCAAGCAGCCCCATCAAACTGAACTCCAAAAAATGAAAGAGCACCTCGACACTAGTAAAATAAAAGTGCAAAGTTTCAGTTTTCAAGATGAATATAAGAGAAAAATGACAGTAAATTTAAGATTGGATATTTTCTTAAGATTCGTTCAGAAAGCGCGTTGTTTGGCAAACGCGTTTTTCCAAATGAATCTTAAGAAAATCTCCAATCTTAAATATGCTGTCATTTGTCCTGTATTACATCTTATGAGCTGAAACTTTGCATTTTTACTAATATCGGGGTGCTCTTTCTATTTTTGGCGTTCATTTTGACGGCGCTACTTGATTTAGGGGAGATAGGGTCACGTGACCTGTTATTTAGTGCATATGGCCTATTGCTTTACAATTCTATTCACGGTAAAGTTAAAACAATTTTCGTATGACTGTGAAAACGACACGTCACGGTCACGGCACGACACGGTTATGTCAGGAATTTTGAATGCTTTTATAGACAAGGGTACTGACACGGTCACGGTACGGCGCGGTCCGTTTCACACTCATACGAAAACTGCTCTAGCAAACTTTATTATAACAGACGACAAACAAAGTTTAATTTTATTGGTAAGATTCTATCAGTTAGCACAGTAATATAGAGGGTAAAGGTGGGTATAGGTATATGAAGATGGTCTCAAGATCGAATTCTATAGCCGTTCCTCAAAAGAATTCTATGCTTAGCGCGTGAAAACAATTCTGCGCGACTCCGCCTAGTGATATCAAGCAATTTTCTCAGTGTTTGTCCCATAACTAATAGTTGTGTACTTTAGGCTCAAATTTCCTGGATGATAGCCAAGAACGTTTCAGTTACTCAATCAATGCTGACGACCAAGTCCTGCCCAGTGAGGATCGTTCCTTCATATACCTAAGACCTCAAGCCGTAAGGACACAGACGGGTGTTACGAGAAACTCGCTTCTTCCTGGAGCACTAACAAATACGTTGTTTATCAACGGGCAAGTTAATCCTGTTAGCATTGATCCCTTGTTTCACGAAGTGGATGAGTTTAAATATGGAGGTGAGTTAGTTTTACTGGTGTATGTATACAGAAGACTTAAGAGAATTTGTAACAGTCATCGCGTCACGTATCCGTGCAATTTTAATGACCTTGGGGGAGGAGCTTCGTTACTACATAAACGCGCAGATTGCGCAGACATCAATACCGGTTTTGTTCACTTCAGTAGTATTATGGTCTCTTGTCGAAATTCTTGTTAACCTTGCCATGACGTTTTCACGGTGATACAAATACTAATTTATTATACAATTCTACAAAACAAAACAAAAACAAATAGAAAAAAACCCGCGCATAATATACACAAGAACGCATAAAATATGAGACCACATCATATTGAATTAATAACATTTGATTGAAAGTTTTCGTTGTCAGTCATGTCACGTTCTTATCAACATTTTAAGGGAAGCAAGGGTGGCCGAGCGATGAGAGCGCCGGTAGTTCGATTCCCGGACGGAGCATCACATGTGGCTTGAGTTTCTTGTTCGTTCTCTCCCTTGCTTCGAGGGTTTTTTCTCCGGGTTCTCCGGTTTTTCCTCCCTCAGTAAAAACGAACTAGTTTCAATCTAAGCTGTGCTCCGTGATCAGACATGGGTTATATGGTGGCTGCTACGCGCGTGTGTGTGTATGTAAATTGTATGTAAATGTGTAACGCTGTTCGTAATGAAAGCGCCCTTGTATACCTTCGACTCGATCACGTTGAGCTGCGCCCTTCGTAATTCAGCACTTGTGCTGCAAGGAAGGGTGATGAGCTACCCCAAATTGATTTATTGATTTGATTGATTGATTGATTGATTGACTGATTGATCTATTTATCTGTTTATTTAATTTAAACTTGAAAAAATGCGATTAAATGGCAATGGTTTTAGATATTTACGGAATTGTATAAGGCTTGCTAAAATACAGCGTAACTCGTATAATACACAGCCGTATTAGCTGGCTAGTCGACTGGTAGCCTATATTTTAATATTGTTATTTGTCACGTCAGATTACATCCGTGTTCCCTTGGGAACGAACCTCCTCGTCAATCCAGGCTTTGAGCAACCCTTACAAAGCAGTCCATTGATGGGCTGGAGCTGTCAAGGCGAAACTGACGACCCAAGGGGAGGGGCTTTGTCCCAGTACTCGAACGATCACCATGACGGAAAATACAGTGGTATTTGTTACGCTAGACTGGCTGAATGGGCTGGTCCTGGCCAGTATATTGGTAAGAATATTTACTTCAAGAGCATATGACATATCAAAATCTTAATTTTAATTTTAAAAAGATGGAACCCTGTGGGTAAGCAGCACAGACCCGGTCGTCATCCCATGATTGCTAAGAGAAGGTGATGAAATGTTACTACAAGAATTGAACGTCTGTAGTGGCATAGAGTTGTTGCAGAAAGCATGTTTGCTTGGTACTGCAAGGTTGATAAGGAAGGTTTTTGAGACCTAAGGCTACTGGGTGCAGCTTGCTCTCAGAGACATATCACCGGTATTCCATCAAACCGTGATAACACGAAATAATAATAATAATAATAATAATAATAATAATAATGATGATGATGATGATGATGATGATAATAATGATAATAAACAAGCTAATTTCCATGAAAGCTGTGCTAGCTAACAACTAAGAACCCCCCACCCCACCCCCGGCCGGCCTAGTCACTAATAGATAGCCCCCCACCCCAAACACTGACCCACCTCCACTAACATTCGTGAAGCAAAATATCACATTTCCTTATTATCGTTTGGTTTGTTATTATTTGTACCAGTTGTTCGTACAAAATTATAATAATAATAATAATAATGTTTAAGATTTATATACAGCAAACATCTATATGTATATAATCAAATGCGGGTGAAATGAACTGAAGTGAAATAAAGTATAATAACAACATAAAATAGCTATAAGAATATCCCAACCGGCGAGGAGGCGAACCAGTTGGCTATATTACAAGCATGGCCGAGAAACTGAATTTGAACTAATCGAAATCGGAACAAACTCAGTCTCAGCTAGTGGCCAGAGCGGGAATCGAACCTGGGACCGCCAGATTGCGAGACCAACGCTCTGACCACTCGGCCATGCTGCCTCTTTCACTGACTAACTTGTTTATTTATTGTCAAGGTAGGAAAGTCAAACCCTTAGGTGTATATTCGTTTGTCGGATGGACAAAACTTCTTGATGTTCAACACACAAACGACATCCACACTTTAGAACTTTGGTTACGGTTTAAAAAACGAGACGAAAAAATGGAAATGAAAATGAGACTCGCCAGACGGGATCTACTTTCTGCAGGTAATTCACTTTAACCCTTTCCCTACGGCCAAAATCAGGCAAAAATGCTTGTATTTTTGAGGCCTAGTGAAAACCTCCCCTAGTTCTTTTGAGTTTTGGAGTTCCTGTGAAAATCACTGCTGTGCACGATTGCTGGGGGCTCATAGTTTTGATTGACAACAAGAATTCGTTAGCAAGACGTCAAGATCGTTCAGGATGGCGCCATTTTCCTTGGAATTTCATGTAAATATTGAGCTTTTTAGAGTCATTTCTTGATCTATGAAGAAGTTGGAGGGCATCATTAAGCCCTGTGACAGCCTAAGTCGCACTGTCTCGACAAACTGAGTTCAGTACTTGGATAATCCACGAAGAAATGCGAGAAAAGTTCGCTATTTCAAGAAAGGGAATTTTTCGAAATGATTATCCTGAAGAGCTTCATAGATAAAGACGATGGTACCCTAACAAGGCAAGACTCAAATATTTCACGTCCTACAGATGTCAGGAAAGTGATATTTGGCCTGTAGGGTCCGATGACTCTAGACTTATATAAAAAAGCTCAATTCTTAGGAAAGGGGTGAAGTGCTGTCGCTGGCAGCTGGATTCCCATCATGCTTTGCGGTGGTGGTCTTTGAAAAAATGGCATTCGTGTGCAAAATGCTTGTCCCTGTGCCCGGTGTTCGACTGATGAGAAAATAACTTAGCTGGATGACAAGTACTAGGACTGAACTTTACGCTAAAAGTGTAATTTGGATACTAAATAACGATTTCAAAGAAAACTAACGGGGTAAAAAGTGCTATTATTTTGAGAAGCCTGTATTTGGATTTTATTGGTTTTGTGAACTGGAAGAAGCCACGAGTCTCAAAGTCTCTATCTAGTTGCCCAAGTTTTGCTACCATTCGACTTTTGAATGACTGCAGTCTTCACTATATGATAATCATCTCACTAATTTTAAGAACAACAAAGCTACAATTTTATAACTCCATCGTTCCTGGAGGAACGATTTTCTAAGAGGCAGTAGGGAAAGAGTTAAGGTGTTAATAGTCGTCCACTGTTTGAACATTGTAAGCTGACTTCTAAAACTCATTTATAAGCAAAGTCAAATCTGACAATTGAGAAGTTCTATAATTTGTAATGGAAAATACAAAGAAAGAACACGAAAAGTTTAAATCTATCATTTCTTTTTTCTTTATTGCTAACTCTTTCAAGACGGTGGATGGGTAAGATGGAAAACCGCCTTCAAAATGCCGTGGTCTCCCAAAGGCTTTCTTTACGTCTTTATGTTCTTCAAGGGTCCGCATAAGTCGGTAGACATTATGGCTGATGATATGAACTTGATAGAAATGTATCAAGACCCGAACTGGAAACAAAAGACAGATATCCTCATTGATAGATACAGAAAAAGAGGAGTCAGAATTAGGTGAGAACAAAAAGCAGTTGCATGCATAGATGCATCTACGAGTACCTCTATATCTTCAGACGTATGGAAGCATTTACGAGAATTAGAGGGAGGGGCCGGGTCCTCGAGTCAATAATCAGTATTGTGCTTCATAAAGCATGATAGCCAAGTTTTAAGATTCAAGAATAAAGAAATGAGGTTTGAGTGAGTCAGGCTGAGTTAGCCCATGGTTGAGTTTTTCAACGTGACTTGACTAAACCTGGGCTCTAACCCCCTTTGAGGCCTAACCTAACCTAGACTTCGACCTAACCCCAACCCTGAACCGCAGCCCTAATCCTAAGTTTCCGCGGCAACTAACCCCAACCTCATCTTTCACCAGGTGAGATGGATGATACTGTTGGGGGAGGGGTGGCACTTGTTTATGGTTTAATAATTAGATTGCATGCTCACTGTGACCTTATTACACAAATATTATTGATAAGTTAGCTAATAACAGGAATATTCCCATAGGGTGAACGTACCAGCGAACCTTGTATTACCAGAACATATGAAACTAATGGAAATCAAGGTAAAAATACAAACACTGAAACAGTTCTACCAACGAACCAATCAACGAACGATCGATATCCTTCTTTATTCCATCCAAAGCCTCTCCATCCCAATCAGTCCAACACCATTTTTTGAAATTTGAGACATCTTTCATGAAAAGAACCATGTACACAAACAACAACAGCAACAAAAACAAACAAACAAACAAATAAAACAAACAAACAAACACACAAAGGAACTTTGTTCAACTTCACCTGAATTTATGTAGTATTTGTCTATCTAAGTAACAATATTTCTGGAAGTAATAATTGAATATTTGTGATCATCTGGGTGGATGTAGCCCTGAGCAGTCCTTATGTAGTATTTACTGGACTTGAAGCAAGTGTAGCTAATTTGGTATAGTCGTGGCCTACCAGTACCAGCTTTGTGCTAAAGGAACTACCGACGCTAAATATGCTTTACCTTTGCTTTTGTATAGATAGAACAAAAGAAACACAAGTTTGGTTTTGGAGCGGCGGTGAACACCGAGAGCTTTCTCCACAATGACAAATACAGAGATTTCTTTGTAAAGAATTTCCAGTGGGCAGTCATGGAGAACGCTATGAAATGGCCCTTAACAGAACCACAGAAAGTAAGAAGTGAAATGAAATAAGGGACTGGATATTTGTCGGGTGATTTGTCGAGCTCTACACAAACGATGAATGAACACCTTGCCTTAGGCCTGGATCGAGTCCTTTAAAAAGTTTAGACAACCATAAAATTGTGATACGTTTCCCTCAGGCCTATTCCGGGCCCTAAAATCGCCCCAAATTGCCCTAAATCGCCTTACGTTTTGAGCATATTTGGAGATAATTTTGCTTAAATCGCCTAAAATCGCCTACGATCGCCCAAAATTACGGCGATTTTAGGGTCGGAGTAGGCCTTTTCCCTCACTCCATGCTTTGTTCAATTACCCATTAGACAGGTTTCCATTTGGCATAAACATAATGATAACAGCAATATAAACGTTACTGTTTTGTTCATTTGTAAATCTGTTTTACAAAATTGTTCTGTTTAAAGGACCATTTTGTGTATGGCCACGTTGAAAAGATGTTGAACATCCTGGAAAAGCACAAGTAAGTAACTAAACAAGCAAACAATATTGAAAAATCTTCGGTTGTAGCAATAACCAACCAGCTTCAATAATAAATCACAGCAATGAGACACGGAAAGCATGCAAGCTTGTTGCTGTATAAATTCTGGAAAGCTGCTACAATTTATTTAGCTTTATCTTCCTGAGGGTCTCAATGGGGTTAACCGTCAACCGCGTCAAACGGCCTAAATTTTAACCGTCAACCGTCAAATGATAGGAAATTTCAACCGTCAAGCGTCAAAAAATGTAACCGTCAAATACACTCTGGAACAATTTTTCCAAGTTATTACTCGTGTCCAGGCCTCTGGCCGCACGATTCGAGGTTTGCAGTTTCTATCAATCCATCAATCTGCAAAAACTGTACCCAGAAGCCTTTGGGAAGTACTCCAGTCTGAACAATAGCCACTGTTGTGTAGATTTATGTTAAATCTCCTTTGGGAATCACTAGTGCACGGAACGAGAAAGTTGCGCTTTTGCCACATTACAATTTGTGTATTAGAATTCAGTAACATTACATTATACAAATAACATTGTGTCAGTATTAATCGATGGAATGAACATTCTTCTGGTTGTGTATCTTTAAACCAAAATGGACTTACTCATTAATTTTGACTCTGATTTCTGTATGCTTTCAGTGTTTAATTTGAAGTTCGATGAGCAGCTGATTTTGTTCCAGGGTTTGATTTTTATACGCTTTGAAATGACTGTGGAAGCTGAATAATATTTGTATTCGGTTATTTAAAATAGGATACTTTGAAAGAGTAAAAATTTATGTACTCTTGAATCTGTATACTACCCGTGCAATCAAGCACGTTCGTATTATTTTTAATAAACACAGGAACCCCACACCAACTTTTCAAAGTCCAAAATAGCTTTTGATTTTGAATGCTGCTCTTTTGCTTTTTACTTTGTTATTTAGGCTTCCAAATATACCACCCTAACTGCATAGCATAAGTATGATTTCATGATACACTGCATCCAAGTAGTAGCTCAATCCCACCTGGGCACGAGTAAACCCTTGGTTCAAGGGTCTAATTTCTTCAAAATGCACATATTTTTTAAAACGTAACATTTTAACTGTTTTTTAAAATACCTTTAACACTTTGACAAATGTCACACAACTCCATATTGTCCAGAACTAATCCTTCAACGGATATCGAATTTCACCTAATATCGACCTAATACAGCAGATTCATTTTATTTTCTGGTCAAATATTAAACCGCAATATATGAAATGGACAAGTTAGACAACAACAAGTTGCAACGGTAACAATTAGCGATGTAATTTCATAAAAGTTAATAATCAACAATAAGTTATTAATATTTGATTGGACTATTTTAACTGTCAAAGAAAAGAATTGACCGTCAAAACACCGATTTTTTACTGTCAGCCGTTAAAAAGGCAAATTTTTAACCGTCAACCGTCAAAGTTAGACCCCATTGAGACTCTCCTTCCTGTGAAGGCAGGGTCGCCACGACAGCTTTCGCCAATTACTGGGGGGCCCTCAGTAGTCTTGTAGGTCACACACACATACAGCGGCAACGTCATGGCTCTCTATTCTCTTCGAGTATTGGAGCGGGTTATTTAGCGTCCCCCAATGCGATGCTGGGGTACGTGAAGCAGTTTTGGAGAGACCGGTAGAGACTATGGTTTACCTTCTTATCCGAGAAGACAAGAAAGTATACCATTTGCAGATGTGATTACAAAGGCATCACCTTAATAAATTAAAGACTCGAGTGTTGGTCCGGCCGGGGAATCGAACCTGACCTTCAACACTGGAGACGGGCGCTCACCCAACTGAGTTAACCGGGTCGGGAGTCGGTGGGTACCCTAAAATCAGACATTACTGCTTCCTTTAGAAACGCAACAATGACTCTGAATTTCATATTGTGCCAACAAATAATGTCAAAATAATGTCAAATATTCATAAAGTTCATCCGTTGATTTATCCAATGGATACTTGTTATTTAATAACCAGTTTCATTTGAAGATGCTCTTATTCAGATTTATTTGTTTTGACTTAATTGTAGCATATCTTTACGTGGACATTGCATTTACTGGGCAGTCGAAGAGCAAATTCCCAAATGGCTGCATAACTTGTCTAAACTACAGTTATTCAACAGAATGAAGCTAAGGATAGACGACTTGCTTGCGAGATACCATGGAAGGTCAGTAGAGAATTTTTCATAAGTTTGATCAATTTAAATGATACGTGAGAAGTTCAAGCAAATAGAGGAGGAGTGATGATCTTCCTCGATAAAGTAAAAAGAATTTTAATAACGCAAAAGATCAAAACCAAACTGGATGTATATAAGGACCGATGAATAAATATATTGGACTAAAAGGCTTAGTGACACTTAGTGTGAAAAACATTTATTGAGGATATTAAAAGAATATATTGCAAAAACGAAAACAAATACGAGCAAATAAATATAAACAGGATCAAACAGACACAAAAACTACACCTAAGCGAGGATGTAATCGCGGTTCGATTAACGTCACCTTTGGGTGACCAGGCATCCTTGTTTCTCTCTCTCTCTCTCTCTCTCTCTCTCTCTCTCTCTCTCTCTCTCTCTCTCTCTCTCTCTCTTGTCTTTTACTGAGCTAAGTTCATACTTTGGACGAGATGGATGAAGTACAGAGAAAGACGCACTTGTTTGCTTGGCCTCGAAGAACTCCAACCTCGTCCCCAGGGCCCTTTCGAATTCCCTTCGCTTGGGGTCAGGCGGGAAAAGGCACTAGCGTTGGCCGGTCAATTCTTTCACTTGATTGGCTAAGCGAAGTTTGTAATTAATGCCAATTTATGGGAAAAGACGCGTCAAAGGTGTTCAACGGCAGACTCGTACCCAGTCGTCACTTATTTTTTTATTCTGCAAAGCAATCCTTCCCTTGATGCAACGCGAGTTCGCTAAATCATTCCCATCAACCACTTCGCGAATAAGAAGAAGCGACTGGGCACGAGTCTGGTTCAACGGCACAAAGTAATCCAATAAGAGAAATGTAGCATAAACAAAGGTCAAATGGCAACTGAACATATCAAGCTTATTCTATTGTTCTGGTTGCCTTAAGGAAAACAATAGATTTTTTCACGCTTCAAGAGCTTTAGGTTCGACACACGTTCGGCGGTCACCCGTCGACTCACCGTATGTTGCTCGTGGTCAGGCAATGAAAACAAAATAATCCCCAGTACTGGTGGCTAAGTAAATTTTGCCTCAGACGCTGGAGACCAATAATCCCCGTCCCCACTGGACTTAGTAAATGTTTGAATCGTCGAAGTTGGCAGCTAAAGAATAAAATCATCAGCAGACTTGTCTAATGGATGTTGCGTCCAGTCACAAAAGTTTTCGGTTTCAACCTTCAACGTGATTTTAGTTTGTTTATTTCAAGACGAATCTGGAGCGCTTGCTTGCCGTGTCAAAGCTTTTTACCACGTTTTGAACTTCTTTCTGAAAATAGTTCATGAAGTTGTGGCTTTAACAATCAATAAGTTTGATTTCATTCACAGATCTAGAACTCAAGGGGCTTGTTTAAAATATCTTGTGATGCCTAGCCTGAGTATCAGGCCCTCTGGGGTGGGGAGGGGGAGGGAAAGGGGAAGGGGACTGGGGAGAGGGGAAAGGGAAAAGGAGGGCCTGACACAAACACATATCAGGAGCTGTGTTCATCGGCCGTATTTTGGCCGAAATCCTGATTGGTCAAGAGAACAATAGGTCGCAAACCGGATGTTAACAGACTTGTTCTGTAAGATCAATCCACCATCTTGAAGTCTTTCTCTCATGATTCGACTTTTAGATTTTAGCTGTAATCATCAATGAGTATTTCTGTAAAAGAAGAAGCTTTTCGAACAGCCCTAGACTTTTTTTCCGGGCATAAATCCCAAGAAAGAACAGATAGAATGTGTCAAAAGTTTGGTCGTTGACCGACAAGACGTACTTGGCGTCCTCCCGACTGGCTACGGGAAAAGCTTCATCTATCAAATTGTGCCCAAGATTTATTCTAACTTGTGGAAAGCGAAGCACAATGAAGATAAAGTGTTCAAAGTTATTGTGGTCAACCCGCTTGAACTGATCTTTGAGGACAGGACGGTACTATCTTTCGCAGTCGGAGTATTTCCGGTTGGTGTCCTAACAGAAGTAACTCTCTTCGTTTTTCTCTCTGGAGTCTTTGCTGTGGTTCTCGAGTTGAGTGCATCTTTTATTTCTTTATAAACTTTGCAGCAGTTGAAGATCTTTCGAGCACACGGCCTACAAAGTTTACCAGTTTGGTCTTGTGTTTTGATCACACTTATTCCGACGGCGAGCAATACATCTGATAATATTATATGTTCACCAAATGAAGAGCAAAATTCTTTGTTTCTTGAGGCAGAACAGAGGTACAGTGGATGCTTTTACTCCATAATTTACTTTTATGTTTACTTTGCAAAGATGGCAAATCAAAAAAAGTCCATCCGAAGTTTACGGCATGTTCGCTACTGGCCTGAGACTACGCGGCTACTTACAATTGTATTAGGTTGCAAGAGCCAGTTTAACCCCTAGGGTTGTTCTCTTGCAACCTCCACAATTTTTTTTTCTTTTTTTTGTAAAATATTATATTATTGTATTAAATGTAGAGTGTGGAAATAAAGAACCTTTGAACCTACATGTCAAAACAACGCGAACCGGAAACGATTTTAATTGGCTGATATTTATTGTCACGCGTCACGAATTCCAAGGGGGCGGAACGGCTCACGATATACGATTGTGTCAGGCCCTCTTTTCCTTTCCTTTCCCTCCCCCTCCCCTCCCCTCCCCTCCCCACCCCAGAGGGCCTGATACTCAGGCTATGTGATGCCGGAAACTCTCTAAACAACAAGTTTGTGATGCCGGAAACTCTAAACAACAAGTTTAGTCAAGCAAATATGTTAAGGCCGGAATTTGTAAAATCTCAGCTTTCTACACTCAGAAACAAAACAAACTTGAATTTATTTACATGGTATTCAAATTGTGAGACGATATAAATTTGGGTTTACAAAATTGAAAAGCCTTTGGAGTGCTGTTTTCAAAGGCGCTATAACTTGATATGTTTTCAGTTAATTCAGGCTTTTATAAGTGATTTGTAAAATGACTATTTCGTGAGTGTCAAGATCATAATAATAATAACTGCTAACAGTTTTGCTTTGTTTTGTTTTGTTTTGCGTCCGGTTGCCGTGCCAACACATGTGATTTCGGAAGCTGGCATCACAAGCTGTTTGACAATTTTGTTACAAACTAGAATAAATCAAAGATTTATTATAATATCTGTATTCAGCATTCCAGGTTGAGACTGATCGCTTGTTCGGCGGAAAATAAACCATATCCCGCACAGAGTTAGAGATAAATCGATAAGTTTACCGGCCAGTGTTTTGGTTGCAATTACAGCAGAATCGATGAAATAACAATCACAATTTAAACTGTGGATGATCTAAAATCTGAGTGAGAAATAACCTTTTCAGTGATCAACTATGTTTGTAAAACTTTTCGAGTAAATAAACATGCGAACAAAAAGTGTGAATTGGTCAGCGAAATGCTACTGACACGAGTCCTCACGAGTGATTCAAAAATTTACTCACTCATCCCCCCTTCAATTCATCTACTGGGCTTTGCATCTTTACTATCCCTCCCACGGGAAATAATTGTCACTTCACGACGACAAACCGATAACGAATTTGCATATTCGGCTGGTGATTAACTCAAAACAAAAGACTTCCAAATAAGGTGATTGTTGGGGACCTTAAGGCAACCATAAGCTTGATATGAATATCTGGCCCTTAACAATTATTGCAGTGCTATAATGACAAACATACTGACTGTATTTGTCTAACTTTAAGATTCGAGCACTGGGATGTTAATAACGAGATGCTTCATGGTCGCTTCTTCGCTGATCGTCTTGGTAAACCAATCAGAGAATGGATGTTTAAAAAAGCAGCTGAACTGGACCCAGATGCAGACATGTTTCTTAATGATTTTGATGTTGTTGAGAATGGTCAACTCACAGAGGTAAACAACTTTTCAACTACCACACCCGGGGGAGGGAATCCATTGTAAAAGGATCTGGTATGCTTGTTGTATCTCTTGGGGGTAAAAATCAGCGATTTGGTATCTTTAGGGTGTTAAAATTGAAGTTTAGAGTTTTAGCATTTCCTGGTCTCTCTTAGGGTATCAAAAAAGCCCATCGCTTATCATCATGTTCTCAAATGCAAGGAATTTGCCCAACAAAAGCGTGTCGACCGTCCAATTTTATGTTCATAATAACAATGTTCATTTGCTTGTTATCACTGGTATCTCTTAGCGGTTAAAAATCGTCTGGCCACGCCCTTCTTAAAAGACTTCTGGTATCTTTTAGGGGTATTTTTGAAAATTTCCGACGAGCATACCCGATCGATCCTTTTACAATGGAGTCCCCCCGGGCTACCACAGTGATAACTTATCATAATAATGTGAACAATTTCATTTCTTTTTCTGTAGTGGCTGAAAATATTCTGCTTAAATTACAGCATTGATAGATATTATATAATTGTTATTTAGAATCTAATACAGTCCATGATAAATTCTATTTAGTTACTAGTAGAAGAAGCTAAAGAACTAATTGACCGTGGAGTCGACATCGATGGTATTGGTGTTCAAGGGCATTTCACAGGACCAGTTGATCCATTTCTTCTCAGGGTAAGTTAGACGCAGCGCGAAAGAGTTTGATCTCACACCGACCCTACCAAGAACGAAACTAATTTTCTCACTGATTGTCTCTGGCTTAGTTTTTTTAAAGTGTACAGACATTTCGTTCCAAGTCAACCAGAGCCGGTTTAAGTCAGAGTCAACCAGTGGTTCTCGGATGCAATTTTTCGCATTTTTAAAGACCCCAAAAACGATTTTAACCCGGGGAGGGGGGGGGGACTCCATTGTAGAAGGATCGCGTACGCTCGTCGTCTCTCTTCGGGGTAAAAATCAGCGATTTGGTATCTTTTAGGGTGTCAAAATTGAAGTTTAATTAGAGTTTTAACATTTCCTGGTATCTTTTAGGGTATCAAAAGAGCCCATCGCTTATTATCTTGTTCTCAAATGGAAGGAATTTGCCCAGCAAAAGCGTGTCGAACGTTCAATTTTATGTTAATCATAACAATGTTCATTAGCTTGTTATCCCTGGTATCTCTAAGGAGATAGAAATCGTCCAGCTACGCCCTTCTTAAAAGACTTCTTGTATCTTTTAGTATATTTTTGTAAATTTCCGACGAGCATAACTGTTCTTTAGGCGTTTCGTCCTGGGCTGAAACTTGTCCCGTGGCGAACATTCTCATAATTGCTTTTGGTCAGTGCGTAGGCTTGAGACCATTCAGCCGACAGCTTTAACTGAATAACAACTAATGTTAAGCCTTCCTTATGTTAAAGCTACACTTAAACGCTATTTCGGAGGTCGGTCGACCAATATGGCTAACAGAGGTCGATGTTCTGGACAAGAACGTGCACCAACGAGCTGAAAGTCTCGAGGCTGTGATGCGTATCGCGTTTAGCCATCCTAATGTCAATGGTATGATGTTATGGGCATTCTGGGAGAAGAACTCCTGGAGAGGACCCGATGCAACTATAGTCAATTCTGATTGGAAGGTAAGGCGCTGGTCAAGGTTTTATTGCATTAAACAACAACCAAATAATGCCGACAAGGACAAAACCAAACACAAATCTTGACTGATCTTGACCGCATTTCTAGTTTTTCGCTGCGAAGCTCAATGACGGCGATTCCCAAAGGCTTCTGGGTACAGTTTTGTAGATTCTCGACGTACTCGATAGATTGATGGAAACTGTAAACCTCGACTCGTGCGGCCAGAGGCATGGACACGAGTAATAACTTAGAAAAATTGTTCCAGAGTGTATTTGACGATTAAATTTTTTGACGGTTGACGGTTAAAATTTAGGCCGTTTGACGGTTGATGTTTAACCCCATTGAGACCCTCATGATATTTTGTTTGTTGGAATGCATCAATTATTTCATTCGGAATTCTGCTGAGGGTGAGCTGACTGGTTGCCAGTGCACATTTGCTATTGTTTGCAAGGGAACTATGAATTGCCGAAAACCCGTGTATTGCTATTTGACGTCTCGAAATCCAGATGAACTTTTGCCCATTGTTCATCCAACATGCCAAGCACTTTATCTTTGCCATGTCCACGGGAATGCTTATAAAGGGAATTTAAAATTTTTGAAACTTTTGCCATTGAATTTAGCTAAATGCAGCTGGTCAGCGATACTTCCAACTGCTCGATAAGTGGACAACAAGAGGTACTGCAAACCCAACTAAAACAGACAAGAACGGTGGTGAAATGAGTTTCTCTGGATTTCTTGGAGAATACGAGGTGACGGTCACTCTTCCAGGTGGTATTACGACAAAGAAGGAATTTACTTTAGATGCTGGGAGAGGTGAATTGAATGTAGAGATAACAGTAGGTAAGCAATGTACTGCAGGTTTGTAAAATATATAATCCCCATTACTTTTTTATCTATTTAGGAAATCATCCCCCAAACTATAAATCAGGGAATACTGGATATACCCAAATTGGATATGCAATTATCCAGACGAAGCACGGAGGGGTGGGAGGGGATGGTGAAACGAATGGTTGGAATGTAGTGGTGTATGTGTTAGACTGTTGTACGTACATGGAGGTGTAAAAAATATATTGGAAAGGAGAGAAAATTGAAGCAAAACCCGTGGACTTAATTGACGATATAAAACATAGGGAGGAAAGGGTAAAATAGAGGTCTACGGTGAGCTCACGTAGCGAATACATGGCATTCCTCGTAAAAGGGCCTTCGTTGCTGGCAGCCTGTGGTTGCAAGAGAGGGAGAAGGAGAAAACGAAAGACCAACAGGCATCAAATCCTATTGACCTTCTTGTCGTCATATGAGATGCTAATACAAACTATCGACAGGAGTAACTCATTGTGTCAACCATAGAATCACGGAATGCCACGTACTCATCTGACAATACTTCAGTCAGTATCACTGGTTCTTCAGTGGATTGAGTTCTTGAGAATCTACTTTTTGATTAATATAAAATATTACTAGGATTATTTGAATAATTGTTCTAATTTCCTAACGCGTTTTCAGAAAACCAGTCTATAAAGTTGTCCGACTTTAATCGTGTATCTGTGGACAAGGGATTTTCAAAACTGCTGGCAAAATTTGAAAGTCAACTAAAAAACCTTCTGCGAAGACCTGATTTGAATCCCGAACCCGACCAAAGACTTCCTGACCCATGATGTATAGCAATGTAAATCTCTATGGAATAAGGGTGCCTATTTTATCCCTTTATTTTTGTATTGTAAATATGTACAATTGTAGCTCGAAGAACTAGTTGCGTATTGCATTCTTAAACCGAGATGCATTCTGGATCGTTCGTGAGCCGGGTTCAGATCACGTGGGGGCCTGGGTACTAGTCTCTAAATGTAGCACCATGACATGAAAAAACACATCAAAATATACAATAGTCCCCTTCACAGTTCCCTGCGCCATCTTGAAAGGTAGCCGTGCCTTTACATCGGAGCGAGACTAACGGTGAGCGTGCAATGATAGATACCTTTCTGACCTAGGACAATTATTCACAGCTGGTCTCTATCATTGCACGCTCATCGTTTGTCTCGCTTCGATGTAAAGGCATGGCTACCTTTCAAGATGGCGCAGAGAACTGTGAAGGGGACTATTAAGAACTGAATGTCTGAGATCTGACAGCTTCATAAACTGCCGGGAAAGATTCGATTTTTGTGAATTTACTCTTGTTGGCCAAGAAAGAGCTGCATCGTCAATGACCACACAATGAACCGTATGTGAACTAAGGCGCCAATGGCTGTCTAAAAATACCAAACAATTGGTGGCGTTCGCGCGGGCTTCCTGGAATTTTACTATTGGCCTCTTATCGAAATGCGAGGTTTCAAAGCCATTTTCAAGATGGAGGACAATGTAATGTTTCATTGCAACAATTGCTCCACGTTTTGATGAAATGTTTGACCGTACACTCTAAATGGCAGCAAAAATCAACAAAAATCGATCAACGTGACTTCCAAATAAGGTAATGCCTGCTCTGAAACAGAGTTGAAGCCATGCGAACTCGAAATTTAATTATTGAGAATTGTTTGATATGTTGTGTTGTATTGAAAAAAACGCATTACTGTACTGTGGACTGAAATAAGAACGTGATGCAGAAGATCCCCTCTGGTCTTTGAATGCAATATACAAACCATTGATAAGCAGATTTTTATTTGAAAATAGCTAAATACATGACCTCAACTAGTGGCAAATAATATTCAGTGTCATTGTCGGTCTGATAATTGCAATTAGTTTTACGTCGATGTTCCAAACAAATGGCTACACCGTGCTTGTATAGATTATATCACTAGTCTGCTACAGCAATGCATTCTGGGACAGTTAACTCAGCTAAATAATACTGAACAAACAGAACTATAAATCATTGCATCTATCCCAGAACACATTGACGCGGCAGAATGGCAATATATAGTATATAGACACACGACCAACTGAAGCAGGAGACCTCAAAGCTGATAATTCCCAATTAAGGGCCTGATTGGTTCCGATTATATGAACCAGTCTGGTATAGTGTGCCGAGTACTGGCTTCTCTATATAAAGCACACAGAACTTTGTTGTTGCGATTTTATGGGAAACCGAGGCAGCCCGGTTCATTGAATCAGGCGCCAAGTCAAGTGACTTGAAACACTTAGGAGAAGGGGAGAGCGGAAGGGAAAGTGGAAGGGATCGAGAGAAAGGGAAATTATCCTTTCCATTAGACATGCAGCCTGAGGCTAATGTAATTGTTAATTATATATATGGAAACCTTTTTGGCAACTGTACAAATTTATATTTTTCTACGACTAGAATACTTTGATTTAATTGCTTGCCTAATATTTTATTTTATTTTTCTGTATATTTCCATAATAAAAATACCCGATTTATAATCTGCTCGATGAGTTTTTTCTTTTAGGAATGAATAAATAGATTCTAATTTATTGGACGCCACATAAGGGACCATTCATTTTGTATCAGGGAGAGGGGGGCGGTGGAAATCTAGGGGGGCTATTCAAAAAAATCAGGCCTATAGAGGGGGGGCCACATGTAGAAGAATCAATGTCAGAAGGGGGGGGCATTCAAAAACATCATACCAATGAGCTTTTATCAGTTATTTTTAAGTAAAGGAAACAGAATAGAACATTTCTGAGTTACTACTTTACTGCCTATCGCTGAGCGGCTCGCGCTTCGCGCTCGAAAATTAAAATGTACTGATATTACAAAATCCGAAACTAGTTATATATGCTAACTACTCATTTACTGAATCAGAAATGTAGTACTTTCGAGTTACTTTCATGCCTTACTTGACGAGCGGCTCGCGCTTCGCGCTCGCATAATGTCGTTATTGTAAATGGTTTCTGAAAATGTTCTGCTTGCTCTCAGAAGAGCAAGAGCTTTATTCTTTACAGAAAATTGATCCACCCTGATTCCGAAACAAATCCCCATCCACAGGCCTGTAAAATAATGATCATGAAAAACGAAATAATCTGACATTAAAGTACATGGATTGCTAACATTTATACAACTGCAACAAACTTTTGATATCCTATTAGGGATCATTCATTTTTTATCAGGGAGGGAGGGGAGCGGTGGAATTTTTTTGGGGGGAGAGGAGGGGTCATTAAAAAAAATCAGGCTTATAGAGGGGGGGCTAGTTTTTCTTGTATGGACTCCTGCTGGAATTCCACCGCCCCCCCCCCCCCCTCCCTGATAAAAAATGAACGGTCCCTAAGAATGTCTTTGTTGTTTTGGCCAGGTTCTACACGTTCGTCAGGTCTATGTCAAGCGCTTGAGTGAGAAGCCAGACGTGAATATCTATTAAAGAACGTCACACAACTACAATGTTGCGCGACAAGTTGAGGGTTTTTGTGTCTCGTACTTCGCCGCCTTAAATAGCGGACTAAAAATTTGTATTGGCCAGAGCTTTTCGTTTCTCAGTCGCTGAGTACCAAGAGGAACGCAGGCTCTGGGTACGAGATTGACGCTAGCGCGCTACCTCAATAAATCCAAGATGGCGGCCTAAAATAATTTTTTTCCGTAATGACATTTTCGATTTTTTTAAATGGAAATTATTTTGAAAAAGAAAAAAAAAATTAAAAAGGAATTTTACCGAGGAAAAAAATCGTTCAGGTTGGAAAACTGCTGAAAAAAGGATGGAAAAGATTCTACTGGACCCAGTCTCCTCTCGGTATTCAAGATGGCGGCCAAATTTTCAAACTTTACGGCTCAATATCTAGGAAACGATGTTTGTTATCGAGTTACGCACAGGTGTCAAAGTGGGCGTTGTCTCAGCAAAATGGGTGTGGCAGGGGGCGTAACTCGAAAAATACCTTACCTCTTGGCGCACAAGCGATCTTCGATGAGAAAGTTGGTGTACTTTGATGTCGTCTCATTCCTCAACGAGCACGGTGACCCCTATTTTTTATTTGCTCTTTGAACTTCTATAATGACATTATCTCACCATGCGAAATATGAAGGAAAAAACATGGTAAACTTTTTTGCCCGCGAACGTCCTTAAGGTGGTTTGACTGGATTTTATTTGAGGCACACCTCCGCTGTTTGATCGCAAAATGCGTCGCGGCAAAAAACCTAATTTCAAAATTTTGACGTTTAAATCATTTTAAATCAGAGATACCAGCGATAACAAGGCAATGAACATTATGATGATGAACATAAAATTGAACGTTCGACACATTTTTTTTGGACAAATTTCTTCCATTTTGACAAGATAATAAGTGATGGGCTCTTTTGATACCCTAAAAGATACCAGGAAATGCTAAAACTCTAAACTTCAGTTTTAACACCCTAAAAGATAACAAATCGCCGATTTTTACCCCTAAAGGCTGGTTCACACTAGCGTCGGAATCGGAATCGGAATAGTAAGAAAACAACAAAGAATTTAGGGATTAGAATACAAAAGAAAGGTGTTTTTCTTTGTTCTTTCCTTTGTCTTTAATTATGCTTATGCTTGGTCTTATGCTACTTGCGATAATAATAATAATAATAATATAATATGCTTGTATAGCGCTTATACAAAAGTTCTAAGCACTTTAACACAAAAATGATAAAATTAAAACTAGAATTACAAATTAAATGCAGATTTAAACAAATGAGTTTTTAAATTCGATTTAAAAGAGGAAATGTCATGTAAATCTCTCAGAGACGGCGGTAAAGAGTTCCAAAGAAGAGGTGCCGCAACGGAGAAGGAGCGAAGGCCATATGATTTAAGATTATAAGACTTGGAAGACAGTAGCAAATGGGAAGATGAGCGTAGGTTTCTTGGAGGTTTGCGGATAGAGATGAGATCTTGAAGGTAAGTGGGAGAGAGACCATGAAGTGCTTTGAAAGTCAACAATAATATTTTAAATTGAATTCGGTAATCAACAGGAAGCCAGTGTAAGTCTTTAAGTATTGGAGTGATGTGGTCATGTTTTCTTGCCAAAGTCACCAGACGCGCAGAAGAATTTTGTACAAGTTGAAGCTTGTCAGTGACATGTTTCGGTAGGCCAAAGAGAATAGAATTACAGTGATCCAGTTTACAAGTAACAAACGCATGAACAAGTTTTTCAGTAGAGTCTACAGAAAGGTATTTTCTTATTTTAGAGATGTTTCTGAGATGATAATAGGCAGACTTGACAACACTGTTTACGTGAGGAATCATAGATAAAGTTGAGTCAAAAATAACACCAATATTACGTTCTTGAGGAGACGGAGATATAACATCAGGGCCAAAGTGAAGAACAGGATGGGAGGACTGCAGATAACTCTTACTAGCAAGAATAAGGAGTTTAGTCTTGTCTTTGTTAAGTTTCAGTTTGTTTAAAGTCATCCAATCATCAATTTCGGTTAGGCAGTTCTCAATTTGTTTCAATGCTTGATTATGAGAAGAATCATCATCACAAGTAAAGGACATATACAGTTGGGTGTCATCAGCGTAGAGGTGAAAGGACATGTTATGTTTTCGCAGGATGTCAGCTACAGGTGAGGTGTAAAGTAAATACAAAATGGGACCAAGTACAGAACCCTGGGGAACACCACAGTCAAGCGGAAGCGTTTCAGAGGAATGACCATCAATGGATACAAATTGGGATCGGTCAGAGAGGTAGGATTTAAACCAGTCAAGAGCAATTCCACATATACCAAATCTCGATTGAAGACGATGAAGAAGTATTTCATGGTCTACTGTGTCAAAAGCAGCGGATAAGTCAAGCAGCAGTAGAGCAACACAAGAGCGACTATCGAGGAATTGAAGAATATCATTCTTGACACGAAGAAGAGCAGTTTCAGTACTATGATAAGCTTTATAGGCGGATTGCATAGGTTCATGGAGACTGTTTTTAGACAAATAATAGTCCAATTGGAGAGCAACAACTTTTTCAATGATTTTAGATACAACTTTAAGATTTGAGACGGGACGATAATTTCCATAGACTTCATGATTTAGGGATTGTTTTTTAAGTAGAGGTTTCAATACTGCAACTTTTAGAGACGGCGGAACAGAACCAGTAGTGAGAGACAAGTTGACAATTTTACATATAACAGGTAACAACAAACTAAGGTGACTTTTAAGGAGACATGCAGGAATATGCGATGCTATAATATGCAATGCGATGCTTATGTCGATGTCTTATGTCACACGCTTGACTTAACTCTTTTGTCTTTTCCTTTGTTTTCTGCTTCCGATTCCGATTCCGACGCTAGTGTGAACCAGCCTTAAGGTGGCTGGACCCTATTTCGCCAGTGCGCGGGTAGTCGAATTGAAGCGGCTATTAATCGCGTTACAGAATTAAGTTGACCAAACTTTTTACGCTCACCTACTACAAATGGACCAAATTTTATAATGATACTAGTTTGGTTGAAATCGGAGCTCTTTTAGCATCGAAATTGTTATACACTAGATTTGAAATTTTGCCAATTTTCTCAAAATCCAGACCTCGACGAGCAAAACGATTTATAAGACTTTGTAAATCAAATGTTTGTCTATAATGTGAGAGCGTTTCAAGAAATTCTATTAAGCCGATTTTAGGAAATCATATGGTTTCGAGTGCAATTTGGAATAAATTTGAACGAGTGGGTTTTCAAAGAGTTCAAAATTGCACGAGCCCGTAGCCCATGAGCTCTTTGAAAACACACGAGTTCAAATTTATTCCAAATTGCACGAGAAAAACCATATGATTTCCTATTAATAATATACATGAAAAAATTTATGCAGGAAGTGACGTCTGAGACATGTGACAGGTTGATTTAATTTATTCAACAAACCATAATATCCTTACACTTGCAAATCGTGTAGATGTGAAATTCTGCCGTCAAAAGTCGAAAAAACTGTTTGTTTTTACATAAAAAGTTCTGAAAATCGTATAAAAAAGTTTCAATCAGTGTCAGAGTCGCTCTCTAGGAACTGGTATCGACGTTTTCGTGGTTCAGTAGGCGCTGGAGGCAAAACAGGAGACACTGTCTTGTTGTTCACGTTGAAAGTGACTGTGCAATTCAGGAATGAATTCATCAGATTCTGTGCTTGAGAACTCATGAGTTGGGGATTATTTGCTGCTGGAATGGCACTGGTACTTGGCATCAGATCTTTAGTAGCATTTCTTCGTGATATGGCCCATGACAGTCGTCGTTGTTCTTCTTCGTCTCCTTCGTCATAGTCATCTAAAGATTGGATATTCCAATGGCCGGTTACTTTGGCAATGGCAGCTCTTTCCAGATTTGCCTTCTTCATCTTACTCACGACAGTTTTACGGGCGCTGTGATTCGAAAATTTCTTATCGGTTGATTCAAGGGAGGTTCCGGAAATAATTTCTTTCATCATGCTGTTGATCTTATTGACTCCCATTGGCAAGACTTTGTACCAGGTGTCGTCATTCGCTCGTCTGTTGTTCTTTATGGAGAGGTAAAATGGCCCTGAATGCTGCAGGTGTTGTGGTCTTCTTTTGATATATTCTCGAAAAAGTTGCACTGGACATCTTTCCCCTCCGGTTTGGAACATTTTTGGTATGAACTGCCTCGGTTTTGAGCTCAAACCGCTTTGCCTGGTCTTGGTTGGTCCTTCTGTAAATTCCACATACTCGATGCCGTCATCTCCTTTACCAATGCGAAAGTCCTCCATTCTCATGCAGTGATGTTCTTGTCTTCCTCGCATGCCAAAGTGCTGGGTAAGTAGCCACCACATCGTTTGTATTAAACTTTCAGGAGATTTAGAGCCCAGTGATCCGTTCAGCCACAGTATTTCTTCTTCCTCTTGTGATACTTGTCTTGCTTTATTTGGTCGTTTTCCTCGGCCGGATTGGCGTAGTTGTTTTGCTTTCCCCTCTAACACTTGTTTTGAAGAGTGAAAAACTCTATCGCGAACAATAGAAGTGTTGTAGCCTTTGTCTTTGAGGTATCTATCAAGTGATGTCATCATAACTTTCAAGCTCTCCGGTTCGTAGTCCTCTCCGTCCTTGTTTTTAACTTCAGCGTAAAAAATCTCTAACAATTTGTTGAGATTAGCCGGCTCGTACTCCTGCATTTCGTCGTTTATTCCTTTCTCTGAACACCATTTTTTCCATACACTGAACCAAAATGATGTACTCTTTTGGGTATTTTCATTTTTAGAATTATTTTTGAGCTCTTCTATTGTGTTTTCGTTTGCCACTGAAAATCTACTAAACACCCCCGCCATTGCATTGTTTTGTTTTTGCTGGCAACTTCTTGTTGAATTTTCCGCTGCTTTATAGGTCGTTTGTGATTGGCTGTCTCGCGTTTCATTGTTTTTCAACCAACCAGAATGCTTCGTCCCAAAAGAAATTTGCACTAAATTTCCTTTTTTTGGCACTAAATTTCCTTTTTTCTGCACTAAATTTCCTTGAAACAGCACTGCTCTTAGCCAATCAGCATCGAGAAATTTTTTCATGTATATTATTAGAGTAAAAACGGAGCAATTATTTTACTTTGAAGAAATTTAAAACCGCGGGTACTTAACTAAATTAATTTTGTAACAATAATTTTCCAAAGAAAAGTTGCAATATTTTTGGTTCTAAATAATACCAAGGCATGGTTCTTTATTTTGTGAATATGTCATCGTATTTGCAGTTTTTGATTGCCGTTGAGACGACTGTACGTAAAGCACTAAATTGCCGCGTTTAACTCGGAATTTCGACATCCACGTTAATAATACTGGTTCTTGAAAACTAGTAGATGAATTTTTTTTTATTTCTCGATATTGAATATTCAATCCCTTACTAGTAAGGTTGTGAAATTACAAAGGCATTGAAGTTTTTTAAGACCATTAAATAATTTTTTAAATATTGCCATATGTGCATCTCTATTCTCCGAGTTGTTGCCGGTGTTTGATTATGCATGCCTGCATGTGTGTCGCTTTGGCGCCTCGTGTAAAAAATGCAAATATACATGGAAAGTCACGCCAGTGATATCCAGAGTAACGCTGTAGGCGTAGCAGTTCCTTACTAAAGTTTCTAGAACTATGATATTTCCTTGTGCAAAAAGAAAACGGAGAAGTGAAATATTGCTGGAAAACACATTAAAGGCTAAAAAGACGAAGGAAAGTAGTTCACCAGTCCAGGTAACTTGGAAGACTTAATAGTTCCATGTATTTGCATTTTTTGCACGAGGCGCCAAAGTGACACGCATGCAGGTATGCATATCATAAAGCCTGAATCAAACACCGGCAACAACTCGGAGAATAGAGATGCACATATGGCAATATTTAAAAAATTATTTAATGGTCTTAAAAAACTTCAATGCCTTTGTAATTTCACAACCTTACTAGTAAGGGATTGAATATTCAATATCGAGAAATAAAAAAAAATTCATCTACTAGTTTTCAAGAACCAGTATTATTAACGTGGATGTCGAAATTCCGAGTTAAACGCGGCAATTTAGTGCTTTACGTACAGTCGTCTCAACGGCAATCAAAAACTGCAAATACGATGACATATTCACAAAATAAAGAACCATGCCTTGGTATTATTTGGAACCAAAAATATTGCTAGTTTTCTTTGGGAAATTATGGTTCTAAAATTACTTAGTAAAGCACCCACGGATTTAAATTTCTTCAAAGTAAAATAATTGCTCCGTTTTTACTCAAAATCGGCTTAATAGAATTTCTTGAAACGCTCTCACATTATAGACAAACATTTGATTTACAAAGTCTCATAAATCGTTTTGCTCGTCGAGGTCAGGATTTTGAGAAAATTGGCAAAATTTCAAATCCAGTGTATAACAACTTCGATGTTAAAAAAGCTCCGATTTCAACCAAACTATCATCATTATAAAATTTGGTCCATTTGTAGTAGGTGTGCGTAAAAGGTTTGGTCAACTTAATTCTGTAACGCGATTAATAGCCGCTTCAATTCGACTACCCGCGCACTGGCGAAATAGGGTCCAGCCACCTTAAGGTGGCCCGTACCTATTGTTTTGTTTGTTGGGCATGAACTTCAATCGCGTCCTTTTACATCAAAACCTTGTCCGATTTCTGAGAAATTTGCAGCCATTTGTCTACAAGCCTTGAAATTTGTACTGGTAATTATTTTTCTGCGAATTAGATCAAGTAATTCGAGATATCAGACGATTTTTAAAAATGACTTTTTGAGAAAAATTGGTCATAAATCCAAAATTCCAAGGTGAATTTTTTTTCTATTTCGTCAATCAAGTATAAAGGCATAGAGGACTACATACAACATGCATCGTGCCAATTGGTGCCTTAGAAGTTGCGATACAAAATTTGTGCTGCCTGTTACGACGCAAAATTATTTGGTAAAAATTACCGTCAAAATCTCAACAAAATTTCAAAAACAGCGAGAACTATATCTGCTGTAAGAAAGACAAATACCTATTGTAACTTGTAAACAAAATTTGGAGAGATGAGAAGCTAAACGCCAATGTTATCCTCAAGCAAACTTGGGGAGTAATTTATGTGACCACGAGGTGAGCGTTGCGAATTTGTATTACTTCGACTTCTACAAATTCTGTCGAATTGTTTCGTGAAATTTTCTCGGTATGGGATAGAACAAGATGTTAACATACCTGCTGCCAAGTGTCGTTGTGTTTGCTGCACTAGGTATAATTCAGTAAGCTTCAAAAGTAAGCAACTGCATCGAGTCGACGTTTGAGCTGCCAAGGTAAAGCCCTCATGGTTTGTTAATTTATTCAAAACAACACCTTACTATCTGTTGCAAAATTCCACACGGGATTTAGACTCAGAAGCAATTGTCTTCAGAGAGCTACTGTCTTTATTCCCAAAAGTCTGGATCCCGTGCGGAATTTTGCAACAGATAGTAAGGTGTCGTTTTGAATAAATTAACAAACCGTGAGGGTTTTACCTTGGCAGCTCAAACGTCGACTTGATGAAGTTGCTTACTTTTGAAGCTTAATGAGTTATACCTAGTGCAGCAAACACAACGACACTTGGCAACAGGTATGTTAACATCTTGTTCTATCCCATACGAAGAAAATTTCACGAAACAATTCGACAGAATTTGTAGAAGTCGAAGTAATACAAATTCGCAACGGTTGCCTCGTGGTCACAAAAATTACTCCCCAAGTTTGCTTGAGGATAACATTGGCGTTTAGCTTCTCATCTCTCCAAATTTTGTTCACAAGTTACCATAGGTATTTGTCTTTCTTACAGCAGATATAGTTCTCGCTGTTTTTGAAATTTTGTTGAGATTTTGGCGGTAGTTTTGACTACATAATTTTGCGTTGTAACAGGCAGCACAAATTTTGTATCGCAACTTCTAAGGCACCAATTGGCACGATACATGTTGTATGTAGTCCTCTATGCCTTTATACTTGATTGACGAAATAGGAAAAAAATTCACCTTGGAATTTTGGATTTATGACCAATTTTTCTCAAAAAGCCATTTTTAAAAATCGTCTGATATCTCGAATTACTTGATCTAATTCGCAGAAAAATAATTACCAGTACAAATTTCAAGGCTTGTAGACAAATGGCTGCAAATTTCTCAGAAATCGGACAAGGTTTAGATGTAAAAGGACGCGATTGAAATTCATGCCCAACAAACAAATCAATAGGTACGGGCCACCTTAAGAGATACGACGAACATACCCGATCCTTTTACAAGGGAGCCGAAAGGGAAAGGCATCAAGATCTACATAACATGATAATCGAAATGTTTTTGTTTATTTTTGTAGCTGCATGGGTAGCTGTATCCCGCCACCTCTGTGGCAAAATCATTAAATAAAAATATAAAAAACCAGGACAATTTATTTTCCTTTTCTTTAGGCGCGCTATGTCCGGCTCGTGCTAGGGTCGATGTAAACAGGTTCTAAGTAATGAAATACATCAGATATCCATACAAAGTACTTTATCTATTGATTACTTGTACCAGAAGCTAAGAAATACTGTACATTGTCAAAGCTATTGTGGGTCTTAAGAAAATTTGCGAAAATTAAGGAGCCCTACTCTTCTAGACGCCACAAATAGCACGTTTTCTTCTAGAAAGTCATATTCCTCTAGAAAAAGAGGCGATCTAAAATCGCGTCTTGTTTAATGAGCCTATTTAATGTTGCAGGAAGTTGATAACATGCCTTTGAATTGGTGGCCTCTACTAAAGGAAACCTTAGTGTCCACTAAGCACCTTTCCCGCTATCAATACGATCTATACATATATGATACAGTGGGATTTCTGCACAACTGCCACTTAATGTCTCCAAGGTCTTGGAAAGGTTTGACTGTATTACTTTAGAAAACAAGAAATCAATGTTACGTTTCTCACTCCGCTCTTTCACTTATTAAAGAGAGTTTTCAGTTGGTCATTCACAACTGATTTGTTAACTGTGTTTTAGCCTTAGTTGTTTGCTGCTAGATTTCTGGTATTGGGAAAGAGAGTGGTCCTTTTCACAACATTCGCTTGAGACGTGACTGAAGAGCTTTGAATTTAGCCAGTATGTCTTGTACACTACGATCACGTGAGCAGATCGACTCAAGTTCCACCAAGTAAGTTGCGCATGCGTCGTGCAACGTTGTGGTAAAAGCAGGTCTGACAAGAAAACAAAAACAAACAAACATGGTAAACAATGGCTTGCACTTGTAGTTGCAGCATCAGTAGTAGTAGTAGTAATATGCATGTAAGTTCTAGCGGGTGCGTTTTGTGTTGTCTGTGGACTAAAGTGTTTTTTCTCCTACCAACAGCAAGTGATAACATGACGAGTATGCGCAAACCGCTGGACGGAAGTGGCCTCAATTACGGTTTTAACCTGGCTCGGGGCTACCTCTCTCATAAAGAGAGTCGTATATAGTCTCCCCAACGTTTTTCGGAGCATTACAGTCGAGTGCAGAAGTATGAACAGCTAGAAACTATCCTTTCAAAATTATCCATTTGTCCAAGACAATAGAAGTTGGAGACATGCGCAGTTGTTATCACTTGCTGCTTTTTCTACCAATTTGTTGAAACAATTATGTATTCAACCACAGGAAGCCCACCTATCTTTTTTTAGACAGAAAATAAGCATGAAATAAAGAATTTATTATTATTATTATTATTGAAAAATACCGTTTAAAATCAATAAAAATGGCCGATACAAAGATTATTACAAACATAAGCGAGGGAGACTTGGTGAGAGCGAAGCGAGCGCTGAGAGAGAGGAGGAACTGGGGGAAAACGCCGCTTTTCAACAACATCGGAAATACCAACAAACTATAGCAGCAAGTGATATAACATCTGCGCATGTCTCCAACATCTATTGTCCTGGACAAATGGATAATTTTGAAAGGATAATTTCTAGCTGCTCGTACTTCTGCACTCGACTGTAATGTTCCAAAAAACTTTGGGTAAACTATATACGACTCTCGTTGTGAGAGAGGTAGTCCTAAGCCAGGTTAAAACCGTAATTGAGGCCACTTCCGTCCAGCGGTTCGCGCATACTCGTCATGTTATCACTTGCTGTTACAAACTATGATAATCGGACGAAAGCGCTTTCTTTGGTTTTAGTTCTTTTGTTTAGTGTTATTCAAACACTGCCAGAATGCACTGCTGTCAATTCATGATCTCAATTACCTTTCGTAGGGTGGTATAAGCATAGGCGACTCCACAAATCTTGTTAACAAATGATACAACACCTCCAGGATGTGCAGTGGTTTATCCATGGCCTGCCAACATGGATCCTTTAAACACAACAATAAAGCGCATCACACCCATGTTTTGGGATCCTGTGGGATGGGTTTGGGGAAAAGTAGCGCCAGAGAGAGAGGATGCATTTGTTTAAAAGCAAAAAAACACAACAAGAAAACAATGGTTATACGAAGTTACACGTTATTCGCTTGCACTCTCTCAAGAGTATTTTCAAATATTTTCATATATGCGCGTTTTTGGAATTCCATTTTATAGCCTACTGGAATGTCTGTCAAAGAAAACTAAAAAATAGTTGAAATAAAGCGAACGTTTTATCAAGCAAACCTGCGAAAATGTGCAATTTTCTAATACTCCAAGAGTTATCACACTTGATTCTGTGGCTGCTAAATAACATGATAAAAAACCGCTAACGGCGTATATAACTCGTGGATTAAGTTAACATCGACATACAGAACATGTAAGATGCAGATTAGACTGATTTCATAAGTCGGTATGTTCGCTCCTCAGTTGGGTTTCCTGTGGTAATCGCGACCTACTCGTGAAGTGCACGAACGCTACGACCATTGGAATCTAGATAGAGATATCTTTAAAGCAATAGCTTGTTTTTAATGTTCAATCATTGTTCTCACAAATTTAAACATAAAGATTGGACCAATCTGTAAAGCTTTCGAGGGAATTTTTAGTCATTTGAAACACACTCGCAATGATTAATAGTATAAAAGTTACTGTAATTTCGTCAGCGAAAAAATAAACATTAGCCATAAAAGACGAAGGAAAAAAATAATAAAGCAAAACAAAAAAGCGAAAACAATTCATGCCCCTGGTCTCTCGCTCAAAGTCAGAGTTTGCCAAACACTTTTGAGTGCTTGAATAATTCACTATTGTAGCCCCCGGAAAAAGAAAAGCGAAACTGTTAAACAAACGAAAAAAAAAAAAAATGAAATGCGAACACATGCGCAGACAGATTCTCTACATTTTATTCGGTAACAGGTTAGAACTTTGGGACATGACATCACGGCTTACTTATTACCAGGAATATAAAAAGCCCAAAAGATTTTTCAATTCAGTCTTCCTATTCAACTAGTCAGTTAGTTTTGTATTCAACTAGTTATGTTTTGTTAGGCAACAAAAGCCTAACCTTGGGCGACAGTATTTCTCGCGCGAAAAAATTAGACATTCCCAAGTTGTAGATCCCCCTCGTTCACAACTTTTACGTGCCTTGAAACTCTGGTAAAATTCGCGTTCTTGGGACTTCCCAATGATCTAACAATTTAAGGTCATACCTTGGCTTTGAAGAGTCGATCATATACGCCGTGAAGGACTGGGAATGGGATACCAATCTCAAGCATCGTTACAAACACCCACGATGGCTCCCAGTTAAGTTCGGCATTCTTTTTTTCCAGCATTAGAATGATTGCACCTGTAAGGTTGACAAATAAATATTTTGGTCTTCGAAACTAATATCTTGGTGCTATAAAGGCCTCTTATGGATATAAACACGCTCGATATGATTGGTTGAGAACCATGCGTGATTACGCACAGATGACGTCAAAGAATCTCAGGTGCGTTCTGATTGGTTGAAATATTTCGATAAATATTCTATCTATAACTGAACAAATTCCATTTTCCCGTTCGTCTGTGCTCTAACAGATGCACAGTAGATGTCATTTCTTATTGTTTGTCACCACATCTTGACATCATCTGTGTATTTATTAGAGTACCTATTTGTTAACTCTCGCCCACACTAATTATAACATCATTTTCGTCACCCAATACCAAATTTTGTACAAGACCAAAGGTCGTGTCTTAGAAAACACTGCTCTTATGTTTGAGTGAAGTTGGTGAAAAAAAGAGCTTTTCCGAATCACTTACGTCATGAGAATCACGTAATCTTTGTAATGAACACAGGAATTCGATACTCACCAAGTGGAAAGTACCTCTCTGAATGAACGTACGTTTTACCAAGTGTTACAATCTTCTTACTGAGAATAGTTATACGGTCTCTGGATGGACACCGGGCAGTGTCACGTAACTCTGTAATACAAAGTTAGAATTTGTTATCACATATTAGCCACCTCCGCAGGCAACTGTTCGCTTTTTCGCTGTGGGCCTCCTGTGTTAAAGACACGTAGTGGCCTGGACGCCAGTCTTTTTTCTTCTCAAAATTTCGTACAGGGAGCCCAAAAGGTTGCCTGCGGAGGAGGCTAATCACATATATATCACACCATGTGATGTTTACGTCATGTCCCATTGTTGTGTTTGCTGTAAAATCTCATTTTTGTTTTGTTTTCCAACTGAGAACTTGTATGCGAACGAACAAGCCGACCACAGGGAGCCCACAGCTACTAGTAGAAACAGCGTCTTCGGTGTCTGTTGTGTCACGATCAGATTTCACCTACTTCGATTAGTGTTAGCAGCGTTACTAGGCTCAGATTTCAGCCGTCGGGGTTTCGTCCGCCCGCGATACTCTGAGCCTACAGCGTTACCGAATTGGTTTAAATTCAAATTTACGTTGCTTTAACCGCTGCTAACTCTAATCCATTATGGTGAAATCTGATAAACTAATAACGTAACACAAGAGACACCAAACCGCTCCTAACGCTAATCCAAAATGCTGAAAACGGAAAAACAAATAAAACGTGACACAATAGAGAGATTAAGACGTGGTTCCAAAGGTTTCAATTATCTGTTTATAAGACACTGTTTCTAATAGTAGCTGTGGGCTTCCTGTGCAAACACAGATTTTCCCTCCAACTTCCGCCATCGCCATCATTACCACCATCATCATCACACCTTTAAAATGGTAAGCTGTAAACTGTAACGGGTAATTATAACCTCATTATAAGCGATTGAGAATAATCACCTTTGTCTAGAATTTCTTTCCATAATGATTCAATTAACGTTGGATCGTAATGACCAGCACAATGGACGATGGCAAGTTTACACTCAGCTAACATGAATACATCTGCAAACTCTCCATATAACTAGAGGGAAGACAGTCGTAAACATTGTAAACAATTCTAAATAACAAATTATATTTTGGGACTCAACGTTCTTGAATCGCGTCCACTCAAAGTTAAACCACCACCTCCTCCTCTTCCTCCTCTTCTCCTCTTCTTCTTCTTGGACTACCGCTATCATTTTTTTCGTCAATCACTACTGGTGATTTTTCCACAATTGTTGACTTCCAAAGCGAAATACCACTCGTCTGTTTTTATTCGTTAGACAGCTCGCTTCGTATAATTAGAGTTAGCGTGGAGTTAATCAAGTATTTAATAACGCCTATTTGGCGGTTTGTTCACGAGAATCCGCCCGGACTATTCTCGGCAAATTTTTTCATAGATACTAGCGAATTCAAAGAAAACAAAATAAAAACGCTATTACTGAATAAATTGTTCCCTGATATGTCCTCTTACCGTAGTAACATCCATTAGTCTATCATTAAGAATTGCCAAGGCCTCCTCGATATTTCTTGACTGTCGTGATGTGTTCATTCGTGTGAGGGCCTGGTGAACTTGAATCTGTATTCGAGCCACCTGTCATAAAAAATACGACTACATCTGGTCACTTGTAAACATTCTAATGCAATCAAGTTTATGAACAACAACAAAAAATTAAGTAGTCTTTAAATTGTGTATTTCTGTGGAATGGACTCTTTGAAAGGAAAAGGCAATTCGTGTCTCTTCACTAGAAAGTGTTATTCCTTAGGACCAATGAAGCGTCCTTCCCCCCCCTCCCCAATTATTATTATTATTAGGCTACATGATTTATATAGGAACTTACAATTCAATCAAATACTCCTATGCATCTCGACAAAACGTGTAAGACCCTTTCAGGAAAAACAGGTTGCTATCGATGTTCTAGCCTACACAATTATCCACTTACCTCTAATTTCTCTTCTAATTCGTGTAAGAACTCTCCTTCAGAACTTGAGCTTGTTCTTAAATTACTGCTCTTAGCACTCATGATAGCACGTGAGAGATATTCTAGACGCTGTTCTAGACTTATGCCTTGACTAGAAAACAATGATGTTATTAGAAGCACCCAAGTCATGTGACTACAAAATCCGCCAACTTCAATAAGAACCGTGTAGCTTTGCGACCCCACTCAACCCACCAATAAAACCTTTTGCTTTCTTAACCCTGACTTACATTAGCGACACAGCAACATACGTAGACTGAGAAGTGTACTGTCATTAGTAGTACTTCTCCTTTTTCACACCTAGAGTACATTTCGTATGACTGTGAAAACGGCTCGGTCACGGCACGGCACGGTTACGGTAGAAATATCGAATGTCCATCACGGTACTGACACGGTGAAGGCACATTTCCCACTCGTACAAAAACTTCTCTATGTGATAAATACAATACTGAGTCGCCTTCCCTTATCGGGCTAGTGTGAACCAGGCCTTAGATTTACATTCCCATGAAGACAGAGTCCCCACAACCGCATTTCGCCGATTGCTATGGTCCTTGTAGTGGTCAAACTCCATGCCCTAATCTTCCCGTTGTTGCCCAGTTGTTGGAAAGTGGGTTAGGGTTAACGCCATGGTTTTTCTTAGATTTAAATTAACTCTGGGTGAGCGCTAACTCACTTTCGAACAACGGGGTCCTGTCTGTCTACGGTTCAGCATCCCTATCCGACAAGACTTTATTTAGAGACCCTGTGGTACTGGGCTAAACTCTGACCTCCGGGCTTGAAAGACTGACGCTAAACCATCTGAGCTGACTGAAAGTTTCATAGTTCATGGGGACTACTTAACTTATGCCAACATTTACAGCTACTTACCCTTGTTTCTCGGCAAGTTTCGATAGAATCCTAGCAGCAGCAGAGTGATTCTTTGTCTTCTCGTAGTATCTCCACAGTAAGTCAAGGATTTTTTGGTCATTTGGGTGCTAAAGATGGAAAGAAATGACATGCAGGTCATATAGACTACAAAGGCACAGATGTACACAGGCTGGTAAGGTCACAGATAGAGTATGGAGAAAGCCTCGCCAGGATTCAGTAAAAAGTTGCAGTAAATCTAGTTAGAGAGGCAGGAGGAATTATCAGAATTATGGAGTCTTGTGTGTTGCTTACCTGACTGGCTGCAGACTCCCTTAGATATGCCTCCAAGTATGATGACTTGATCTGAAATAATACATAAAAGTATTACAGACAAACCAGCTCACCCACGTACCCCTAGACTTCATCATTAAAATTAATCATCCATTTTTCGTTTCCATGCTATACGAAGATTGTAATAATGGAATAGAGATTCATTTAAGAAAATTGATAAAGACAAATCCACACATGAATATCTTTAAGCTTTCAGCTCTATATCTCAAAAAGCACATAAACCTAGGTTTCCGTTCTGGAGCTGCCTCCACATACACTCGGCAAGATGTCTTCTTGTCTCCTCTGTTATTTTTCTTGGGATATTGCCAGCTTGCTCCAGTTTAGTTAGTTTATTATTATTTTTGAAACAATCTTGTCTAAAACCCTCAATTCTCTGGAAATATGCTTACTAAATAATCCATGATAACAAAGACTGATTATTTCTTGTCAGAGAGGACAGCTCATTAACTCGGTAAAACTTGTTTTATGCCGCGTTGTTTTTGGGTTACCTGTGTAAAACCGTTACACTAACCAATTAGAAATGGAATTTTGAAACTAGACTTCATTGGAATTTTGGAAACTTCGTTTTCG
>JALIZF010001514.1:327500-376053 GCA_029948255.1 Telmatactis stephensoni
TGTAAACTTAAGTTATTTAGGCTATAGTAAAATATTACAGTTCGATAGCTTTTGCCCGACCACGTTTCAACGGTGTGAGTCTCGTCAACAACAATGCACGATAGTCGCTTGTGAAGTTCACTGGTGTTCTTCTTTAACTCACTTGTAAACTCGCTTGCCAAAGCTTCCTCAGCAGAGCTATAGAGGATTTGAAATTTACAATCCTTGATTTCATCAGCTTTTAAAGCAGAAAGTTCGACACTAGATATCCCCAAATTATTCAGATGTGAAATTTGGTCTTTAATGATGCTCGTCAAAGGAGCAATGACCACGACAACAGCACTTTCCTTAATCTGTGCGAAGGCTTGATAAATCCTGTTTTTTCCGAAACCTGTAGGTAAAATCGCAAGGACGTCTTTACCAGCCAAGAGAGACTTCACAGCATGTTCTTGTTCTTGTTTAAGATCAAAATTTAAAAGCTTCATATTCTCCTCCACCGTCAACTCCATCATCTTGAACTCTGACTGTCCATCAAACATATCAACCTTTCAACGCTATTGATTTCGACCAATAGAAATATGCGGGCGCTGGTGCCCGCGAGTAACGGAAAAACCAGGGGTTTGGCTGCAGGCTCTCCCTTCCCTCCTCTCCTCCCCAGTTCCCCTCCCCCTCCCCTTTCCCTCCTTCCCCCTCCCCTCCCCTTCCCCCAAAGAGCCGCTACGCAGGCTAATTAAAGCCTAAATACTGTCCAAAATTGAAATTCCATAAAATGCTTTGGTAAATGACTTACAACATCCATACGAGAGGTGATGGCAACAAAGTCATGCTCACAAAGTAACTGCCACAAAGCAATGGCCTCACAACACAAATCCACCAACTTCTTTAAATTATTTAGTGCCTCTCTCTCTGCTGTAAAAGAAAAAAAAGAAAGGAATAAGAAAAATTTAAAATTAATCTTATAAACTTCTCAGGTCATGACTTTCAGGCAGGGTTCTGTACATTTCTTGTTGCCTTAAAAACCTTGAATTGAAACCTTTGTGCAGAACCATTGGAGTGTACTTACCTTGGTGAGATTTGAGAAGAGACCGATCTCCCATGATGGACATATGAGGAAAACTGTCAATAAAACACACTAAAACTGTCAAAAAGTATCTTGTATAAAGACACAACACAGTGCAGGCCAAACACCATAACCACCACCCCACTGCATCATTATCACACCATTTCTAACCTATTATCTATGTGAGGAGATAAAAATTGTAGGTTTCTATCCATCCATTGCTGAAGTTCTCTCATCTTTTCCAAGAACCAGGAAAGCTGCTCACATGAAAAACGACTTCTAAACACAACAGGTGGCTACAAGATAGATGAAAAGGGGAATATGAATTACTTTTGATATCATGGTGGATGGAATGTTTCTCTAAATGAATGATTCTTGCTGGCAATGCACATGCAATTTGATGCAAGGAACCAGACGTTTAGCACCACAATAGTTGCATATCATCATAGTAGTTAGTTTATTAAACTTGAACACATTCTAAAGGCACAATGTGAGGGCTTAAAATCATCCATTTTAGCTCTACTGTACAAATATATCCAGATGTATCAAACGTTTGAATTGGGCACTTCAATGATATTGGTGGAATCATGACAAAACAATTTTATCACAAACAATCAAATGAGGGACCAAACTATATCAAACTTTCTGAAAAGAAGTTGTTTCCGTCCTCGGAAACCCAGGGCGTCAGGGAGGAGGGAGGGGAAGCAAATGGCAAAGGAAAGAGGGGAAAAGGACACCCTGGGCTTTTGACTACCCCTAACTTGTCTTAACGGCCAAAATTAATCCAAGCACCGATTGGCCTCATTATATTTAAATTATAATGCTTCATTAATAATTAAATCATAATGAGGCCAATCAGAAGCATTTGTGCTGTTAGATTATAATCATCTAAAGTTCCCAGTAAACAAGTTGACCCCACTCATTCCAACACCTCCCAAACAATAGAAGCTGTCATGCTCTGTTTGAGAAGAACAGGCGATAGATAGTATTTCTCATTACCATGCGACATGGACATCATGGTTATTATGAGATATTCCAAGGAAAAAGTAGTAAGAGACAGTCAAGTTATTGTTTGAAGTTTACATTGCTGACGTATCATAATCGCTACACATGTAAAGCATCATGGTCGAAAAATGATGTTTTGCTGACAGGAATTGTATTTAGATCTCTTAGATCTCATTATGTCATTGCGTGATCTTGCAATAATTGATGTGGTCCAGGTATTTTGTCATTAATTTTGAACTTTGTTTACGTTAGACTATCTAATTGGATTAATTTTGGCTGTTAAGACAAGTTAGAGGTACATGTAGTCAAAAGCCCAGGATGTCCTTTACCCCTTTTTCCTTTCCACCCCCCCCCCCCCCCCCCTCACCCCTCCCCTGACTCCTTGGATCACCAAGGTCGCGAGCGTCTGTGCAGGGGCAAATGAATTACCTACAACAAATGAAGAACAAAAACCAGAGTGAAGGGAAATATTTGGAACTGGAACTAGCACCAGAAAATAACAACCAATTTGAAGCTATCACCAAAAAGATGTCCTTGCAAATTTGACCATCTTTGAAAAACTCATGCAAAATAATTCTAAACTGCACTGGAAACCATATGATTACCTATACAAATTGCTTTCCACTCAGTTTAATACCCATTGATAATGTTTATCTATAAGTTGTGAGCTAAGCCTGTTGATTCCAATTATTTGCCACATCTCTCCAAATTTAGCCCTCCTGGGAGGTTTTGTAATCACTGTACTTATTATGACAACAAAAAGTTTGAAAAACATGAAAATTAAAGAAAGGTCACTCTACTACTTCGCACATGAGAATGTGCATCAAAACAAAATACCACTCTCTGATTGGCTAACTTGTTAATAATTTATGTTGGGTGCCATAGCAGCACATACTGCACGGCAATAAGCAAATTGCAGTGTGTGTGAACTATTTACCTTTACATTTCCTGGAGTGGGTTGAACTAAAAAGTCTTCATAGACAATCTTTCCATCCCAAAGTGTGCTGAAACACAACTTGACATTAGTACTGTATATAACTGTACATACAACTACTCACCCCATCACCAGCCAAAAACAAACACAAAAAAGCAAAACTTTGTACAATACCCCAATATTCTAGCAATGTATAGACACAATCCATCATGTTTGGCTGACTTGGTAAAACTAGGTTGAAATACAGCACGTCCAGTCATCCCTGCATGAGGTGTGGATGTTGTATAGCTTTGATTAAATTGAGGATTCTGAAAACTAAAGCAAGAATAAATTCACAAATTATTGAATACAAGTCTCTTTGATTTGACATATCCTTACATAATCCTTACATATCCTTACATAATCCCTCACCTTTGCATGGGCAACTCTATTTATTGTGAGCTTACATATTAAATTGTAAGTAGTTGATTATTTTATATGATTGTTAATTAAACACAGCTGGCTATGCTCTTGGCATAGCCATTTTATACCAAATCTTGGTTGTTGTCTATGTTGCCACTTGCAAACAAGCTAAGCACATTTTGCACTACGGCCGCATTTAAATTTAGCGGGTGATTTTATTTAAGATTTTGAAGGCATAAAATCACAAATTATTGAATACAAGTCTCTTTGATTTGACATATCCTTAATTAGCATCTACATTTAACAAAATGAGTTTTTGTCTCAACTGCAGTCATTTCTTAACCCTTTGAGTGTGCAAATCTTCAAATTAAATCTGATTACAGTGTGTAGTATTATTATATCTATTTTGAAAATATAATTAATAAGGGTTTGATGCCACTGACAAGAATGTTTATAGTTCATTCATTATTGTATACCTTGTTTGGTTTTGCTGTGAAACTGTTAGATAGCTGCCTTCATGTACTCTACTTGACACTTGGCTGCTCATTAATGTTGGTTCATGTGGATGCACACTACTATCTACTACATTGCTTGTCAAAGGGTGACAGGATTCATTGCCATATTTAAAGAATGCTCCACTTGCCCACTCAGACACCTACCAAATATCGTTTCAAAAATTTGAGATCGTACAATGTAGCTCAAGGAAATGCCTTCTATTCTAAGAAGATTCTCTAGAGATGCAACTTCATTTTGATTGGTATTCAATATTGAATATCATGTTCCAGTCAGGATTATTGAGAGGTCTTTCAGTCATGTGACTCACAAGTGTTTAATATATACATATATTCTTTGCCTTGCCCCTTTTACCTCCTCAATCTACACAGGTTACAATCATGACAAGTTGAACAATTTCTGTTGGTGATGAGTTACATTTAATTCACCTTTACCTGTTGGTCTGTAGATTGGCTGCAGCAAGCAAGTACAAGACAAATAGCACATGCCTGGTCTTCCTAAAATAAGAAACACAGTCCAATGATTTATTGTAAAGTTGTGTACTTCTATATTTAAACTTAATTAAGGAGAATTATTTTAATTTGTAAAGTACACTAAATGTTTTTAGCTTGTGAAAATCACTAGCCAGTTGTGAGTACTTTTTCACAAGCCTTTTCTTTTCTTTTTTTAATACTGTAGGTTATGAATGGCAGGGAGAACTCAAAGAAAGATAAAGAAAGTTAATTAAAAGTGCTAAGTCACTGTTGGCTCACTTTCCAAATTGTCTGAAGTTAAACAATAAACAGTTACTAGGTACATTCCCACAAGACTTGATATTCATCTATAAACTTTGTACGTCTCAAGTACAAGCATGAAACGGGAGGAAGAAGAACTTTTTCAGCATCTAAAACAAAGTTTAATATTGGAACACCCTCCCAATCAACTTGAGGAAATAAGAAACTGTACATTCTTTCAAAATTTAAATTATGATGGACATGTATTTAATGTGTATAATACATAATTATATGTCTGATATTTATGCGGATATCTATATATTTTTTTTATTAGTGATTATATATACATGTAGTAGGATGTTTTCTAGAGAAACAGCAATTTTTGATCCCTAACACGGTCAAAAGTCAAAACAAGTTTGAGGCGATTTGGGATTACTTCAACTTTTCTCTTTCATTGGCTCTGATTGAAGCTGTGAATTCAATGTTCATAATTCAATTTATTTATCACAAGAAATGAATGCTTACTGTATGTGTGATGTGCACTACAGTGGCCACCCAACATAACTTATTTCCTACATGTAGTTAGCCAGTCAGACAGCAATGTTTTATTTTGATTCGTATTCCCAAATATGAAGCATTAGTGTGACTTTTCTTCAATTTTCATGTTGTTGAACTTTTTTGTGTCATAACAATAAGTAAGAGTGAACAAATCTTCCCAGGAGGGCTAATTTTGGAGAGATGACGTAGCACTGATTTAAATCAACAGGCTTAACTTCCACACTCTTAGTTTGTAAATTGTAAAAAAGTTAATTGGGTGGCCACGGTTGGATGGGAAAATACAGTAGCAGACTGTCAGCTTCCTGAGAGATCAGCATGTAAAATATTGTAAATATGTAATATATGTAGAAATGTAGAAATGTATATATGTAGACATGTAAAATTAATGTAAATTATTTGTATATCTATAAAAAAGGTAATGTTTCTCTACTGGACAAAAATTTAAATAAAGTGTGTGATGATGATGATGCTACTATATGTGCTAAAGAAACTACTGCATCAGAATAAGACGAGTGCTTTGTCTTGTATTCATACATCTATTTCCCATACCTTGTGGAGTTTAAAGAATGCTTGGACAGCTTCAGAGTCATAGCCCTGGGAAAGCACTAGTAGATGATGAAGCTGTTCCACAGGGCGATAACTGGACATCAGGTAACTTCCCTGTGACAATTCAATCAAAATATCAATTGGAATGTAAGAGGTGCAATATGAAAGAGAATGATATGATGTTGATGATTGATGGTGGTTATATTGTAAAATATATGGTATAATTGATCTTGCAATGAGATTGGTGATATGGGAAATGACAACAGAATAACAATTATTGGCCATGATGATAATGATAACCACCTATTTTATCAGGCATACCTGAGCACTGAGAGCAACAAATGATCTTTGTGGTAATACATGTTGTTTAACTACAACTGGTGGTTCAGGCCACTTCTCAAAAAGCACAGGACATGGACTGACAAGGTTAGCTGCAAAGTCAGGTACTTCACTGACAGCCCATGTACGACCCTCAAGAGGAATTGTTACCTGTATTATAGAGTAAGCAATCAACATCTTCAATATTTTGTAACATGATATTTAATACAATGGAGTATGAAAGTCAAACTTAAGGTACTAGTCTCCATAAAAATTTATGTTTCCCTTTTTTAGATGTCCCCAAGCTATTTGCTAGATCTAGGATAGGTAAAACCCAACCCCACCTCCTTGTGGTGTAATCTGGATGATAGGAGCAGCAGCTACATGAGAAGAGTGTTATAAAGCCTGTATGTCACAAACCAGACAGCTCAAGCTAATTAATATAATGAAGTTAAACACAACCTACAAATTAACATCTATCTGATGTGTTGTTAACAATATCTTATCACTAACCTGCATTTCTTTAAGAGGAGACTGGAATGGGAATGGATCTGCACTGGTCACCCAGAGCACATCATTATCTTCTGTTTGCGATGCTGCCAACAAACTAATGCCTAATGAAAAGCATTGAGAATTAATTATTGATTAAAAGAGATTACAGCAGCCACTAGTAAAGGCTGGCATAAAGTGTTTTAGATGTGGTTTGACCAATAGACCTACAATGTAATGCACACTGATTTTTCCAATCAGAAAGGTGGGATCATTTTCATGGAAACGGGTTCTACTTCCTGAAAGATCAAGTCCAGATCAACATACAGTATCTCTAGAAAAATATCTAGATGTGTTGATCTGCACCTTTCAGGTGGTAGAGACCGTTCTCATGAGAAAGATCCCACCTTTCTGATCTAGTAAATCAGCTCACGCCAATAACGTCTATTAATAATCTAGTAGTCAAGAATATAAAGTTTCTCAGTCTATACAATATTTATTTCAGGATGCTCTGCAGGCCAAGTAAAGAATAGCATAGTTTACCAAATTAACTCTTGGGCAACTTATCAGGTGACAGCTGTCACCCATTAGTTCACCTATTGTTCCCCGAGCAGATGACTGACAGTCACCCATTAGTTCACCTATTGTCCCCCAGCAGATGACTGACAGTCACCCATTAGTTCACCTATTGTTCCCCCAGCAGATGACTGACAGTCACCCATTAGTTCACCTATTGTCCCCCAGCAGATGACTGACAGTCACCCATTAGTTCACCTACTGTCCCCCAGCAGATGACTGACAGTCACCCATTAGTTCACCTATTGTCCCCCAACAGATGACTGACAGTCACCCATTAGTTCACCTATTGTCCCCCAACAGATGACTGACAGTCACTCATTACTTCTCCTATTGTCCCCCAGCAGATGACTGACAGTCACCCATTAGTTCACCTATTGTCCCCCAGCAGATGACTGACAGTCACCCATTAGTTCACCTACTGTCCCCCAGCAGATGACTGATAGTCACCCATTAGTTCACCTATTGTCCCCCAACAGATGACTGACAGTCACCCATTAGTTCACCTATTGTCCCCCAGCAGATGACTGATAGTCACCCATTAGTTCACCTACTGTCCCCCAGCAGATGACTGACAGTCACCCATTAGTTCACCTATTGTCCCCCAGCAGATGACTGACAGTCACCCATTAGTTCACCTATTGTCCCCCAGCAGATGACTGACAGTCACCCATTAGTTCACCTATTGTCCCCCAGCTGATGACTGACAGTCACCCAACTGTCAGGCAATTGATATTAGTTATTAACAGTACATTGGTTCCATACCTTATAGCATGAATGATTAATAATTAAAATATCTAATTAATGAAAGTAGCTTCAGTTTGGCAAAAGATAATCAATAGTTTGCTTACAAACTAAGGTACACTTCACAAAAATTAGCTGATGGAACTTGTAAGCTGATCAACTAGACCTTTGTACCAAGGTTTCACTCATGCCTAGGTGGGTTTGATCCTAGTGCTTGGATGCAGTGCAAAGCTGGGATTTGATTTGTATACACTTTGAAATAAATTTCAACATTTTTTTTGTATTCAGTATTTGAAATAGGATAATTTGAAAGATTTAAAAAAACCTTTTTAAGAACCTTATAAAATATGTGTTACTGAATTTTACAACTCGTATAACCATTAAGCACATCCACGTTATTTTTAATGACCACAGGAAGCCCACACCAACGTTGATTTAGTATGTTATTCTTTAGTTTAATACCGCTCTGGAGAGATTTCATATCTGCTTGATTTAGAAAAGGCGTTAAGTAAAAAAATAATTAAGTACCTTGTCTATAAAATGCAGAATGGACTTGAGCTGGTTTAGGTGAAGTAGTAGACGGAGCAAATCCTGGTGGCATCCTAACATGTACCAAACTAATTTTGCTTGGCCTGTCAAGTGGATTTCTAAAGGGCATGGTACAGAAGTACAGTCTGACACCTGAAAGTAAAATGGTATTTACCAGCAAATAAATAATAAGAATAATGATGAATACATAGAATATAGAATACATACAGTGAGAATTATTAATTTTTCTTTTAATTCCGCTAAAGTATGTCAAAAGTATTACATATTCGAGAAACTACATTAAATTATCTACAAAACTGTATAGAAATTAGCGCTTTAGGTTATAAGAATTTTGATTGCGAGCATTTTCAACACACATTTTCGTCATTTTTCCCAAAGGCGAATTTGTACATCAACATCGTGCGCAAGGCCCAGTCTTAGTGTGTTGTCTGCAGTCCCTACTTTTCCTCTCCTCTCCCCTCCTTAATTCGCAAAGCTACATCACCAAAATACATAAACAAAATACACCAAAACCATTTGCAAAATTATTAGAATTGACCCTCCTTCAAAAAGTATTAAATAAATTAAAACAAATCAGTAGTTATTTCATAATTTGAATAAAATATGATTTCTTCACATTTCTAAATTATGGACTATAACATGCTGTTCACCAGTCGTTTATAACATTTTATAGAAGTATTTTATCTTTTCGATTGACTTATCAAAGCTATAGATATCCTAAAGCTATCTAACAGCAATAGTATTTCTAGAAATATTTCTGTATTTTTTAAAGAGTTAAGGTAAATACAAGGGACTAATGTTTTGAAGGTAAAATTTAGCAATCAACTGTACAACAATTTCTATCCAGAATATTTTGTTCTCGCTCACAGTAAACCCTGAATTGCTAGAAGACATTGTCAGAAATAAGAACAAAATTTACCCTCTATTTACGGTGTTATGCCAATTTTTATACAAAGCCTGATTTTAGAATATCAACTATATCTCCTAAACTTTTACTTTATTTGCCTTAAAAATTACACCATTTTAAAAAAGAAAGATCGATGTCTTATTCCGTGTACCAAAAATTTCAGAAATCGGTTGCTATTTACCCACTCAAAATTTGACCTAAAAAATCGAGCCTCCCCCACAATAAATACCCGCGGACCACCTTAACTAACTAATAATAACTTTATTTACTCATCTTAATTAAAACGTACGATGAATTTACACCTTAAAATAATGCAATTTTTTGACAACATTTCACCTTCATTTCATGGAGCACAAATTTCCTATAAGGTATTTGTAAGATATGTAGCCATCTCTATTGGGTTTTTGAACCAATGTTCACAGTTTTCCTGTTCTGACTGTAAACTGAGGTTATTACATTATATGAGAAGTGTTACCTGTATGTGTTATCGCTACAAGGTGAAGATAGTCTGACTCACTTCTTGACACAGGTGCAATGTGGACAATAGGTTTGAAATTATCATAATCTGATGTCCTACATGCAAAACAAGAAAAAAATTCTTTATTTTATTGACGGTATAAAGGTTATTACCTGGTAGTTTACATAACAGCCCTCACTTAAGAATCCCAAATGGCAAGGAGACGACCCAGTTGGCTATATTTTTGTATTTTAGTTAGAGGGCCACAGGGTTATCGGCAAATTAAAGCTGTCACGTGTTCCCCTCTTTAAATAAAGTGTATTCATTCATGAATTTGAACTACATGTAGGGATTGCCTGGAACAAATTCAGCCTCATCTAGTGGCCAGAGCAGGGACCCTAACTGGCAACATCAAATGATGTTCTTTAGTGTATATACATGTAATTTTCAGTTATTTCTACCCAACCCATTCCTTTGGGGTAAGGCTGGGTGTCTTTTGCCTGACATTTTTTGAAATAGGTGTATACAAACAAACAAGAAATATATACTAATCAAAATTATACAAGAGTGGAGCAACTCAAAGTGCCATAATTTGTTAACAGACTAACACGTCAGAATGGGTCTGAAATGTTTCATTTACTAGGTAGAATTTCTTGGTATTTAATCAAAATTCTTGAAACTTAGGGATATGGAAGAGTTTACCAAATCTCAAAATGTGTTCGTTTTACTTTTTTGATTTTTGATATTTTTGTCAGGAAAATGATGTTGACCATCATTTTGGCAGGAAAATTGAACTGAAAAAATAAGTTGAATACAATTCCTATCACGGAATCGAAAGATATGAATTTGTGAATATTCATGATCTGCCATTTTGTTTCAATTTTTAGTAACAAAATGGTGGACATTTGATTTTTCAAAAATTCATATCTTTCGATTCCGCGATCAGAATTGATTAGAATTATTTTTTCAGTTCTGAGATCCTCTCCCACAGCTCTTTCAAACATGCTAGTCAAAATTTTCCTTTGACCAATTTTTCGATTTTCCCGCCAAAATGATGATGTCATTTTCCTGCCAAAAATATTGAAAATCAAAAAAATAAAATGAAACGAATGAAGACATGGGAAGTACATGACTGTATAATATTGTAGGTCCCATTCCTTGCAGTTTGGGTAAATGTCAGTTACATGTATTGACCTGTGATACCTTGTTGTAGCAGCAGCTTTGTGAGCAATGTTGTCTTGATTCATACTAGCAACATAATTCATGACTTGACCATCAACTCCTAAATCATAGACCTGGAGGTTACCTTTCTCTGACCTGGTGTACAGAATGTTTCTTGTATTATCAACAGCTAGCTGTATAAGGGGATCTGTTATAAGATAAAAATGAACCTGTAAACATTTGAGTGACAGTTTAATCAAGTCTAGATCTGTTATGAGCTTATTGTTTGAACAAAAACAGATGCAAGAGCTTAGGATACATATAACATACAAGTACATAACATATTAAAGGTACATGTAACAATTAAATTTATACGTCAATGTTTCCATATAGCAAACAAGCAGCAGTGTTTTATCAAGTCTGTAGCCTCATCCTGGATAGTTTTAGATTTGGTAAAACTATGAAAAAAAAACCAATAGTCCAGTTTTCAGTTACAAGAGAACGCTAAGCTCCCTGACAAAAGGCGCATTTATACAGGGTTAACCTCCTTTTCAAGAAAGACCCAAGGGAGTAAACACAATTTTTTTGGTTTTGTTTTGTTTTGTTAACAACACAAAAAAATTAGACTTTTCTCCCTTGGGTCTTTCTTGAAAAGGAGGCTAACCCTGTATAAATGGTTTACTTTTATTTTATAAGAAAAATAAACGAAGAACTAAATTTGGCTTATAGCGTAAGTTCGTAACGTTCATAATGATGTGTACTAGAGATATCGTTTGGAACGGCCTGAAAACATTTTTTGCTAATTTTCAGTTCTTTTACTGTCAGTTTCATATTTATATCATGAAACCTCCTTGACTGGTTTGTAGTAGGTGTGGATTGAAGTGATTTAAATGCGTGGGCGAATTCGTGAAATGCGTGGGCGAATTGGTGTGGGCGAATCGGTCCGTGGGCGAGATGACCGGATACCGTATAAATGTGCCTTTTGTCAGGAAGCTCAGCGGTCTCTAGTAACTGGAAACTGGACTATTGTGTATAAGTGACATTTCTGCCCAAGAGTTCTGGCCATTCATTTGCATTATCCAGGATGATCGAGCTACAATTTCCACTCAACAATAATTATAATGAAACATGAGGCATTTTATTAATCTTGTTGCTAAGTTTGAACTCTTTGAAATTCCCACTAGCCTAAATTTATTTCAAATTGCATTTAGAAACCATTTGGATTTTCGATTACCGATATTAGGGCTGTCAATAAGTTGCAGAGAAATGGCTGAAGAAAAATGCAACTGGTCTTACTATTAATGTCTACATGTAGGGCAATAATTATAATCACCACATATATGCTACAACTTGTACTACTAACAACAGTATATGCCATTGATGCTTTAAAAACAGTTTACCTTCACTAGAAATAGTGAGAAAGTTTGGTACCAGATATGACAAGGCACTTGAAGAGTGGTTGATTTTACGACATTTTCTTTGAAACCAGGAATCTTTGGCCTAAAAGAGATATATGAATTGACAGATGAACCAAATCTGATAAGGTTTGACCATAGGAGGCAGCATGGCCGAGTGGTCAGAGCATTGGTTTTGTAATCTGGCATTCCCAGGTTCGATTCCCACTCTGGCCACTAGCTGAGACTGAATTTGTTCCGATTTTGATTAGTTCAAATTCAGTTTCTCGGCCATGCTTGTAATATAGCCAACTGGTTGCCTCCTTGCCAGTTGGGATTCTTAATCCATTTATGTTTGATTTATATGATTTAGCTAGGATTTGTAAATTGAGCTGAAAAGCCCTGTTGAGGGAGTCTCAATCATGTATGTATGTACCATGGATCTGCTTTTTAAGGAAGAATATTTTCAATATTTTACATGTATATCAGATTATTAATAACACTGACAGCAAGTCTATCAGACTGCTGAACATCAAAGACATCTCAAGTGACAATATCTTGGTATGTACATTATCAAATTATCTTAATACTACAGTATTACATAATTTGATACACTTGAAATCTAACTGCAACTATACTTCAATCAGCTGCTAACCACAAAGGCTCAACAATGCTTGAGATTCACACCATAGAGAACACTTAGATAGAAAGGTTGATGATGGGTTCATATTTTCCAAATTCTTTCCTTTCACCCCTTACAGTATATCTAACCTGGTAAGCTATCTCATACAAACATCCATCTCTGCCACCAGTGAATATCCTTCCCTGCAATGTACCAGTTATACATGACATGTACACATTGTCAGATGGAATAGAAAACAATGGGTCTGGTTGAAGATGCATCTCAGCAAATCCATCCTCTGGTAATCCACCTGAGTTACAAATAACAGATCAAAGTGAGTAACTTAATATAACATGCAATTAAAGAAAACCTTCCAGGGCCATAGCCACCATTTAAACATCATTTGGTATGGCTTTTAAAAGTCAGTCTGGTTTTTTCGTTTTCCTACACGAATTCATGGTTTCAAAACTGCAATGACAATGGTTCTAACGGTAAAAGTTGGTCCGATTGAAACCTAAGTAACCGTACCAGTGGCTACAGCCCTGCCTTCACAAAGCAGAAGTTGAAGAATTCAACTATTCAATTATTATTATTATTATATTTCTTTTATAATTGTTGCAACATTATGACACCAAAGGTCATACTCCCTGTGACTAATTTTTGAATCTCCATTTGTTGAACTCATAGATATAAATGAGTCAACTTACATGTATTACACTTCAAGAGCATGTGACATCAATTTTTTTATTTGAATGTGTAGTTCCAGAAATTATCCATACCCCCACCATGGAGGGACCCATGGGTCATACGTGATGATCAACTGTAAGACCGTTTTATGTTGCTTCACATCACTTATTGTTATTTTCCAGGGAAAAAATATATATGATACACATATATTTTGTATACAAAATATAAGCAAGGGTGGCCGAGCGGTGAGAGCGCCGGTCTGTCACTGCTGTGGTCCCTCGTTCAATCCCCGGACGGGGTATCACATGTGGCTTGAGTTTCTTGTTCATTCTCTCCCTTGCTTCGAGGTTTTTTTCTCCAGGTTCTCCGGTTTTTCCTCCCTCAGTAAAAACGAACTAGTTTCAATTTAATCTAAGCTGTGCTCCGTGATCAGACATGAGTATGGTGGCTGCTACGTGTATGTGTATGTAAATTTGTATGTAAATGTGTGATTGTTCAATTGTTCGTAATGAAAGCGCCCTGTAAACCTTCGACTCGATCACATTAAGCTGCGCCCTTTGTAATTCAGCACTTGGCTGCAAGGAAGGGTGATAAGCTACCCCAAATTTATTTTATTCATTTTACTCAGAGATAGCCATAATTCTATTGACCACTTTACTGTCCAAGTTCCTCTATCTCTCAACAATGTTTCAAGCTTCCTCACTATTTCCAGTTAATGCAAAATAATGTAAATTACAAATATGATAGGTTAACCTGTGGCTAGGTTGCCATGGTTACCTCTTGCCAATATGCTAGCATTGCTTTCGCCTCATTGCAGCTATGGCACCTACCCTCCATAATTATTAAGTAGCGACAAGTTAAGTATAGTATAGTGTCCGTGCATGACAGTGAGAAAAGCCTGCCTTTGTTTTGGTCGGCACTATGAGGTTAACCCGTGGCTAGGTTGCCATGGTTACCTCTTGCCAATTGCTAGCATTGCTTTCGCCTCATTGCAGCTATGGCACCTACCCTCCATAATTATTAAGTAGCGACAAGTTAAGTATAGTATAGTGTCAGTGCATGAAAGTGAGAAAAGCCTGCCTTTGTTTTGGTCGGCACTATGAGTTTCTGAACTAAGTGAGATGGACTTATACCCTCAACTGGAGTGTTTTGAGCATTTGAGTACATAACCAACTGCCTTTTGAGGGTGAAACATTTGATTAATAGTTGTAATTCATTGATCAGAATTTCTTGTTTTTCAATATTACAGAATTGCTAAAGACGCTGAAAGACGCTGAAAGACGCTGAAACTGACAGTTGTTGCCGGCAGCCGACTGTTATTTTGAACCCTGTATGCTGTTTGAAAGGTCATGGAATATTTTCATTGAGGATACAGTCCTATTATTGGGGAATACCCTTTCCAGCCTCCCTTTAATTCCTCCACTTTACTGTGGTAAAGGTCACACATCTAAATTCTAATTCAAATATTATGTACAAAATAATGTAAAATATAATCAGTGTTCAACTCAAATTACAATGTCCATAAATATGGTAGGACTATACAAATGTTAAGAACATTAATTTAAATTGTACTATTCTAACCTCTTCTTCTTGAAGTAAATGTAACAGCAAGCAAAACAATATCTACTGGAGTTGACAGGCACAAAATGTACTTGACAGAATCAGATAATATTTCTAATGAAAAGAACACCATCAATTAATTCTGGAGTCCTATCATAACGTTTAATTGAATGACTATTAATTTGTATTAAGAACTTCTTTAAAAGGTCACCCAATGAAAAGAATCTTCCTCAAAAAGGTATTAATACATGTATATCAAATTATCATTTGTGAACCCTCCTTTACACTGTTCATGGAGCTATATATCCCTCCAGCCATTCATAAATAAAAGTTTATAATGGTCTGATAGTATACATAGGAACTGGATAAATACTGTATACTATAGAAGTTCACTCTTCCAAGTGGGGGGAGGGGGGAGGAGTGACACTACATTGAGCACTTACATGTGGCATAAAGCAAGCAAAACATTGGCTCTACTAGGATGGTTACCAGAGTGAACAGATAGGGTGACCCTCCTCTGATGTATGTACAGTCATGTATATATTGTGGCTCAAATTATTTTCTCCTTGTACTGGTGAAACTTGCAAACAAAACAAAAAATATTAGCTAACCTGGTTTAGGCTTAACAAGCCCTGCACACAAAATTGTTTCACTGAGTCCATCAAAGTATGCCAAGTCACTCCTGATTAAAGAAATCAAGAAAATCAAGGTTACTTCTTCAGTCTTTGGTGTTATTGGAAACTAAATATTTCTTACCCATCTTCATAGTTCCAGACAAAGATATCACTATCAATGGTAAGCCATGCTCTGCGTATCTCAGGAAATAGACCCATCATACAATTACACTGCATGTCTAAATCAAAAGTTAGGGAAAAAGCTCTATTCAAAGACAGCATAATCAGTTATACTGCTGATCCTGTGTAATCAACTTGGTAAATATAATTAAGAGGGTTTTTTTTCATGTTCAAGCACTGAGCAAAAAAAAACTATTTAGCTAAAGAATAACTGTTGTACAAAGCTAAAGTTATTACTTTCAGAAAGTTTAGGTTGTTTGTAAGTGGTTTTAATTAATAAAAGTTGAATAAAAGTGTTAATCCAAAGTGAAAATTTGTATCAAAAATGGGTTTTATGCCTTCTTTTGCTCAATTGCCATACAAATTTTTACAGCTCGAAGGTTGCTAAATTCGAACAAAAATATAAGATAACCACTTTGTACAACTCAAAAGACCGTATTAAACAAGCCCATTGTATTTTAGTAGATCAATTCTTAACTGATAACAACAGAATTTGAGTGTTAATCCAAAAAGAAAATTTGAATTAAAACTTGTACAAGGGGCTAGTTTTAAGCACTTTTAGCCATTATTACTCGATATTGAAAAAATCCTCTCATATTCAATTGAAAAATAACAAATACAAGATGGTTTAGAGTAGATTTCGTATGACTGTGAAAACAGCACAGCACGGTCACGACACGGTTACGGCAGGAGTTTCGAATGTTTTTATAGACAACACGGCACTGACACGGTCACGGCATGATGCGGTCCGTTTCACACTCATACGAAATCTGCTCTATAGTTTAAACTAGAAAAAAAAAAGACTTTTAATATGAAAGTTGGTACATGCATGCAAGTATGCGTATTATCTAACACAAATAAATTTCTTTCTCTTTTGTATATTTGTTGGATCCTATTTGCTTCCTGCTGTGGAAGTCAATAAAAGTTGTGGATACGTTCAAACTGCTCTACAAGTTCAGTAGGTAGAGGTATGTGCTTAAGTGTGCTGACAAGCTCCATTCCTGCCAAGCCAACAGATGATAGTAGTGGATAGTCATAATCATTCACGCCACTGAACGACAAAGAACCTACACAAACAAAAACAACAAAAACTTTTATTCCCCAACATTATCATTCAAGTATTGCATCTGAATTGATCTAATATTATTACCAAAAGTCTTACTTTGAGAGGAAACTCTTAACTGACTGCACAAGTCAGGATACTGCCTGTCTGCTTGCAGTTGACGGCTAACTTCTTTGGAAGCGTTTTCGATAGCTTCTGTTGAAACATCAAGATTAGCAGGACTCGGGCCTATTAAAACAGGCATCTTTGTTGTGTTTTCACGAAAAAAACCCAAAGGATTTAGCGAAATACTTTCATCTTTCAGAGCACACTTTCTCGTGTATCGATTCGAATTGAAGCGCGATCGTTACAGCGCAGACTCGGGAACCACAGGAATACCACCATCAATCCAAATAGGGCTGTTTTCTGATTGGCTGAAATTTTTTTAAAACACAAATAACACAGATCACCGGAAGCAGAAGTTTTACGAGTCTTCCCGTTTTATGATTGAATAAATAAATGAATAATCTTCTACAGCAGATCCACATAGTGGCTATTCATAGAAACTCAATTGACATATATATATATATGAACCCAGGTCACAGCGATGAAAGGCCGGTGCTCTCGCCACTCGGCCAACCATGCCACCCATTGGTTGTGTATAAAAATAGGAACAAACAGCCCAGAAAATAAATATTGTAGGGGTCCCACCAAAGGGACCATCCGTTAGTCAACGGTAACGTGGCAAAATAGCTAATCACAGCGCGCAAAAATAGGTTGACATCAGTGATCAGCGATCAGCAAGCAATCTCGTACCCTCGAACGCAGAGTCTGCGTTGCTCTGGCGGTAAAAGGTATCCCGAGTAAATAGTTGGATTACCGAAAATCCCCCTTCCTTTGAGTCTACAGCGGATACAAAGGTCTAGTCTAAAATTAACGGGATGACACAACAGGTAAGTCCTGGAATCTCTATTTAAATATAGCCTGCGTGCATCCGGAATTTACTCGCGTTACTCGTAATCTCCGGCTATAAATCCCCATACAATTTCCCTTATAGCATGTTATAAAAGTGTCAAGCTTGGGTATCTGGTTGGGTCTCCTGTCTAGTCACAACCTTATATGGAGCGACAAGACTCGACAAGAAGCGAAGCGACTGGAATTTGTTCGGTCTCCGAAAATGTGACGATGAGCACCGATAGCTTATCGGAATCATCACGTAAACTAGCAAAACATGACGTCATTCATAAGAGAAGAGCTTTGACATTTGTTTTGGTGCGAATAATTTTTTCTCTTCTTCCGATCATAAAGTAGAAATAAACGTTCTAAAACCGTACTGAGCGAGATCAAGACATCAAGTCTTCTTCCCGACATGGGGAACTGTTTAAAGAGTTCGGGCCAGGACGATATTTCGCTTTTACACGAGGATGAGAATCCAGATTCACCAACTACTGGCGAACCACCACCGCCATATCAGGTATACTCAACGAACCAATAATTCAGTCTCCTTTGTTCTCTCTCTCTCTTTGAAACGTTTTTTCGTCTTTCCTCGTCCAGGAAGAAGCTCCTATTTATATACAGAGTCAACATGCTCCTCATCTATTATCAGAGGAGCAGCAAATTCGTCTAGCTCAACGTTTAGGACTAATTCAACATTTACCAGAAGGACAGTACGACGGCTCAAAAGGGAAGAAAAGAGAGTAAGTTACGTATAAAACAAACAGACACGTAGTTGGGAATAGAGGTCCTCATATTAATGTTTTTAGAACGTACTGAGTCCATGTTTTCTTTTGATGTTGCCATTATACCATCTGTGAGAGTTTAGAAAGCAAATGATGAACATTGAATCAGCACGGTAAACGTTATCACTGTGCTTGAAATCTGTTACTTTTGGAAGTAAAATATCAGTTTCGCTTTCTTCTGATTCTAGTTCTTATAAGAAGCTTGTGCTATTGATTTTATCAGTATTGTATTTTCTTTCGAGCATGTGTTTTAAAATGCATTCTCTATCAAACTCATTAATTTTCATAACATGCACAAATTGTTCAAAATGTTTTGTGACGTCAAGGCTAGGAAATGCCATTGTCTGATACATGTACCAGCGTACAATTGTACATGTAAGTTAGTTGAATTCAGATTTATTAACTTATCAGTTAATAAGTTATTTATTTGCTATCATATCTTACAAGTTCAAATTATTGTTATTCAGTGAAATATATGCAGTAATTTACCAGCAAATACATGCACACAGTACACATTGGCTGTAGAACGAACAAGAAATAAAATACAGTACAAGTTGAATGCTGTATGAAGAATTTCAAGTTCATTCTACAGTCAGCAAGTGCATGTATTTGCTGGTAAAGCAAGGACTATAAGTCTCTAACCCTTTTAATACTCAATCTAAGTGCACAGCACTAAAAAAGTGGCCTTTGATAACTAACACATTGTGTAAGGTAGATCCATTTACAAAGAGGAAGTTCAAAAAGAGTTGAAAATTTATATCACTTTCAAAAAAATTACAAAGTGTTTAACAAAATTGTAAAAGAAATCTCTGTCAAAATAAGAAGCCAGTGTTATATTTGAAAAAAGGAAAACTTGGTCCACAACAGCTGTAATAAGGATTGTTTTTGAAGTGATATTTTCTAACTTGTAAATCAACCAGAGTATGGCAAGTGGATCATCAGAGCACAAATTCCTTTTCCCTCAAGGAGATGCTCTCTGCCCTAAGCTCTTCACTCTGTTTAAAACCTGTGTCATGGTTGTTGAAATCCACAGAGGGGATATAAAGCTATCCAAGTGATAAATAATTGGTCATGCATCTACATGTATTGGTATATAGATGACTTAAAAGTGTTTGCTGCAACAGGGAGCAAATGAACACTGTGCTGGGATCAAAAGTGTGTGCAAACGCCAACTGCTAATTTGCATTTTTGTTTCTGTCAATCAAAAGTAGCAATCACTAATACGACTGAAGAACTATTAATACCAAAATGATAGTATAGAAAATATATATCATCTAAAGATCTTACTTGGTCTTTGGTAGGAATTTAGGAACTTTCAGTATGAAGTTTTTGATGTTTTGTTGAGGTGGGCGGTAGCAAATAATCAAATTCCAATAGACTGTTTGAAGGTTAGAGTTCACAGAGTATCAAAAACTGCAGTAAAAGATACATGTACAGTAACAGAAGAGAAGTGGCAAGGGAAGTTGGCTGTGCCATGCTCAGACGATGATAACAGGTTGAGTAAAGGATTGTTTTGTGTGGTTGAGACACTGGTCAGGACTTCTTGTCCTTCACATACCATTCCTGAGATAGTCAAACTGTTTTGAGTAACTACAGTCTGTGGAATCTGTATATAACAGCCACCCTCAGGACTGTGGAAAGTGGCTGCTTAATACAGGCAACAAATACAGCATTTGTATGAGGGACTTTGTAATCTAGCCACTGAGTAGAGAGTGGCCACTAATAATGCAGGGCCATTATGTACAGTTTTGACTGTACTACCTATATGGGTATACCATGGGAAGAAAACTTGAACAGGCTCAACTAATAATGAAATGTCATTTAGACTTTGTGATAACATGTGCTCTCTGGATGCCCTGAGTAAGCATCTATGGAGACATGATGCAGTTTTGAAGATTGTGTTCTTTGAAATTATACTCAAAGACTTGGAGTTGGTAGATAAAACCCCACCATGGTATTCTGCTGTTCAACCCAAACCCAAGTATGAAAATGAAAAGGCGGAGGCTTTCTGGGATGTTCCAGTGTTTGGAAAGAACACAGATCTGAAAGCAAACTTTGTAGACACTCAAAGAATTTACCCTGCAGGCTAACGTTAGGAATGAGTTGTCCTTGGATAGAGAACTGTGAACAAAAAGATCATGAAAAGGGTACCAAGTACACACCCCTGCAATGGGAACTTAAGGTGTTTACCAGTAGTATTTTGGTGATCGATTTCGATTTTTGACAAAACTTTCAATTTTATTTTTGAAAATTGTTCAACTTACATTTGTCTGATCAAAATGATTTCCACACAAGATACTAAGGAGGGATTGAAGATTTGATTGATGCCAATTTTGTTCCATGACACGTTGCTATGGCAACGAAAAACAAAGATCATTGAATTCAGTTTTCCTAAAATATCTCCCATTTTCGATGAGCTCTAGAAAAATGGCTATATAGGTGCTAAACTTTTTTTTTTTTTTTTTTACAATACAATACAACTTTATTATTATTCTCCCTTGGGGTTTTTCAGAATAATATTACAAATTTAAAAATAAAATCTAGTTATAATAATACTTGTTACATGCAATTCGAAAAATTAGAACAATGAAAAACTTTTAAAACGAGAAGAGATTTGAACAAACTATTTATATAATGTTTCAGTGTCCACTAAGTTCTTCTTTGGCTTTTTTCTTAAATAAAGAGAGGGATGGTGAATTCTTTGTCTGCTCTGAGAGACAGTTCCAGGACTTGATTGCTCTGAAGAAGAATCCGTGCTGTGCTGTGGATGTGCGGCACTGTGAAGCACGTAGGTCTGCTTTTCTCCGCGTGTTATAGGTATGGATATCTGAACTTCTTACAAACTTTGAGCTGAGGTATGTTGGCGCTAAGTTGTTCGTGCATTTATATACCAGGATGACATCACGCAAACGTAACATGTTTTCAACAGTTAGCCAACCAAGGTCCTCCAAAATTGGAGATATATGATCGTATTTTTTGGTGTTAGTTAAGATACGTGCAGCAAAATTTTGCATTAGTTGGAGTCTGTGGATATTTTTCTTGAAGGTTCCAGACCAGACTGTGGAGCAATAGTATAGCTTACTAAACACCAAGGAGTTTAAAATTTCTTTCAAAACGTCTCTGGAGAATAGATGTCGTACTCTACTAATTTGACACAGACTGGAAAGCAGAGATGACGATAATGCAGAGATGTGGTCAGTGAATGTCAGGTTTGAATCAAGGATGACACCTAAGTCTCTAACGGAGGCAACAGGTCTTAACTCTTGGCCAAGGAAGGGTAAGGTAATGTCTGGCAATTTGGATGTTAATTGGCTTACTCCAAACAGCATGAACTTAGTCTTGTCTGGGTTGATCAATAGTTGGTTTGCGCAACACCAGCTTGCCACATGCTGAAGATCTTAGGCGACTTGGCTAAGGCATAAATCGACATCTTTTGTTGCAAACGAAAGGTACACTTTAGTATCATCGACATATGACTCGATGTTACAGAATTTTACAACTTTATGAAGATCGTTTACGTAAAGGCCAAACAGCATGGGCCCCAAAATTGAGCCCTGTGGAACCCCATGTGTTATAATAAGGGGGTCTGATAATGAAGTAGCTATTCGGGTGCGCTGCTCTCTATTCGTTAGATAGCTGTGAAACCATTGCAGAGCCTTATCAGAGGTTCCCAACTTCTGTAACTTACTAAGTAGCGTCGTATGACACAGGCTGTCAAAAGCTTTGCTCAAATCAATGAGCACCATTGCTGTAATCTGCTTTTGATCCATGGCTCGGAAGATATGATCAGTTACTAACAGACTCAAAGTTCACTTTCTTGCACAGTTAACCAACTCAAAATCAGAAAGTTTTATCAGAGGGATTTTGAATAAATCGCGAAAGACTTATCAAAACTATTGAATTTGGTGACTCGAAATTAAAGAACGAGAAAAAAAATTCCAACTTTGGCAAAATAACTTAATCTTTTTAATAACTTGATCAATACAACATAAGAGTTGGATCAAGTGATGAGGAAGCCTGATGGGAAAAAATAAAGAGTGGTATATTGGAAAAGATACAGAAAGCAATCATTTCAAGTACTTCATGATCAGTTGAACATTGCAGGAACATTCAAGGTGCACGCCCTAGTCTGCGAATATGATATTAATACCTTAATTTTATATTTTTGGTTTAGGTTTTAAGAATGTAGTTTAGCTTTTTAATATTTTTGATAAAACAGTCTTTTAGCCCTTTAATCTAAGTTATTAATTAAGATGCATTATGACTTAGGTTAGATCCAAAATAGACATTAATATATTAAAGAAATAGAAAACGCGCGCGGTGCTGTGTGCAGATTTAGAGCACGCGGGGATTGATCAGAACACGAGAGAAGTGTTAAGAGAAGCATGCACGAGGCGTAGCCGAGTGCTTTGCAAGCTCTTGCGCGCATTGCCTATTCGCACAGCGTCAAATAATAAACAAAGAACACGATTGGTGGAGGAAGATGAAAGATAAGAGGCATATTACAAAAGCGGCCCTCCTGACTGCTCCCTGGGTCGGTCATATGATGAATGAACATGACTGGTAAAATAGCACGGTCACTGCACGATACGGTTACGGCAGGAATTTCGATTGTTTTCAAAGGCATTGCGGCACTGACACAGTCACGGTACGGCGCGGTAAGTTTCCTACTCATTCGAAAACGGCTCTATTGATCGAGTAAAAAAAATCAAGGACAAATAAGAACGAGGAAGTGACTTCCTCATCCACTGGAAAATTTGATTAATTTCCATGTATGGAAATAGTAAAGAAATATACAGGAAATATACAGGAAATTCAATTTCCAGGTAGATTGTACATTTCCATGGTGTGGAAATTTCTCGATACTGTGGAAATAACCAAGAGATATCCTAGAAATCAGAAAGTAATATCAAAGAGATCCTAGAATTAACCTAGAAATAACGTAGAAATAACCTGGAAATATCATGAAGGTAGCCTGGAAATATCCTAGAAATGTTGTAGGAATACCCTGGAAATTCAAAGGAAGACCCTGGAAATACCCTAGAAATATTGAAGAAATACACTGGAAATACAAAGGAAGACCCTGGAAATACCCTAGAAATGTTGTAGGAATACCCTGGAAATACAAAGGAAGACCCTGGAAATACCCTAGAAATATTGAAGGAATACACTGGAAATACAAAGGAACAACATGGAAATACCCTAGAAATGTTGTAGGAATACCCTGGAAATACAAAGGAAGACCCTGGAAATACCCTAGAAATATTGAAGGATTACACTGGAAATACAAAGGAAGACCCTGGAAATACCCTAGAAATGTTGTAGGAATACCCTGGAAATACAAAGGAAGACCCTGGAAATACCCTAGAAATGTTGTAGGAATACCCTGGAAATACAAAGGAAGACCCTGGAAATACCCTAGAAATGTTGTAGGAATACCCTGGAAATACAAAGGAAGACCCTGGAAATACCCTAGAAATATTGAAGGAATACACTGGAAATACAAAGGAAGACCCTGGAAATACCCTAGAAATGTTGTAGGAATACCCTGGAAATACAAAGGAAGACCCTGGAAATACCCTAGAAATGTTGTAGGAATACCCTGGAAATACAAAGGAAGACCCTAGAAATACCATAAAGTAACCTGGAATAATGAGAATAATGATATTAGTAAACTAATAAAAATATGAGAAAGTAACAATGTCTTTATTTCAGCTGAAAATACTACATAATTATAATATCAATGGATACAAAACATTATTTTTTAGTCCTTCTAAACTCTCACAGGAATCAAGAAACTACATTTCGTGTGTTGTAAGCACTTACTTACAAATTGCATTTCATTAGATATACTTAATAAATTGATATTTGGATAAATGTGAACTACAATGGAGTGCATACACCTTGTTACACCTATTTTTAAAAACCGTTGTCAGAGCTAAAGGCAACAGGTCATGCAAACTCATAAATCGTTTTGTTTTGAACATCACATATATATGAATGTTAGATTGTTAACTGTCTTAATAAAAACAAATAGAAAACCCAACCGTGAATGGCAGAATGACCTATTGCCTATAGCTCTGACAACCTTTTTTAAATAGGTGTATAAAAGTAAAAAAATATGATATAAGAAAAATTGATAAAAATTACAACACTCTGGAGATGTGAATGCTATCCTTAAGGATACAAAAGATAAATTGACAGGAAAGGGCTATAGCAAGTGTGGCAAACAAATCTTAATAGCATTAAATAAATCCCTATATAAGTTAAATTGTGTCATGTTTTAAATAATGGCTAATGAATATAACTGTGACCTTATGGTGGAAACAATAATTATTTTAATAGACTTTAATAATAATAATAATGAATTATTGAATTATTTACTACAATTTAAGAAATTTTATTTGCTGCTGCTTACATCTACAATCTTTATACAAGGTAGAAATCTTTTTTCAACCTGCAACAATAGGAATATTTAATCAACAAAATGGCATGGTTGGCCAAATTGTGAGAGCACCAGGGCCCAGTCGTTCAAAAGCTGATTAGCACTAATCCAGGGTTTAAACTCCAAACGTTCTCTTAAGAGTTAACCACAGATTAGCACTAATTGGCTTGTGAACAACCAAGCCCAGTACTTTCACCATCGTGGTCCAGGTTTGAGTCCCAGTTTGAGCACTCAGGTCACATGTGAATTGAGTTTGTTTGATGTGCTATTCTTTACATGGTTGCTACCCATACATCCCTTCAACTCAATCAATAACTCCAACTTACTTTATAGCATAGCTTGTTTTTCTCACTTTGTTTATTTATTAATTGAAGTTTTTCTAGCTCCAAAAGTTCCTAAAAACAAAAGACAGTGGGAAATTTCAATATATATCTGTATAGTATTGGAAGTTGGGGGACAATTAATGAATTGGAAAGAGCTAGGGTATCAATGCTGAAGGACATAAAAAAACTAAAGTAGTGACTTCAAGGCACATGTGACACATACTAATACAAAATAGCAGACCCCAATTCCATTGTTTTCTTTTTGTATCAATTTGATGACTACACTTTGATTATTATATTTTGTATCATGAGTTCAGTGCAATCACCAGTTTTTGCTTTACAGCCCTCTCCTTTATCAGATTATTAGTACTTAAACTAAATGCTGATTTTTCATTAGCTGGTGAAATAAAGTCACTCTATAGGTTTATCTAAATGACTCTGTTATCAACTACTAAAACAATTCATGTTTGGTCATTGGATAAAAAATAAATAAATAAATAAATATTGGATAAAAAAACAGCTGACTTTAACAAATTGAAGATGGTTTTGTGTTGTACATAAATTGATCAGTGTTTTCTTTTGTTTTGATTATACTATAAAGAAAAAAGACATTGACTATTAGACTTTGATTGTAAGACTAGGGCAATTTTCTTTCATCTTTCAAAGAAACTCGACTATCTAGTTTGTAGTGATTGATAATAACAAAGAAAACAATAGGTTTACAGTCTACTACTAACTAACTATGAAAGGACATGGGCAAAATCATTCTACAAATCAGGTTAGAGTGATTTTCATAAACCCGTGAAATAAATACTAGCAGTTAATGTGTAATAGTCAAATAAGAAGAAAAGAAAACAATTGAATTAAGGTTTACTAATGTGCTAACAGAAAAGGACAAAAGGTAGGCAACTTCGGCGACTCAAATCATCCACCGTGAGGCTCACAAACCACGCGAAAAATCAAACTTGCCTTCGTCGGTCCGGCCATTCAGCGCTCGGCACGTCAAACAAGATACATCTAGCGACTACTGGAGCGAGTTTGAGAGAAATCGGTCACGGAAGAACAGCCTGAAATACGGGCCCGAACTTCTTCAACTGTGGTAAATTTCGAATGTTCCGATGATCTGTTACTGACCTGGAGGACCAATGGAATCCCAAGAATGTGTTATAGGTGGCGAACTCGCCACTTAGCCCTCCCCTTGCAGTAATACTAATAGTAATATCTCTTTTAGGATACATCAAAAGTATCAGAGATCGAAGCTTCTCTAATAGACATTGAATAATATCTTGTCTGAATTTAACTCTGAAGAGAGAAAACGCAGCTTTGATCTTCAATACTCAGATTACTGCAGGGGAGGGCTAAGTGGCGAGTTCGCCACCTAAACACATTCTTGGGATTCCATTGGTCCTCCAGGTCAGTACAGATCATCGGAACATTCGAAATTTACCACAGTTGAAGAAGTTCGGGCCCGTATTTCAGGCTGTTCTTCGTGACCGATTTCTCTCAAACTCGCTCCAGTAGTCGCTAGATGTATCTAGTTTGACGTGCCGAGCGCTGAATGCCGACCGACGAAGGCAAGTTTGATTTTTCGCGTGGTTTGTGAGCCACGGTGGATGATTTGAGTCGCCGAAGTTGCCTACCTTGTTGTCTTTTCTGTTAGTGGAAACGCAGCTCAAAACTCAACGGCCTCAAACTAAGTAAATACGCCTCAAACCCCCCAAAAAACTAGCCAGAAGTGTTCAGTAACTGTAAATCTCTATTTCTAACAAACTTTCGAAGAATCGATTAGAAAAAGAAAGCTTTTCAGAGGCAAAATTAAACTCATGCTATTCAACTACCAAACAAGGGGTTGAATTACAACACAGGGATCCCAAACCCCCTAAACCGGAACTAATATTAGTTTAGTATCTATTTCACGGGTTTACGAAAACCACTCTAGTGAGCTCATAGTAATATGAAGTCACAATTAAAGCACTACAATTCTATGTTTTTAAATGGGTATTTACCATAAGCTCAAGAGCAATCGTTATAGCTCGCAATCGTTGAGCATAATACACAGAACGGTCCCATAATTCGAATCCCTCACTTCAGTAAAGACATCTACAAATAAAATGATTTGTCAGTATAATTGTTGATTTCAGCATTACATAAGTAAAAAGCTTACTACATTATCTGTATCTGAAGTGAATTTTACAGTGTTTTTAGTTTCATCAAAGTCCTTTATGTGAGTAGAATCTTAGTTCAAACGACGTACCAAATTGTCAAATCGATATCGGTGTATAACCTACTGATTCGATTGCCAGAGCAATTACAACAATTTACATGTAAGCCAGGCAAGTAATGTGCCTAAATAAACTAAAGACTGAATTGACAATAACACATAGAAAGTACAGTCTCTTCCATGGCTGCAATATTAAGAGCGAACATAACTTACCGTATTGTTCTTTGAACGCAACGAGTTCAGTCGATCACAACCTGGTTCGAAATCAGGACTTCTACGGCACTCGAAACCTGTTATTCTTCCAAAATAACATCTTTTTAAGGAGAAAGGTGTTCTTGATTGTGTTTGAGGCATTGAACGGCCATTTCGGTCCTTTTTTAGCACAAAAGAACACGTTTTATATGGCAAACAAACTGAGATTATAGCAATCTAACCGACAAAATGGCTTCCAATGTGCGCCAATTATTCAAATGACACGTGATAAAGTTTTGTTCCCTCATTGGTCAAATTGTACTAGCGACCAGGTTTTTTCGATTTTTGTCGGGAAAGAAAGCCCAAAACGACTGAAAAGGACCCTAAATAATTGTAATTTATATTTTTTTTTTCAAAGAGCATGTTTCGTTTTAAAATATTCGTATTTTGACAGAAAGTTCGTGTCAGAAGGAGATAAATTTCGCGAATTTTTTTTCAAAAATATACTGCGTAAAAATAATTACAATTTTAATTTTCGCGAGAACTTTTCAGTTGCGGGTATGAAATTTGGCGAACGATCACAAGAAACTGCAATCTCGAGGTTTTTTTTAATATCCTTGATTTGTTGGTTCATCATTTCTTGTACCCTTATCAGTTTCGTTAACGTCCCTTTTCCAGTGCCAGTGTACTGTATACACTGCACTGGAAAAGGGACCTTTGAGACTAGAGAAATAGAAAAAAGGGTAGAGAATTTGGCAACAGTTTATAGGTCGCTGCACACACCATGGTAAAAATTCTGAATAACTAGTACTGTAATCTTCAAACGCTATCTTCTGCTCGTGCGATTTACCGTCCACGCGCACGTCAAAATTGGCGAAATTACTAAAAAATAGCGCCGCGAATATCGCACAGACATCAATAATGAGTTTCACTCTCTTTGTATTATGGTCTCTCTGTGGCTACCATTCATGAACAAGAAGTATTTCTTGTATCCAAATACAGCAGAATTAATTATTCACAAATTTGCTGTACAGTTCAGGGTTATTATCTACATTATTTATAGAATATTTTCCAGTCGTAGTCTCCAGCCTCCCTTTTAACATTTCCATGGTATTTCCACGATCTTTCGACTAAATTCCAGGTTATTTCTACATTATTTCTAGAATATTTCCATTGTTAATCCCAGTAATCTTCAGCCCTCCTTTTAACATTTCCATAGTATTTCTACAGATCTTTCGACTGAATTTCCAGGCTTATTTCTACATTATTTCTAGAATATTTCCATTGTTATTCCCAGTAATCTTCAGCCCTCCTTTTAACATTTCCATAGTATTTCCACGATCTTTCGACTGAATTTCCAGGTTATTTCTACAATTATTTCTAGAATATTTCCATTGTTATTCCAGTAATCTTCAGCCCCCCTTTTAACATTTCCATAGTATTTCCACGATCTTTCGACTGAATTTCCAAGGGTTATTCTACATTATTTCTAGAATATTTCCATGATTATTTCCAGTAATCTTCAGCCCTCCTTTTAACATTTCCTAGTATTTCTACGATCTTTCGACTGAATTTCCAGGTTATTTCTACATTATTTCTAGAATATTTCCATTGTTATTCCAGTAATCTTCAGCCCCCTTTTAACATTTCCATAGTATTTCCACGATCTTTCGACTGAATTTTCAGGTTATTTCTACATTATTTCTAGAATATTCCATGATTATTTCCAGTAATCTTCAGCTCCCTTTTAACATTTTCCATGGTATTTCATGATATTTCATCAAAATCTCCAGGTTATTTCTGCATTATTTTCCAGTATATTTCCATGATAGTCTTCAGTTCCCCTTTCAACACTGTCGTATAATTTCTGCGGTATATCCATCTTATTTCCACAGTATGATATAGTAGAAATAGGAACAGAACCTATATTTCCACAATATTTCCAGGATTTTGAAATTTCCATACACTGGAAATACCATGGAAATATAAAAAAGTAACTTCCAAATGGTGGAAATTTATGATTTCCTTAATTTTTCCATACTGTGGAATTTAGTAAACTTTTCCAGTGTTCGTGGCATTTCCACTTCGTTCTTATTTGTGCATGCTTACCTAGAACCGAAGTTGCAATTGCTATATAGAACCTTCGCATTAGGATCACTTGATAAACATATCACTGAAATGAGGGGAGTTGGTTGTTGAAGATGGCGAGTGCCAAAATAATGTTAACATATCAGCATCGAAATACATTCTAGCCTTTGGAAATTATAAATTCTAGGTCAAACAGACTGAATATATTAAAGAAGCGGAACTTTGCGTCATCGTTCCAGTTTTCCGAGCACGCCGCATAATGATTTGTCAAGTCATCCAAACACTGTACATCACTCATTTTAGCATACAATACATCTAAAATTATCGTTGCACGTCATGATTAACAGGTAAATAGCAACAGTGTAACGCATTCTTCAGTACTACAGACTCGAGATACTGTTGAGACTGCATAATAAATGATAGCTGCAGAAGTTTAAGAAGAGTTAATGGAAAGAGATGGTGGTGCAAACATTCCATTGTCTGCTTGTTCTTTCACCTGATAAACATGTGAATAACAACAGTGCAAGGCCCGCCGGTTCACACGACGACATAATTAAGCATAAGTGTTTTTTACCGATTCAAACATGCAACATAACGTCATATGGATAAGCATAAGCATAAGAAAATGGAACTGTTTTGTTTCTTATGCTTATGCTTATGGCTATGCTTATGTCGTCGTGTGAACCGGTGTCACAGTTATACGAGTACCCCTGGGATTTCGGTATTCCCGTACCCAAAATTCCTAGTATTATGGGTATCCCCTACCAAATCGTAATTTGGGTATCCCCGGGTACCTAAAGTACTAGTTATATGAGTATCCTCAAATTCATTTACCGTAGTATTAAAATACCCTTAAAACTTTATCGAACCAACTAGCGGAGTTTGCCAATTGCCAAGCAGTAAGAGATGATATCATAGTACAGTTAAGTATTTCTCAATTCGGTTCTCATGATATCGTGATCGAACAGTCCAATGCTCATTGTTTTGTCAACAATCCAGACTATAGCACATCCCGGAAATATACTTAAAACTAATAACATATAGAACATTAATTTGTAATAATAAGTGAGATGAAATTGTAATTTGTTTATGAAGCTCACTGCAACTGCAAAAAATTAAAAGGATACAACTTGTAATATACACCTATTTCGGTAAACGTTGTCGGTATCAAGCCTACGCGACTCACCCGAAAGGGAGTATGGGAAGACAATACTAAGGTTATAAAAGCCACAAAAATCCCACACAATTCCTCGAATTCAGGTTGCTCTGACCTTATACACTAAAGAACTTCACTTACTGATGCTAAAGTCAATACCAAAGCGGAAAAGAAAGTAAAGTTTTACTACTACCCATACTCCTTTTCGGTGTAGTGGCCTGCGGTGTGCTTTAGGTCTCTCGTACGACAACCTTTTGTGAAATAGGTGTATAGCATTGTAAATTCAACATTTTAGAACACAATTTTTTGAATTTTTTCATTCAATTTTTAATTTAATTTTTTAATTTAAAAGAGAGGAAAACTTCATTATTTTTAGTAACCGGATGCAGATTAATTTTCGTCTTACCCTACTCCCGTGCGTCATAATTTGACACTTCTGATCCAAAAATGTTAAAATTTGCACTCAAAAAATGTCAAAATTTGCACACTTCTACAAATAAACAAACAAACAAAAAGGTAGATAAATTTGGAAGCTACAGACATGTTGAGAAATAATTTTATAATACTTTTTGGTACGTGTTTTCAGTGGCGGGAATGTTTTTGTATTTATTCCCTCTATGGACTCTCAAGGAAGTCTTTTTCAATTCCAGTACTTAGATGTCGAAAGTCGAGCAAGTGGAGAAGATTGGGAAAATGAGTTGGACAGTGCTTTCGTTTTTCGCCACTGTACGTTCAACTAATCGTGATCCGTAAATTCGCCGAAAATTCACCTGTATAAAATGGACAAAATTGAGTTTTTCTCTAGCTTGTCGACAGTTCTAAGCTGAGCACACATACACATCGCGCGATGGCATAATGGTTACGGATGTACATGCCTGTAACCACAGCAAAAAAACAAAAACAAAAACAAAAACAAAACAACAACCCAACAACAACAACAAAAAAAACAACAACTAGGTACTCAGATTCTAAAGAGCAGCCCTACAGTACCTAAAACTGCTCTTCAGTAAGTTTGTACGAGGCTTCCTCAGAACAAGTTTGTTCTCATTCTACTCATTTGAATACATCACTTGAGGCCACTGAAACCTGACATGCTTCTCATAAACCTCTCAATTCTAGTCAAATCCTCAGGTTTCATCAAATTTGCTATACTCTGCTCAAAGATATTTGAGATATCTTCATTGCTTCATTATATGAAGGAAGACCTGTAGAATCATATGCTCCCACATCATCGATAGGACCCTCGCCATTAGCATCAAGAGACGGTAGTGTAATATCAATATTTGTTTGAGAACTTGTTGCAGCCTCCTCATAGCTGGGTGGTGGACCAACTCTTCTTTGAAAGTCCTCATTACTGAGATCATCTCGTGGCACGGTAATGCTGCTTGGGTGATCCCTTTGAGGATGGGTTTGTGGTTGATCACAAAGACACTTCTTTAGTCTTATTAGTCCACAACATAAAATAATCATCGTTCCAGTTTTCCGAGCACAACGCACAATGATTTGTCAAGTCATCCAAAACGTGTAAAACACTCATTTTAGCATACAATACACTAAAAGTATCGTTGTATGTACGTCATGATTAACAGGTGAATAACAACAGTATAATGCATTCTCCAAGACTACAGACTATAATTTATGGTTATATTGTCGAAACTGCATAATATATGATAGCTGCAGAAGTTTAAGAAGAGTTAATGGAAAGAGATGATGGTACAAACATTACATTGTCTGCTTGTTCTTTCACCTGATAAACATGTGAATAACAACAGTGCAAGGCCCGCCGGTTCACACGACAACATAAGCATAAGTGTTTTTTTACCGGTTCACACATGCAACATAACGTCTTAAGCATAAGCATAAGAAAATGGAAAAGATTTGTTTCTTATGTTTCTTAAGACTTGCGGTATCTTTTAGGGAAATTTTTGAAAATTTCCGACGAACATACCCGATCCTTTTACGAGTCCCCCCCCGGGCAGCACATCAACATCACATCTTGAATTATATTTATTGACATTTACTAACACCACAAACAATTCTCAGTCGGATATTAATCACTACAAGATGTTCTTAAAACTAATAACACATGGAACATTTGTAATAATAAGTGAGATGAAATTGTAATTTGTTTATGAAGCTCACTGCAACTGCAAATATTAAAAGCCTTAAGATACAACTTGTAATATATACACCTATTTCAGTAAACGTTGTCGGTATCAAGCCTACGCGGCGGAAAAGAAAGTAAAGCCTTGCTATTACCCATACTCCTTTTCGATCTAGTCACGTGGGCTTGAGAGCTATCGTAATAAATGTTTTTCTTTCGATTTTTAATTTAATTTTTTAATTTAAAAGAGAGGAAAACTTCATAAAACCGCGCGCGCCATGATAATTCCCGGTTGGGCTATTTTTAGTAACCGGATGCAGTTTAATTTTCGTCTTATCCTACTCCCGTGCGTCATAATTTGACACTACTGATCCCAAAATTGTTAAAATTTGCACTTAAAAAATGCCAAAATTTGCACACTTCTACAAATAAACAAACATACAAAAAGGTAGATAAATTTGGAAGCTACAGACATGTTGAGAAATAATTTTGTAATACTTTTTGGTACGTGTTTTGGCGGGAATGTTTTTGTACAAATAAACGCGCGAGTCGCCAATTTCCCGCTTAAACATTTATTTGCTCTGATTGAACTTAGCAAGTGAATCTATTTGGCAAGTTGTGTGATTTTTCTGTATTTATTCCCTCTATGGACTATCAAGGAAGTCTTTTTCCAGTACTTAGATGTCGAAAGTCGAGCAAGTAGAGAAGATGGGGAAAATGAGTTGGACAGTGCTTTCGTTTTTTGCCACTATTCAACTAATCGTGATCCGTAGATTCGCCGAAAATTCACCTGTATAAAATGGACAAAATTAAGTTTTTCTCTTGACAGTTCTAAGGTGAGCACACACACACATCGCACGATGGCATAATGGTTACGGATGTACATGCCTGTCCTCTTGGTGAATAAATTGCGTCATTACATCGTAGAAGTAGCGTGGGGATTTTGCAAGAATGAAAGAAGAAGAAGAAGAAAACGAAAACGAAAACGAAAACGAAAAGGAAAACAAAAACAAACAAACAAAATGAAAGGCTACCACAGGTAGCCCAATCCCTGTTCCCGTCTTCAGTAAGTTTGTACTAGGCTTCCTCAGAACAAGTTTTTTCTCATTCTACTCATTTGAATACATTACTTGAGACCACTGAAACCTGACATACTTCTCATAAACCTCTCAAATCGATCTAGTCAAATCCTCAGGTTTCATCAAATTTGCTATACTCTGCTCAAAGATATTTGGGATGTCTCCATTGCTTCATTATATGAAGGAAGACCCCATGCAGAATCATATGCTCCCACATCATCGATAGAACCCTCGCCATTAGAGCCAAGGGATAGAGATGGAATATCAATATTTGTTTGAGAACTTGTTGCAGCCTCCTCATAGCTGGGTGGTGGACCAACTCTTCTTTGAAAGTCCTCATTACTGAGATCTCGTGGCGCGGTAAAGCTGCTTGGGTGATCTTCAGGATGGTTTTGTTGTTGATCACAAAGACACGTCTTTAGTCCACAACATAAGAGAAACAAAAATACTAATGCAACGACACCACCAATAGTTGCAACCAGAATAACATGGGCTGGTATACGGTCATCTAGCAACGATAAGAAAAATTATACAGTTAAAGTTTCTCTTTCAGATGATTTTCCAAACGACTGCAACCTGTAACATTTTTGTTTGTTTTGGCCATCATCTGTATCAGTTAGTGGCATTCTATAGTAATATTGATAACAAGATGATTGAACGCGTTTTTTGTTACTAGAAATAACTAAGCGCCTTGCACTTAATTCGAGAGTTTTTAAGTACCCAGTTCCCAGTTGAATCTTGGGAGTGGCCATTTATGATTTCGGCTCTATCTTAAGGTCTCTTAATAATTGGGAATAATTTTAAGATTCTATTAATTTATTGTTCATTCATTGTTTTTGTTTCCGTCCTATTTTCCAAGCTTGCATGCATGCTTACTTGCTTGCTTGCTTGCTTGCTTCCTTCCTTCCGTTCTTTCTTTCTTTGTTCCTTGCTTCCTTTCTTCCTCCCCTCTTCGTTCCTTCGTTCGTTCCTTCCTTCCATCCTTCCTTTCTTTGTTTAATTCTTTATTTCTTTCATTCTCTCTTATTTTTCACTTTCTTTCTTATAAATGCTCCACTTGAAAGGAAAACAAGTACACCATCAATTGCAAAGTGCTTTGATATACGATATTCGGCAAGCCATTACGTAATTGTCATTTGTTTGATCCACCATATACCTGCAGTTACATTTGCAACTGTACGTCATTCGTTCTTACCTTCTTTTGTTCTTCCTTTCTTTCTTTCTTTCTTTCTTCTTTCTTTCTTTCTTTCTTTCTTTCTTTCTTTCTTTCTTTCTTTCTTTCTTTCTTTCTTTCTTTCTTTCTTTCTTACATTTTTGGAGACAATGAAAGTCTATTAATCAAGCTGCCAATGGCGTCCCTTTTCTCCCCACCCATTGCTTTTCCCATTGATACTGATATCAATCATGCATTACTCCCTCACTTGAAACGAAAAAATGAACGGTATTCTACGTTAAGGAACTTACTTGGTCGTGGAGGTGAGGGTGGACAAGTATACTGCATCGTATGTCTTGCTTCATAGTAAAACCAAAACCCTCGACTTCCAAATAATCTGTTATCTGTATGAAAAGTTATATTCATTGTGCTCCCATCTGTTGTCATACCCCATCGTGGTGGAGTTCTTGCACAAAAGGTGCGAAAGGAAGTATCATAAGATATTTCCACAAAATCACAATATTCACAAGTATCATTATGACAACTTTGTAATATGAAGTCCTTGATTTCCAGATTGATATATTGATCTTTTCCAACAGTTATAATCCATCTAAAAACAGAATTGCTGGGATAACTACTATTTGGATATCCCGGGGAATATATGTTTCCATTGGTTCCATTCAAGTAGGTAGCTGGAAAAAATATAATTCATCAGTTATATCTAGCTTTAATCAGTATCACTATCATATTAACTCAGATTGAAATGCCAGGTTTCTAAGCCATTTTCAAGATGGTGGGCAATGTAATGTGTATCATCGCTACAATATTTGCCAGTTTTGATCAACTCGATATTTTTTAGATTTTATATATTGATATTATATTTTAACGACTTAATGTATTATATATTGATTTTAAGATGAGGAGGTTGGAGGAACCTCCTCTTTTTAACAATCGTAACGTTATAAGCGAATTGAACAATTCCTTAGTTTGTACCGGATTTTTTTAGTAAAAATCAGTTTCTCGTTCACTCTTCATTTCTTCTCTTCTCTCCAAAAGGCTAGCCAAAGATGACTAGTCCATGATTTATAGAGTTACATCTAGAAACTTGCATCCAAGTTTTATACTCTTTTGAAATAAATCAACAATCGACTTACTGTAATTGTTACACTGTATATACCTCGTCCACTGTATGAGGAACACTAAAAGGTAAAAGATAACACTATAAAATATATTTACAGTAAAATAGGTCAAACGTATACAGCATAACGCAATGTCACTCAGCTGTAGTTTTATACTACTTAGGAGCTTGCTTCGTGGCATTTCCACTTAATTCGTTCTTATTTGTACTTACCTAGAACCGAAGTTACAATTGCTATATAGAACCTTCGCATTAGGATCACTTGATAAACATATCACTGAAATGAGGGGAGTTGGTTGTTGAAGATGGCGAGTGCCACAATAATGTTAACATCAGCATCGAAATGCATTCTTTGGAAATTATAAATTCTAGAACAGACGTGAATATATTAAACGGAAGCGGAACTTTATCGAAACTTGACGTCATCGTTCCAGTATTCCGAGCACAACGCACAATGATTTGTCAAGTCATCCAAACCCTGTAAATCACTCATTTTAGCATACAATACACTAAAAGTATCGTTGTACGTCATGATTAATAGGTGAATAACAACAGTATAATACATTCTCCAAGACTACAGACTATAATGTATGGTTATATTGTCGAAACTGCATAATATATGATAGCTGCAGAAGTTTAAGAAGAGTTAATGGAAAGAGATAAATAATGGTAATTAAATTGAGTGGAGTGCAATTTGGGCCGAAATCATACGAGTGATTACAAAACTGCACGACCGCGTAGCGGGAGTGCAGTTTAATTGATAATCACGAGTATGATTTCTGGCCCAAAATTGCACGAGACGAAGTTTAATTACCACTTAATTATATCCATTTTGAAATCTCAACTTTATAAAAGACACTGTTTTGTGATTGGTTGGAAAAAAAGATGCGATTAATGAAGCAAAAGGATGCAATTTAGGAATTAATCGCACACTTTTTAACCAATCAGATTGCGGAAATCACCAGTGATTTCAAAATGGATATAATTAAGATGATAACAACAACAGTGCAAGGCCCGCCGGTTCACACGACGACATAAGCATAAGCATAATCGTTTTTTTTCCGGTTCAAGCACGCAACACAACGTCATATGGATAAGCATAAGCATAAGAAAATGGAACTGTTTTGTTTCTTATGCTTATGCTTAAGGCTGGTTCACACTAGCGTCATAATCGGAATCGGAAGCAGAAAACAAAGGAAAAGACAAAAGAGTTAAGTCAAGCGTGTGACATAAGACATCGACATAAGCATCTCAAGAAGCATAAGACCAAGCATAAGCATAATCAAAGACAAAGGAAAGAACAAAGAAAACCACCTTTCTTTTGTATTCTAATCCCTAAATTCTTTGTTGTTTTCTTACGATTCCGATTCCGATTCCGACGCTAGTGTGAACCAGCCTTTATGGCTATGCTTATGTCGTCGTGTGAACCGGTGTCACAGTAATATGAGTACTCCTGGGATTTCGGTATTCCTGTATGCAAATTCCTAGTAATATGGGTAGTCATTGAACGCGTGGGTTTTCATCCGCTGCTCCGTATCTTGCCCCTCATAAATAGGACAGAGCAGTACCGGCGATCCACGGTTCCCCCCACCCCCCCGCCCTTTACATGCAAAGAATGCGATGTATTCGCTACATGAGCTCACAGTAGAACTCTTTTTACCAGCCTTAATTTCCTCCCTATGTCATATCGTCAATTTAAGTCCACGGTTTTTATCTCAATTTTTTCTCCTTTCCAATATATTGTCTACACCTCCATGTACCCATGTACGTACAACATTCTATCTCACACATACACCACTGCACTCCAACCATTCGTTTCACCATCCCCTCCCACCCCTCCGTACAGCGTTCTGGATAATTGTATATCCACTTTGGGTTATACCAGAATTCCCTGATTCATAATCAGGAGATGGTAGCTATTGCTGGGTTTCATCCATTCCTTTGGGAATTCAGAAGACAATAGAGCGGTAGCCATGTTGGATGAACAAACAAGTGACGCTAATGAGAAATCTTTTGCTGAAGTTCATCCAAGATGGCTGCCGTGACGTCACATGCAACCCAAGAATTTTCTAAATAGATAAAAAGTACAAAAAAAGTTGTCTGTCCTACTGCGCATTCTCCAGAAGTCACACCGGATTGCATGTTATGCGCTTCATCTCTAGAAATCTATTAATAACAAGCTAATAAAACTTTACTTTATCAACAGACCCGCTGGAGAAAGATACAGGTAATATTGTAAACAGTATGGAATCCCTAAAAAATATTAATCTATACATAGTGTCCCCGTACTCAAAACAAAACGAGCGATGAACAGTTTTATCTTAAAATCCTGTCGATTATACAACTCAGCGAAAACTGCGAAAATTGACTGCTAAATTGTACCTATAAATATCTTATACTGTTGAATATCCTATAATGTTGAATTTTATCTATTTATTCAAACGTATTTTAGCCTCTTGTTAGACTATGAGTTTTGGAGAATAAAGCATTATTATATTATATGTTTATTTTGACCCTACGTACAGAATAGTCCAACACCATAGCAACTACAATGACCGGCAAACTACAACTGAGACATCATAAAAATTACAATTTCTAATCCATACCTATGGGTATCTTCTCACACGAAAGAGTATGAACAATTTTGGAATAACAACATATTCACTTGTCAGTGGTCGATAATGCTTCAAATTATAACTATATCAAAGATTTTTCGCTGCGCGCCGGCGCTCCGTGCAAATACTTGCTAAAGCGCGCATTTATTTTGTTCAGGCTTCGTGGCCACTGGACAAACTAAATCTTCAAATGACGTGGGAACTACGAAGAAGCGAAACCCAGAACATAAAAGATTGAACAACGATTTTTAAACTGATTTCAAAAACTCACGTCGTAATGAAATCAGGCCATTTTAAGCCATTTTGATTAAAAAAATACAAGACATATAGTCATAAAATGACTTTTAAGCCTAACTAATTATTTTCGATTACGATGATAATTTTGAGATAGGAATACTTTTTTTAATTTACAAGATTCGCCATGTCAAGTAATGACAAGAGGACTAGTATACTATTCCCAGAGCAAGGCTCTAATAATGCACTCATAATAACTATTTAATAAAAGGCTCAGCCTAGCTGCAAAACTTTATATTATATATTATTACCACTGCCGATGGTCATGCATCCACGCGATTAGATCTATTAAGCTTGCTTATGGACTCTCTAGATAGTAATTACCTAATATAGCCGATCTCAAGAATGTTGGGCGGCGTTTTTTTTGATGGGATGCCAAATTTTATGCCAACTTATAAAATATATTTTAGTTTAAAATGCAACAAGTTACTAGAGTGAACTTTGCTTATTGTAAAAGGTATTTAAGGAATATAAAACGCGCGCGCATGTCTCTGTTCTGTGATATAAACACGATGGACGATGTAGAGCAAGAGAAAAGCAAGCCTAGGAACACGAGGCGTAGCCGAGTGTTTCTCTTGCTTTTCGAGTGCTCTACATCTTCCAGAGTGTTTATATCACAGAACAGAGACATAAGCGATCGTTTTATATTGCTTTTCTAAAATATTTTCGACGTTTTTTGAGCGAGCCATGTCTCTGTCCTCTGATATAAACATGGTAGCCAGCCAATCAGCGCGCGCGTTATATCTCAAATATTTTATAAATGAAAATATATTAGTGAGTGTGAGAGTATAGTGTCCCCCAGTTAATGCACAGGCGCTAGAAGATATGTACACTTAAAGAAACAGTTATTATTATTATGATTTTCATAAAAATATCTTATAATAATTAAGAGTACTTTTCATGGTTTACTGAAAAAGTCCAATTTTGTACTTCCAATTTTATATTGATATAAGTGTATATATCAAAACCGCCAACGACCTTAGATTGGCTATAAATTGCTATTAATTATAAACACAATGCAACATATAGATTTAAAAATGCTTGGGTTGTAGTCAGGCATGATAAAAATTAAGAATTGTTGTAGTTGTCACTGACCTAAAAAATGATAATATAATATAATAATAAAATATTTTTTAGGTCAGTGACAACTATACAACAATTCTTAACAATGCAACATCTTCATTCCTGACCAATTAGACGAATACTTCTCGGCCATTAGCTCTGTCAGTTTCGTTTGGTCTTCGACTTCTTGAAGAATCTGTAATTTCAAGTTCTTGATCACCATTTTGTCGTTGAGAGACATGGGTTCTACTGGTATCCCTGGAAAGCGAATCTGTTACCTGGCTTTCAGTATGCGGTCCTGTTTCATGAGTTGATTCGCCAGTCACATCCTGATTTTGGCCACCAGGCGATCTTGGAACGTTGGTAGTGTCTCTAGACAGTGAATTGTCGTCTGATACCCTTTCTCGATCAGTAGTTCCTGGTTCACCCATCTCGTTTCCTCGATTGTGGGACTGAGGGGTTCTACGACCTTCCATAGAGTTCCTAGGTTGAATGGTATTTACTGGGATCATCGCCCGTTCACAATTTGCAGGTTCTTCCACACTGCGCCTATCAGATCTCTGAGAATGTGCGACATCTTCTGCTCTTGATCTGCGAGATCGCCGTTGGTTTGATTGTCTACTGTTAGCTGATAAGTCTCCCCGTATTACACTGTCATAAGATGGTGGAGATTCGAATTCTTCGAGTGGCTCAACCAAAGTGAATGCCACCGAATCATAAGTGGGCGGTGGTCCACGTGGTTCCCTCGTGATAGGAGGTGGTTCCTGATGCACCTCTACATCACTTCGAACACTATTAGACTGCCGTGTCTGATTTACTTGTTCCGTTTGCTCTCCTCGCTGTGGTATGGAACTATAAGAACTTGCTCGATTTCTGTCCGTACTTGGCCTTTCAGATAGTTGACTCTGACAGCTTCTACGGCTTTTGACCCGCTTTCGATGGCAACAGCATACACTTACAGCCACCAAAGAAAGAGCAATGACTATGCTGCCAATGACGAGGAATACTTTCATGTCTTCGCTGATTACTTCTTTTGAGCCTAAGATATATATAATAAAAGTTGTAGGAAAATAGGAAATTTTCATGAAAACGTTCCTCATATTCTACTTACTATTTGTCATTAGTTTTGTATTAGTTAAAAGAGTGACTGGTGACTTCGTTGAATAACGTTTCGCAGGAACTGTTCCGTAATTGGCTTTGAATCCTTTTCCTCTACACGCTCCTTTTGTCAAGAAGGTACGAAAAGTGATCGATCTCTCCTTGTGTGGTCCCAAGATTAATCGACGAGTGGGCTTGTACCAATTACAGTAGTAGTGACCGTCAATAAATACATGATCATATTTCAAACAGTCTTGGTTGTCATCGCGGGTGTAGCAACGGTAGAGATCCATGTCAACAAAATCGACCACGATATCGTTGTCACTGGATGGAAATACCCACTGGTAATGAACATTTTCGGGGTACTGGATAGGATAGCCTGGACTTGAGAATGACCCATTTCTTTTGTACAACCGAACTTCTACATTGACGTTATATTATGAAAAGAAACTGTGTTAGTAGATCAGGGGGTGAGATGAGATCATAGCATGATCATATATATGGACGGATTACACGGAACAAGGATGCACGAATGGAAGATGAAAAAAGCATCAATGGAAGATGAACAACAATGCATGAATGCAAGATGAACAAGGATGCACGAATGGAAGATAAACAATGATGTATGAGTTCACATGAACAAGGATGCATGAATGGAATTCAAAGATGAAAAAAGCATCAATGGAAGATAATAAACTTTATTAACGTGTCAATATGATTCTAGCTTACATTTAAGTAAACTAATTGAGGACACCTATCTACTCAAATCAAAGATGAACAATGAACAATGCATGAATGCAAGATGAACAAGGATGCATCAATGGAAGATAAACAAGGATACATAAATGGAAGATGAATAAGAATGTATGAATGGAAGATGAACAGAGAGCATCAATGGAAGATGAACAACAATACATGAATGGAAAATGAGCAAGGATCCATGAATGCAAAAATGAACGAGAATGCATATATTAATCGATCGAAGGTGAACAAGGAAACATCAATGGAAGATAAACAAGGATGCATGCATGGAAGATGAACAAGAATGCACGAATGGAAGATAAACAGGGATGCATGAATGCATGATAAAGAAGTTAGCATAAAAGGAAGAAGGACTTTGATGCATGGATATGGACAGGATATGGTTTTAATGAAATGTATAAGAATACAAATACAGTGGATAAACAAGGATTGTGGATATAGTTATTTCAATTAACGTTGTTGCTGAAAAAAGCTTAAAGGCTATCAAATATCTTTTGAGTACTAACAAACTTCTCTGTAACCTATGTGAGAAATTAAGAAATATGTGCCCAAGTTGTAGAATTTGCAAACATTATACAGTGAGTTTCATGCACGGTGATAAAAATTTTTCATGAGTCCGCTTTCAAAGCTTTAGGCTTTTTTCAGCGACACCGTTAATGAATTAGCTGGATGGATGAGAAGGATCTAGTAAGGTCATTTTAATATTATTCTACTCACCTTGATATCGTACAGCATGAGTTCCAAAGGAAATCATAAACCCCATCATCAGCACTGAAGAAAGATAAAATTGTTTTTCAAACTTATTAATTATATTTCAACAACTAGCTTATCACTGTTCTAATTAGAAGACAATAGAATAGTTGTGCTCTCTTTAAGACAGCTAAACTATAAAATACCTTGAGGATCTTTTAATGTACTGTGAAGCCGTGCATGCATGGGTAAGCGATGTAATTGATCCACAGTCAACTTTGGAGGCACAGAGTCTGAGCTAGTTATAATATTACTTATATAAATCGGAATCGCTTATACTCCCTGAAGATTCTACAGAATTATGCGTAATATATTTTTCAAGGCCAAAGAACTGGGAAAAGAAAATTTCAAAGGCAGCAACTCTGACAAAGTTTTTAATCTTGGCAAGATTCCAAGCTCATCATATTATCTGTGTCTGACTGGCAGTAAGTCCAGTAGAAAGCGGGGATGTAGCTCTTTAGCTTAATTGTCATGAATCTTTGCAGGCAAAGAAGCGGCAAACGTTTTCACTAATGTATATGCAGACAAAGCCTAATATTATGATTTGACTGTGTTCTTTTATATAATTATATTTCGCACTTAGTTTGCCAATTTGCCTGGGGCCCACTTTCCATGCTTTGGACTCCCTTCATTTCACAGGTGCTTTTGTCTTTGGAAAATATATCATGTAATTGAGTTTTGTGAAAAATATGATGATATTTTATGTTGCTTATGCACAACGTTTGGCTTATAAAAAATATTACTTTGGTTCCTTTACTTCTATATGTTACCATTGCTATTTTAGATGCGTCGAAACTTATTTCGAATTAGCATTGTTTCCAATAATTTTCACTGAAGTGATAGGCTAAAAACTTTGCTCAAATACTTGTACTTGAATTGTCGAATGTTGAATTGTCTGTGTACTTTATTTTGGAAGTGAACAACCTTTTATGACCCATATTTGCTAACGGTTCTAAATAACTTTCTGGTCATAATATTTGGCTTCGCATATATCATCATTCTTTGTCCTCTCGTTCTTGTTTATTGTCAGCTTTCAAAAATGCTCATTTAAACTTCCCAGTTTAATTCGTCGACAGGTGAAGGTTCAGCTCTATTCTTTCTAACAGAATAGAACGACATACATAAGTTTAAGAACAAACAAACTCACCAAAAGTCCAGAGGGTCTTGCAACAAGTTATTGTCAGGCATTTTGAAAGTCGTTTCATGTTGCTAAGTCATCCATAAAATGTCTCCAAAGCATCGAAAACCTCGAAATTTATCATGTTTTCTCTGAGTTACTTGGGTATTCTTTTAGACCCTTATGATCTCAGTAATGCTGGAATCTTTAATTGTTTAAACACTTCATTGTAGAGTTACTAGGAATTCACAAAGAACCCGAGCCATGTTCGAAGTCATCTAATTATGCTGCTCGCTTTGTTAATCGTAGAAAATGTCATGCATATTCATCATTCCTTTTTTATCGACTTGCCTTTCTGTGTTATTGTTTTAATGGTACAAATATATTTTGGTCACCTGTAAGAATTTACAGTGATAAAAACATCTTTTAATTAAAGTTATTTTAGTTGTACAATAGATCTGATCACACGCATCTTAAAAAATCTTGAACATGTGAGCATCTCTTTTCATCTACATATTGTTATCTAGATATTGTCATCTCAGTTGAGTCCTCGCTGGCTTTCTTACAGTTCTTAGCAGTGCAGTGAAGCTATTACTGGCCCATGAGGCTCAATACATTTTTGAATCGGCTCCCATTGTCTATGAAAGAGATAGGCCTTGATCCCTTATGGCCTTGATCCCCTAGATAACATATGCCGGTATTTATTTAGCTTTCGATCGATTATTAGAACTGCAAACATCACTTGAGTGCAATAAGGGTGGTTCAAAAGTTCGTACCCTGTATTCACATGTAATAGCTTTTTAGTAGCCGACTCTGAATTTCCGCAGTTCTTAGAGTTTCTTTAAGTTATGTCCATCAGATTTATCTGAGGAATTTCAACAGCCTGCGTTGTGTTTATTACGTCTTCAACACGGTTTAATTGTGGACACTAGCGATTGGTATTGACTGCTGGTATTTGCCACTGAAGGCTCACAAAATATCAATATTTTATAATATTTTATTTTATAATATTAAAATGAAGTAAGGGCTCGAATGATTGGTCAGAACCTAATAATCCCCGTCACAAAGCTCATCTGACGTTGTTTATAACACATCTATGCTAGTTTTCATTAATATAATTTATCTGTCTTCATTATTGTTACAAAAAAAATCGTCAATCATACTCTTTTAGTTTCACTTTGAATTTGGGAAGTAGCTATTTTTATTCCCGGCCAAATCTGTAAATAAACTTTTTGTTGATTCTCTTCTACGGCTTCTTTTATTTCTATTTTAGATCAGCTAAATGATTTCGTTATTCCTACTGTAAAATTCCAGGAGACATCGGATTGTTAGGTTACGAGATTTGCAATACATGTTATGGCCGAAAAAACTCATTGCTTTTGTTAATAAACTGACGATCAAACTCTCTCCTATTTCGAGCTGAGATGTGGTGCCGTTACCGATATAACTTTGAAAATCACATGTAGGTGATGTTTAGATAAAGTTTATTAACGTTGTTTCCATATGCATGGTATATGTTACGTTATGCATATATACAAAAGTCTTAATAACCGTCCCAAATTAAACCGTGTTGAAGACGTAATGGTTTGTTTGTTTGTGTTTTGTTGTTTTTGTTTTTTAACAAGAGAGCATAAATGCTCTCTTGTTTTTAATCATATTATTTAACAACCATGGTATCAAATGTAATGACACTTGAAGGTATGAAAAATGGCACATTTTTGTATGTTTGCTTTATATAACATTCGTATTTTTTAGTACTTTTGAGTTTTCTTTGGAAGACATTCCAGAAATCCTTACTGCATGTAGTACCTTTGAGCTTGTAGTTGATGTGGTTCGTTGTTTTCGTTATATTTTGGAAATGAATGAACAGAAGACAAACTCAAAACGTCTAATTATGAACAAAACAGCGGCGGGACACAAAGATACACATATTTGAAAAGAACCCTTTTTGAGATTAAAATGCAAATGGATAACGAATAACTTCGAAGGGCATTAAAACTAAGAACAGACTACAGGTTTTTTATTAAATGGCCAGAATTTTTTTCCACGAGTCAAAATAAGATAACCTGGAAAAATCAAGGGCATGAACATTTGAGACACCCTGTATATAGTCAAAACTATAGACGGAGCTCAGCTGACATATGCAATCTTGCATCTTCTACGGCAAAGTTATGAGTCAATGCCAATTAAAGATATTTATCTTTTATTGAGGTCCAAACTATATGATATCTCCAAGTCATCAATAGCCACTTCATATTTTCCCTAGGACGTTTCAGGTTTTATCTCGTTTAATGCCACAACAGGTGAGAAAGGACAGCATGCAAGTCCATCACGAGTTGACAAACCGACCAATTGTGTCCAACAAATTAAAAAATTGTCATTTTGGCCAAAAAAGGTTCACTTTATCATTATTTCCCCTAAGCTTCATTTGTTATCCTTGAGTTTATTTGTATTGCTGTCATGCAGGAACTTTGTTTTTGAAGCATCTTTACTAAGAAAACGATATTCACTAGCACTATTGATGTTGTAAATGTTTGTGAACTTGCAAAAATGGCGGGAATACAACCGCGCGCGCGCGCGTTAACCGGGAATAAAATCCCCAAAAGCTAGAAAAGACGAAAATATTTTTAAAAGGTCAACTTGTTGTTAACCTCGCTCGTCCGCTTGGTCATTACAAGAAAATATCAGGCCTCCGTCTTTTATGTACCATACTGTTCAGACCTAGATTTGACATGTTCCCGTAGTGACCGCGCTCTCGGTTGGTGAAAGGTAAATAAGAACTTGTTTGATTTCTGTCCGTATAGGGCCATTCAGACCGCTGACCTTGACAACTTCTACGGTTGTTGAACCGCTTTCGATGGTAACAGCATACACTTACAACCACCACAGAAAGAACGATAATGCCAGCGATGAGGAATACTTTCATGTCTTCGTTGATTATCTCTTTCGAATCTAAAAAGTATGAAATAAAAGCTGTATAAAACATAGGAAATTTGCATGAAAACTTTCCTCATATTCTACTTACTAGTTGGAGAAGTGACTGGTGACTTCGTCGAAAAACGTTTTGCAGGAACTGTGCGGTAACTGGCTTTGAATCCTTTTCCTCTACACGCTCCTTTAGTCGAGAAGGTATGAAAAAAGATTGATGTCTCCTTATGTGGTTCCAAGATTAATGGACCAGTGGGCTTGTACCAATTACAGTAGTAGTGACCGTCAATAGATACATAATCATATTTCAAACAGTCTTGGTTGTCATCGTGTGTGTAACAATGATAGAGATCCATGTCAACAAAATCGACCACGATATCGTTGTCACCGGATGGAAATATCCACTGGTAAAGAACATTTTCGGGGTACTGGTTTGGGTATCCTGGACTTGAGAACGACCCATTTCTTTGGAACAACCAAACTTCTATATTAACGTTATAGAAAAAAGTGTGTTAGTAGATCAGGGAGTTAGATGAGATCATAGCGTGATGAATATATGGACAGATTACATGGATGAACAAGGATGTGCAAACATTTATGAGTGGAAGATGAACAAGGATGCATCAATGGAAGATGAACGAGAATGCATCAATGGAAAATGAACAAGGATGCATCAATGGAAAATGAACAAGGATCCATGAATGCAAAAGAACAAGGATAGAAGCATCAATAGAAAATGAACAAGGATAGATGCATCAATGGAAGATGAACAAGGATGCATTATTGGAAGATGAACAAGGATCCATGAATGCAAGATGAACAGATTCAGTTTGCTTGAATGTGAGATGAAGGTAATATAAAAGGAAAAGGACTTTGATGCATAGATATGGACAGGATATGGTTTTAATGAAATGGATGTATAAGAATACAAATACAATGGAGAAACAAGGATAGAGGATATACATGGATGGATAAGAGGGATCTAGCCAGGTCATTTTATGATATTCTACTCACTTTGATGTCGCATAGCATTTGTTCGAAAGGACATTATAAACCCCATCATCAGCACTGAAGAAAGATAAAATTGTTTTTCAAACTTATTTATTATTCAATAACTAGCTTATCATTGTTCTAATTAGAAGACAGCAAAATAGTTCAACTCTCTTGAAGACGCGGGCAGAATACCTTGAGGATCTGTTAGTGTTCAATCCTACAGTCAACTTTGGAGCCACAGAGCCACTTATAATATTACTTATATAAATTTTTCAAGGACAAAGAA